>JAWWMP010000041.1:56120915-56159478 GCA_035047865.1 Dendrocincla tyrannina
AGGCGAGGGGGGAGGAAAAGCCTTGAAGGGGGTTTGCTGGACATCAGGCATTTATCCAGGGCCAAACCACGACAGTGTTCCTAAGATATAAATATACTATACGTATATACAGGAAAGTCTTTGGGGAAGGGAGGGGAATGTAAACTTGTTTTCATTATTAGTTCTAGTGAATGTATGAACCCTTGCAATGAATCTGAAAGATTTTCAGTGCAGAACACCTTAATTTTTTTTAATTTTTTTATTTTTTTTCCTGAGAAAATGTTTCTCTGCATTTGGGACTTTTCAGGAAATCTTTTGCAGATTTTAAGTAAAACTCAGTTATTTAAGGATGTTCTCCCACAATAAATCGATGCAAAAATTCCTAGTTCCATTAATAGAAAACAGTGGATTTTAAGAATATACATGCATATGTATCAGCAAGTGACTAGAAAGAGCTGGCCCTGGCCCACTTGTTTGAACACAGCACAGGTTCATTATCCCCACCAGGCCACTCTGGTGTCTCCAGTGACAGGGAGGGTTCAATGGAAACCCACTGAAGATCCAATGAGCCTATTTTTTTTTTCATTTTACCCTTGCAAGCCTCAAACTGATCTGTTCTTTCATGGCAACTTCTTTTCTCCCCCCAGTCAGGTGCAATGTGTCCCATAGTTTCTGTTATTATTTCATACAGTTTATGTAGCGAATTAATCATTCATATTAATTAAAGAATTAATTGCTGTTTGAGATACCCACGATTAATACAAATATTACATGAATTATTTTGACAATAGTGGATGCAACCAAGGAGGAAGAAATAAACTACTTGACATTATTGGGTGGTGTTGCTTGTGTGGGTCTTTTGTTTGTTTTTGTTTCCTCAAAATCTCCTGTACTTCTTGTTTTATAGCTGGGCTTAATTTTATACCAAATCCAGTGGCGTTTCCATCCCTGTGCTGGTCTGTGGCATGGATGCTCCTGTGCAGGGCTAAGAATGTGACACCACATTTCTCCAAAGGCTGCAGGAGCTGTGTCCCTTGCTCTGCCACCTTCAAGCTGCCACCACCCTCCAGGAGAGGCAGTGCAGGGAGGGGATGGATGTCCCTGAGCTTCCCAGCACATCCTGCCACAGGATTTTTCATTAGTTCGACTGGCAGGAGTATCAAATCCAACAACTCCAAAGGGATTAAAGAACAATCTTTTTGCTGTACAAACAAATCAAATCACGCTGCGTTTTTTTAGTGAGTTCTTAAAGGCAGGGATGGCACTTACCAACTGTTTATACAACCTCAAAAAGAAAAAAAAAGTAAAAACCCAAAAGAAACCAATGAACTGAATTTCAATTGCCAGCGTTTTGAGATAGCCAAGGCAATTTTTCATATTAAAATAGCAAACTGCTGGATGGATAAGCTTTGTAATAAAAGAGGAGTTGAGGGTTTTTTGGCAGCCTCTCTCCCTATCCAAGGGTCAGGAGGGGCTGGCAGAGGATCCTGCTGCTGTGTGTGAAGGCTGGCCATGGAAATAACACCAGGCAAAGCCCAGAAGTCTCATTTCCACGCATCTGCTGCCACCAAAGTGCAGTGGCAGGTGACATCCTCCTCTACTGCCACCAAAGTGCAGTGGCAGGTGACATCCTCCTCTGCTGCCACCAAAGTGCAGTGGCAGGTGACATCCTCCTCTGCTGCCACCAAAGTGCAGTGGCAGGTGACATCCTTCTCCCTGTCCTGGGCTGGAGATCAGACCCCAAGGAGTCAGCTCTTGCTGTTCCCTCCAGACATGTCTCCTCTGGGATCAGTAGAGAAGAGCCCTTAAGGAAAGTCTCTCCCCCCTCTCTCTGAGGGTGCTGGGAGGGGACGACTTGGCCCCAAGCACTGGAGGTGGGGCACAGTCCTGGCTGTGTCCCTGACCTCACGCTGGGCAGCCACTGAGTGTCTGACTGGGCTAATTGGGACTGATCACAACATTGCTTGGGTTGAAGAGACCTCTGGAGATCACCCAGTCCAACCCCCCTGTCAAGGCAGGGTCACCTGGAGCAGGTGACACAGGAACTCATCCAGGCGTGTTTGGAATGTCCCCGGAGAGGGATTCTCTCCATGCCCTTCCTGGGCAGCTGTGCCAGTGCTCTGTCCACCCTGTCAGTGGTCCCACAGGGTGTGCTTGGCCAGCAAAGCCTGGAGAGCAGCAGACACAGATCCCCAGGGATTACCTGCTCCCTTCCCCTTCACCCACCCTCAGCACTCCCCTGACACTCTTCTACCCTGGGGACATAAGGGGAAAGGAACACAGGTCCTTCAGCAGTGCTTTAAGAGCAGTGTGAGTTTAATTTCCTTCACTGCAGAGCAGAATAACCTAACTGAAGGAGGCTGAAGTCTCCAACAAATCCATGGCTGCACAGGAGGCTCAATGTCCCTGCCAGGTCACTCACCCACCCACCTGCCAGACCCCTGCACAGCCACATTTTGCTCATTCCAATGTCCCTCAGCAGAGCAGCCACTCACCCACAGCTCTCCAGCTCACCACTGCTAAATTACACACTCTGACTGTTCAAAAAAACCCTTTCACAGAAAGAAAATGCCCAGTGGTGGAGGACACCCAGCACTGGCCACCAGCACGGGGAGAAGCTCCCCAGAGCCTCAACCTGTCCAGAGGGACCAGGTCACCACCAGCACCAGCCACAATGACCCTGCACTGCAGGAAAACTCACATCAGCCAAGCACCTTTGAAGTAATTAAAATACAATACAAATATCACAGAGAAAAGGGTTTTCACCTAGGAACAGATCAAAAAGGAAAAGCCAGTGTCTGTCCCTACACTGTCTCTCCTCTCAGGTTTTCTCACTTTAAAGCCCCTGTAGACAGGACTCTCCCAGGTGTCGTGGTCCAAATCCCCTGGCCAAACCCAGTGCCTGCCAGTGCCAAGGGGCTGCTTTGGGAGAGGGGGCAGCTCTGGGAGAGCCGTTCTGGAGCAGGGATAAAGGCACAGCATGAAAGCTCTTTGCTAGGAGCATGAGGAGGCCAGACAAGGGAAAGAAGGGAATCAGCCAGGGGAGGGAAGGAAGAAGAGGTCTGCAGGCTCTGTTCCAGCTATTTCTATCCCAGGGCTTGGCACGGAGACTGTAAGAGCAGAAATAGAGTCTCTGTGCTCAAAGGATGGAGAAGCAGGGAAGGGCAGAGAGGGCTGAGGCAAGGCAAAGGGACAGAGGAGAAAGGAGAGAAGGGACTCATATGGACCATCTTCCACACTGGCAACCAGCACAGAGCCTGCAAGAAATACAGTGTGCCTCGGGAAAAAAGGAAATATCAGACTTCTTCAGAATGCAGTCATTTGTTTGATTAAGACATTACTGTGTGAACTGCCTGTATCTCTGTGCTATTACTGTTTTTATCAGGATGATATGCAGCAGGTCATGAGCAGTAAGGGATGCTCCAAACACAGGAAAATGAAAATCAGATTTAAAAAAAAAAAAAAGAAAAAGAAAAAAAAAGATGCATTTTCTAGAAAATAATTTTCTTCTGGTTTTGAATTTTTCTGTGCTAAAGGCTGTCATGCGGTGGAAAAAGCATTATTATGCTGTGAAAGGAGTCATAAAGAGAATTTTGTATTATATCAATACTTAAAATATGCAAATATGATATCTTCACAACGCCCCAAAATTATGCTTGGCATGAATTCTTAGCAACAATACAAATATCATCATCTTCAAATAAGCAGGTATAACATGCTGCTCAAATAGCTGTAAAAACAACCTCATCACAGCTCTGGGAGCATCCAGATTTCATCTTTGATGTAGGTAGATTTTAAGCAGGAAGGGGAAGAAAGTTGTCTTAAACATCAGAGTGTATTGGGATGAGCTTTAATGGAGCAACTACATATTTAAGATGGGAAGGAGACGTGCTGGTGTGCATTTACAGAGCTGTTGGTATTAAAAACTCTGGTTCTGGTACTGAATTGAAGCAAAGTTATGCCCAGGCTGCTGTCCAGTGTTAACCAGAGCCTTGGGTTAGCTGGTGTCTGTCTTTACGACTGCATGTAAGTTGCTGGGATTTTTTAAAAAAGGAGGGGGGCAGAAAGAGTCAACCCAGTGTAATACAGATGTTTCACTGGGGGGTAGACCCCCTTTCACATCCTCTTTCAATGGGACTAATTTTACAGGGCTTGATTCCGATCTCTGGCTTTGGTGAATTGAAGCCAGCATTTGAGATCAGGATCAGACCTCAGTACTCTGTTTTCTTCTCTTTTTTTCTCTCCCTCTTTTTTTTTTACCTCCAGGTTTTCAGAAAAGTAGCAGCTATTTCTGCTGGCTCCAGAGCAGGAGTGGCAGGAAGGTTTTGCCTGAGGAACAATGCATCCTTCTCCATACACTGCGCCGAATTCCCATCCTGTGCATTAGAATAGATGTTGAAACAGTTCTAATTAACATTTTTAATTTGCATTTTAATTGCCTGCCAGGGTGTGAAATGACATGCCTAGGTAAAGGAGCATTTTCCCTAGTTCCAGTGGTTTGCACAGTCCCAGCAATGCCGTGGGGGGCTGGAGCACCCCTGGCCACTGGGTCATTTTGCAGCATCCCCATAACTAAGGCAGGGCCTGGTCCAAAGCCCAATAAGCTGGGCTGAAAGGATTCGCATGGGCTGCTTGTTTGCTTGCTTGTTTTTAATGAATGGGACTCCTGTAATTAATTTTTGTCTGAAGATACACATCAGATCTTGATTTTAAAGCTGCTGGTTGCAAAGAATCAGCACAACCAATTCAAAGGTTGCTTTGGTGGCTCTTACTGTCTCTGCAAAGAAAACACCATTTCTACACATAGGAATATATGTATCTGTAAGATGATGTTGTTTCAAATATGAATTTGCCTCTGTGCAGCTTCCAGCTGGTTCACTCTGCACTTACATAAAGATCACAGTGAAATCAACCTGAACCTCTTTTTTTTTTGCTTTTTCTGCAAGACAGAGTGAGCTTCCCAAATCTTCACCTCTTAGGGCCAATTTTGCAGCCTTTTTCCCATTCCCACAGGTCCTCCTGGTGTCAGTGCCAACTCCTCCAAATCGTGCTCAGGTCAGGGATGTCTGAACTGGGGCATTTTCAAACCTCAGCCGTGGGGATGCCAAAGGCAGAGGACGTGTGTGTGACCTCCTTCTGCCAGCTTTGCCCAGGCAGCTGCTGCATTTGCCCTTCTGGGCACACCAGGCACTTTATGCCAGCCAGACACGTACCCAAGCCCTCTTGTTTCAGAGCTCTTCTGCCCAAGGCAACATCACTCTGGTCCATGTCCTTGTGTTTAGGGACACAGCTTTATACATGGCCACACTGAAATGTGGATGGATTTGCTGTCCCTCATTTTCTAAAATAACTCTAGACCTGAGTGTACCTGTGAGATGTCCTATTCAGTAATCCCTGGAGTTCAGCACTTGATTCATCTTTAAAGTTTCAGTGGCACCATTTTTTGGGGGGAGGCAGGTTTCCTGATCAAGATCTAGCCTGTAATTCATGTCAGGACAGGAACCAATATGTGGAGGACCCTGCAAAATATATAGCCTCTTAAAATTTATTCCTTATGTAATTACATCATTCAGTGGGTTTTAATTCATTTTTTGCATGCCATGATAAAATTATATCATTCCTGTTTCCTCCTCAAAATACTGGACAATGGTGCCAAGTCATGTGCCTTATAGAAGTCTATTACCAAAGTCTATCACCTTAACACTATTTCATTTGTCATCCAAACTTGTAATCTCATAAAAAGATATCAAATTAGTTTAAGAAGATCCATTTACCTTAAACCCACTTTGATTAGCATTTAATTTTATTAGCCCCTTTTAATTCTTTATTACTGAAGCTTTGCACAATCAATCCCATCACTGGGGGTTTTTTTCCCCCAAGGATCAAAGTCAGAGACAGTCAGAGTCAAAGGAGAGGCTAATGCTCTCTCACTCTGGCCATCTTCTTTCCCTTTTGAAGATATTGGCACAATTTCAGCTTTCTCTGGACTGCTGAGACTTCTCTCATGTCCTAAAGTGTCTGAAAATTCATTCATTATTAGCAGTTTAAAAACGCCTCAGTTAACTTCTCAGATACAAACTTCTGACTGGAGAAATTTGATTATTGCCATTTAACACCCTCTTTCAGGACTGCTGGACTTAAAAGTAGGGTAATGTCCCACTACCCCTACAGGCCATTTTGTCTGCAACAGTAAAGATATTTAAAATATCACCATTCTAATAATACTGTTGATGAACCTCCCATTTCCACCTGCTTTGGCATTAGCGTTACCATTTCAAGCCACTGATAGCCCCTGTGTGTGTTTGCTTTACTTGTCCCTTTCTAACACAAGTTTCTCCCTTCATACAATTTTCTTCCGCAGTCTGCTTTTATTTACCTTCACAACCAGGATGGGGTTTGTTTTTTAAACTACTTTGAGTCTTTCTTTATTCAGGGACTGTTCTTATGGCAACCTCCACTGAACAGTTTGCAAACACCATCTATATTTTCCTGCTTAAATATTTTTGGGGTTTTTTTCTCCTTCCTGATGTGTTAGCTATTTGGCTGTGTGGAATTTTCCTTTTGAAAGACAAAGAGTTTCTTTAATGTGGTTTTTCTCCTTATTTTGCGTTCACGCAGTGGATGTGACCGAAGCCATGGCTGCTGATACCTCAAGCTGCTTCAGCATCCTGGTTCTGTGAGTGAGCTCTCCTTGCCCGCCAAGATGAGACGTGATGGAGATGATCCTGCTGGAAGTAGCCTTTCTGTCAGAGAATTGCCATCTGGGCACTTCAGAAATCCTGGCGGGCTGAAATCTCCACTTTATACCATTCAGGAGGAGCTGCCTCACAAGGACAAGTGTGGGGCATGTTGAAAGCAATATTAATATGGGTTTAAGGAGCAGGAGGACTCATAAAGACCAATTTAATTTCCTTTTGTGACAAGATAAGCCACGTAGCTGGTCAAGGGAGGCCAGCTTACATAATCACTTTTGGACTTCAGCAGAGCTTTTGATACCGTCTCTCCCAGGATCCTGCAGGATAAATGTCCACCCCACAGCTGGATATCTGTGTTATGTGATGGATCAGCAGCCTCCTGGGCTGGGCACAGAGGGTGGCAGTGACTGGGGTGACATCACTGGTGACCTGTCACTAGTGGGGTTCCACAGGGCTCCATCTCAGGCTCTTCACCATCTTCATCAATGACTTGGATGCAGGGCTGGAAGATGTACTAAGTAAGTCTGGTGATGACACTAAACTGGGAGGAGCTGTTGACTCCCTGAGGCCCTGCAGAGAGACCCCAATAAATGAGAGCACTGGGCAATCACCAACTGTGTGAAGTTTAACAAAGGCAAGTGCTGGACTCTGCCCCTGGGATGGGGCAAACTTGGATTTGTGTGGACAGACTGGGGATGAGATGCTGCAAAACAGTGCCAGGAAAGGGCCCTGGGGGGTCCTGGTCCATGGCCAGTTGGCCATGAGTCAGCAGTGCCTGGAGCCAGGGGAGACATCCCTGTCCTGGAGGACATCAGGGGAGGGAGGGGATTGTCCCACTCTGCTCTGCACTGGGGTGGCCTCACCTGCAATAGTGGGGCAGTCTGAGGGGACACAATATAGAAAAGACATTAAACCACTAGAGAGTGTCCAAAGGAGGGCAACAAAGATGGGGAAGCCACGTGAGGAGTGGCTGAGGGCACTTGTGTGTTCAGCTGGAGAAGAGGAGACTGAGGGGAGATGTCATTGCAGGGACAAGTCCCTGGGGAGGGGCAGGCACTGATCTCTGCTCTGTGGGGACCAGGGACAGCACCCAGGGAAGGGCTGGAGTTGTGTCAGGGGAGGTTTAGGTTGGATACTGGGAAAAGGTTCTTCCCCCAGAGGGTGGTGGGCACTGAGCAGGCTCCCCAGGGCAGTGGGCACAGCCCCAAGGCTGCCAGAGCTCAGGGAGTGTTTGGACAATGATCTCAGGCACAGGGTGGGATTCTTGGGCTTGTCCTTGTCCTGTGCAGGGCCAGGAGCTGGACTTTGATGATCCTTGTAGGTTCCCTTGGACTCCTGATATTCTGTGATTCAATTGGATGTACTGGTGTGAAGTGCATATCACCTGGAGGGACACCACCAGCTTTACTCCTTCAATCTAGTGGGTGAATATATATTCCAGCTGACTGACTTCATCAGCATCACCATTTTATACTGTGAGCTGGTTTTGCTTCCCTTTTGCCAAGTTGATCTTTTCTAAAGAGATTATAAACAACTTAATCAACATTCCTGTCATGTGTCATCCTATTGGGTTTCATTAATATCAGCTAGTTCTAATGCGTGGTTCTAAACAAGCAATTTCTATTCCTTGCATTTATTACCTGGGCTTTTAATCTTGCTACATAATCAATTTAGGAATTTCTGCACAGTGTAGTCTGCTTCTGTTATATGTTGCCACTACAGAGAGTTTGAACAGTCTGAGAGTTTGGTGGTCCCTTTTTCCAGACATTTCTGTTAATTGAAACCTCTCCTTGCAGCTCCAGACAGCCCGGTCTTCTGCAGAAGTGGAGCTCTTCCAAACCATGGAGTTTTTCTGTTGCCCTAAAAGCCCGAATTCTTTAACTTGTACATCCTTCCATCTTCTGATTTCCTTAGTTTTCCTCCAAGAGGATACCTCAGACATCCCTCTCATTTTGGAGTGTAAATTTTACCGAGCTGGATCATGAATCAGTGCAGCAGTGTCCTCTGTTTTCATGAAGTGACATCCCTTGTGCTCTGGTTCCTCCTGTCAGTTCATCACTCTGGTGCCAGCCTGTCCCTGGTAGAATATTTCTTCCTCTCCCTCCTCTCCGTGCAACAGGAGCTGACCTGACTCCCTGGTTTTGTCTTTTCCTGCTTCTCCAAGGAACCCAGCAAGGGAAGGCTCTCTGCATTTTTCTGTCTCAGTGCACAAAGTTCTTAGACTTCTCTTGTGGAAATAGTAAAGGCTGTGTACCATATTTACTTATCAATCATCCATCTAACAACTTCTGAAGTAAAATCCTTCCCCAGAAAATGAACCTTTTTGCTTGCTAAGCTCAAGTTCCTGAATTTGAAATCCCATATCCCAGCTGAACCTTTCCCCTGGGAAGGAGGCTGCTCTCTCATGGCCAGAAATGAAGGTCCAGCACAGCAGGTGTCTCTCTTGGCTTCTTCAGCTCAGCTAGAAAAGGGCACAGCGCAAAGATGAACGTGGCTACCCTTGAAAACATCTTGAAAAGCCACACAAGCCTTTGGGTGAGGTCATATAAGGATGCTTTTGACTCACAGATTCTCACCAGCACCGATGTCCAGAGGGGGGTGAAGGGCTCTGCATTTTTGGAGATACTCAAAACTTGCATCAGCACCCTCTTCTAGTGGGAACAGCTTTGCAGTCCTCTGCAGCCACGTCCACAGGAAAGGAAAAGCCTCTGCAAAGCCATCAAGGAGTCAAGAGAAGCAACTGCCTATTACAACTACAAGGAACTTTTAAGGAGTGCGAACAGTCTTTATTTTTTATTAAAAAATAAAAACCCCCCACATACCACCTTCCTCTTTCAACTCACCGTGGGGGCTGTGAGCTCCTGATGATTTTTAGACCAACACCACAATTGCTGAACACGACTGCTGTTAATAATGCCAATGCAGGGACTACTGAGACAACACAGTTCTTTAAAGGACGCTCTCCGTCTTCACTCAGACACAGAAAAGAAGCCAACAGGGAGCACGAAACATCACCAGCACTTCTGAGAGCCCCATTCAAGTAATTTGCTTTCATACATTTCGTTGCTTTCCATATCCCAGCTTTGAGTTCCTTTTGTTGTTTCTAATAGATAACAACAGCTTCAAAGTTTGGAGGAACCGTTCCTCTTCTGCCACTGTTGTCCTTTTTTCTTTTGTTCCTTTAGCAAATGCTGATCTGTTTTTTGTTTTTTTTTAAAGGAGCTGCTTTAACAAAGCACATCCAGGATCCAGGAGAGCTGAGTGTCTTGCTCTGTGTCGTCCTGAGCTCGTGGAGACATGGAAGGACCCTTTCCCCCTCCATTTACCCAGCCTTGCGGGCTTGGCACAGAAAGTCCTACTCTCCTAATTAAAACCTGTGCACTAGAAGCTCCTGTACCTTTCCTTTAAGGCAGGGCGTGTGCTTGGGAGCAGTTGAATTAAAAGCAATTAAGAAATCGCCTAGCTGTAACTTAGAAGAGGGCACAGGATTGCTGAGTTTATTGCAGTGTTTGTGGGTGCTTGGTGGTTACACACACCCTGCTCTCAGAGAGCCAGCTCCAGCGCAGCACTGGCACAGAGCTGCAGGCAGCTGATGAAGTGTCTTCATCATAGTTTGCTGAGTGGCTTGTCTATATTTCCATGATTTATTACTTCCCTGACTTTCTTAGGTGTTGGGAGGAACAATGAATCAATCCAAGCATTTTCAGAGCAGGGACTGCTAATTGCATGAGCTCTGTTTACCGCTCGAGAGCTCCAGTTTTGACAAGTCTCTTGACCGCACGTTAATACATATGATTAATTATTGTTAAGGGCATCTGCAGAAACGAACCTGGTAGGTAACACTTCAGAGCTATTATGGCTTTCTGAACAAGCAATAAACATAATTATGTACACACTGTGTTGCAGCCATAACAGGCGGGGAGAGAAAGTGCTCTGGAAGGTGTGGGGGTAAACCAGTGCTCCCCAGAGATGGGGACCAGAGGGCACAGGCTGAGGTGGTGGGGAGCCAGCTTTGAAGCAGTTCCTTCTCTGGACTCCTTGGTGACTTCAGTGGCTTCTCCTGTTTTGTGTATGTCACTACACAGGGCTGCAAACAAGGGCAGAGGTGCTGCCTCACCTGGCGTGTCAATGAGGGGTGCAAATCCTGGTCAAGGCACCACAGGGTGCCAGATGTCTTCACCGTGTCCCAAACTGTACATGGGACAAACTCCTGTGCTGAGGGACCCTGCTGGGCACTGTTCTCTGGTGCTCTGCCATGTTTCACCTCGCTGCCCTTTGCTCTGTCTGGTGTTGGCATTCCCTCCCCCTGGAACAGGGCTCTTCCCTCCCCATGGAGGGAACCTACCCCATGTGCAGGTACTCCCTTACCCAGAGGGGCTCAGGGTGATGCCATGAGTTGCCCCCAGGCTCACCCCAAGCAGAAGGACCTGCCTGCTTGCTCTAATCACTCTTGGCTTGCTGCAGGTCTTTGGAACTGGTGCTTCTGGGGAAGGTGTTAGGGTTTATCTGTGAGCTCAAAAGCAAGACCAGGACGGGTTAAGGCTCAAACATCATCCCTGGGGAAAGCACAGAGGTATCCAGAGTGGGGATGTCCAAGGTCAGATGCTGCTTAGGGGGCCCTACCATGAGTGGCATGAAGTGACAGAGACCAACAGGACTGACCATGGGAAGCAGAGGAGCTGGTGACAAAGGAAATGTGATCAGTAGCCAACACATGTGAGGCAGCTCTGCGTTCATTTCAAAATATCAGGTAACGGATGCACCCGGAATGTGCCATGCCACAGCCTTATAAAACAGGAGAGGAAACAGAAACACAGGTTTAATTGCCCACTCAAACTGCTTTATCCTGCATAACCTCATTATTTCTAGAAAATTTCGCTCAGGCCATATGGTGGGAGGTGAAGTGGGAAATTTCCCAGTGCAGCACACCTGCCAGGGCGGGTTATTGCACAGATGAGAGTTCCTCTGTCTGCACAAAGTCCTCCTCAGCCCCTTGGAGGGGAGGGGCAGCCCCACGCAGCTGGAGATCTGACCACTGTTTCTTCGTGTCCCCTGTGCTCCGCTGGAGGGGCAGCACCAGCACTCTGAAACAGCAACCCAGCAGGGGCAAGGCCCCTCTGAAATTCCCAGCGCACATCCCCGGAGCCAAAGGGAGGTACAGATGGAGTCCCCTACCCCACGCCATCAGCTTCAGCCCCACACACCCCCACGCAGGGTCCCCCAGCAATTCCCCTGGGGACAAGGGGGCACTCGTTGGGGGAAGGCACCCCAGCACCCTCTGTGACCCCTTCTCAGTGCTCTGGTGCCTCTGTGGAAAGGTTCACACCACCAGGCTTGGCATCTTCCAGTATTCCCAGTTTACACTCGTCAGTGAGCTGGGCCAGCTCTGCCCCCACAGGGCTCTCACAGCCAGGCTCTCTGCAGTGGGGAAGGGTCTGCACTGGTGGGAGGGTCCTTCAGTGCCACCTTCGACTCTCCCCAGCCTTTCCTGGGTGTTGGGCAGCTCAGCTGGTTGGGCAGAACATTTTCCTTCCCCTGATTTTGAAGTTTAACGCGACCATAAGCCGTTGCAGCATGTTTATAGCATCCAGCATTTTCCCATCTGGCCCTCCTCAAGCTGCTCATCCCATTCAGAACACAGAAAGAATGACAAGAGAAATGTAGTGAGAGTACACAAAATGGCAAACCTGTCTGAATCAGAGCAAACAGCACGAGGGCACTTTGTGCACAGGCCCAGGGACTCGGACTGAGCTTAAGTGCTCTGCCCAGTTTCAGTCCATCGTGCTCAAGAGAGGGAATTCACTTCACTGGGCATGGAGAAACAAAGCAGACTGGTCTGTGGAAAAGAAAAGCCAGTTCCTTTAATCTGTCTGAAAGCTTTTGGTACATCAAAGTCCTGGCAAGAAGAGATGTCGCTGATATAATTGGTGTGGACAATTGCAAGGGTTTGATAAAGACCTCTGTGAAAGAGTTATTCAGGGGAGGCAAAGAAGGGTCGTGGGTTGGGCAGCAGCTAAGAAACAAAAGCCCCCAAAAAGCAGGATGAGGGCTGTGGAAACGTCACACAGCTCTGTATCCCACCCAGCAGCACCCTCAGCCCCAGGGCTGCTCCCCATACAAGGTGGATGAGGTGCCCTCCAACAGCAAAGCCTGTGATGAGGATGAGGTGATGAGGGACTGCCAAGGGCACCACCAAAGCCAAGGGAAGGGGCCAGAGTGGGGGAAGAAGATCCCCCCTATAGACACAGGCTGGATAAGGCTCCCTGGAAGGAAGGGGATGATGGTTGTGAAAACCAGGTAAGTCCAGAACAGCTGCCACTTCTTGAAGACAAAACCCAGCTAGGGCCATGGGCAGCTCACCACAGTGCTCCCCTGGGGTTCACAAATCCATATTACTATCCAAAAACTCCTAAACAAATGAAGATGCCGGATAAAGACCAGGGGAGAAAGTAGCAGGGAACTGTCCAAATGCTATGACAGGAAGGAAGAGGAGGTCCTCTTTTGGCATTGCTGCCTCTCACCAACTCCCAAGTGACACATCAAAAAAAAAAAAGGAGGGGAGAGTTTCCGAGCTGGGAAAGCAAGAGAGTTAGAAATAGAGTCTGGCTAGAATTGAGATTATTTTAATTTCTAGACAGAGTGAGTAAAAAGCAACATAATGGCAGAATACAAAATAACAAACAGCACAAGGAAGGTACATATAAGTACTCCTATTTTCACTTTTCACATAAAAAGAGAACAAAGGGACAGTCAGTAAAGCTGAGCAGCAGCACATGTACGAGGATAAGCGAAATACTGTTGTTCGAATGCACTGTGCATAATCATCCAGGGAGCTCCCTGTTCCCACACAGCACTAAAATCACAGATGCAGGGAGACTTGCAAGAAAGGGACAGGAATGTACCTGAAAGCAAAGACCATTTGCAGTTATAGTCACTCTCTGTGAGTTACATGAGCAGTGAGCAGTAATCCGGGTTTTAAGAGAGAAATTCTCATACAAACAGCAATAAATGGGAGGGGGGCAAAGATCCCCACAGGCAGATTATTCCAAAAATTTCCTTCCAAGGGATGTGTTGTTCCTCCTTCCTCTGAAGCATTTACGTTGACTATTGGCAGAAACTGGTGATTGGAGAAGACAAACTACTTCTCCTCTCCTCTGGCTCCCTCCTGCAGCAGGTCCGGAGCTGCTCTGTCCCCATGCATCACTCTGAGACGGGGTTTGTCACCCTTTCTCCCTGCAGCCACCTGCCCAGTGAAGGAGCTGGGCCAGCCTCCCTCCCTGCAGTGACCTCACTGGAGACTCTGGCTTCAGGGGGCCACCAAGCAGCAGCCCCTGAAAGCCCAAAGGTGTTTGCCCAGGCTGGGTGGGGGCTGAGTCCCAGCCTGCTCGTTCCTTCTAGCCAAGGAATATTTCCCATCCTCAGCCATATGTGACTGGGGGAGGTATAAATAATCTTGTCTTCTTTTTTTTCCCCCCATCGACATGCAGTGATACCTCCCCTATTCATTGCTGAAATGAACCAAAATTAATCTCGGTAACAATTCTGCCTGGTGATGGGAATGCACGTGTTGGTGACACACATCAGCACCTTCCTTGGGGAGCTCCATGGTCCCTGTGGGTCCCTCCAAGCTCAGCGTAGTCTGGGATCCTGGAGAGACACCAGTGAAGGTCAGCAGTGGGGAGGTGGGGCAGGAAATGGCTTGACTGAGAGAGCACCCCAGAATTTAAGGAGAGCTGCCAACTGCACAGCTGCCTTTGTGGAAACCTTCCTCTTCACAGCCTCCCTCATCTGAGGTGCACCAGAAACCCAGGTCTTTCTGTGCCCACAAAGTCAAAATAAAGTCGCCTTGCCTTAATCTCCCTCTCTGTGAGGTTTTACGCTCAGAGTATGAGCAGTCCTTCATGCCCAAAGGATGGGGTCCCAGCTCCCAACCTTCACACAGCTCCACTGCAGCACTCCCTCGTCTTCTCCCTGCCTCACAGGCACACCTGGCACGCTCTCCCACCACGACACATCCCTTACAGGCAGTGGGTGCTGCTTTCCCCTCTCTCTGCACCCCCAAATGCCAAGTTGCCCTCGTCTGCAGGGGATGGGGTAGCAGCAAACCAGCAGCCAGGGCAGGGCACCTTGTGCCCATCACCCCCAGCCCTCTGCCAGCTGAGCCCCCTCTGCAAGCACAGCTCTAACATCCCCCAGCCTGGCTCCCACCCCTGGAGAACACAGCACTCTTTCCAACACAGAGCTGCATATTAAGAAGCCTTGCTTTTTGTTGTGTGGTTTGTTTGGGGTTTTTTAAAGACTTTATTTGTCTAACATGCTTGACCAAAAATTACAACAACATTCAAGTTATGCCAAAATGATTAAATAATCTTTAAGCTTTCATACCTCAAGTACTTTAAATGATATTTTGAAGTAACAGCTGCTTTCATATCCTTTCCACATAAAAATACACAGTATTTGGAAGATACCTTAGGAAAAATTATTTTTAAGAGAATAGTTTATGGTCGACATAGAAATTTTGCTGAGGCCAATAAAAGGACCTCTCCCCCCACTTTAACATTTTAGTCTCTTAAGTGCCATGAGCGAATGTAAACATTTCAGACTTTAACATACAGCCGATTTCCTGCCACATTTGTTGCAAACTGCTTGAATTGTGACTGCCTAAGACACTTTTATTCTTACTGTATGCTATTGTTCATCCTCCCAGTGACGGCAGGAGTTCATATTCAGCCATGAATTTCAGTTCTTGCTGATTTAGGAGTCGATCCTGCAATTTCTACACCAGTAGTTCTGACAAAAGTGGCCCCATCTGAATTCCTGGCAGGCTGCTCATGCACGTGGGAACCACTCACCCAAAAACCACTTGCAGGCATCACCGACTGTTTTGGGGTTTGTTTTCAGGGAAAAAAATGAAGAAGCACATTAGTCTGGACAGAAGGTCACCCAACAGATCCCCAAGAATAACAGATCTGTGACTTGTCATGTTTTCTGGGGGTCTGGTGGCTTTCCGTGGGTCCACAGCACAAGTTAGTTACTGGGCTCAAATATCTCTGCTCCCAGCAGCTGATGGAAGAGCTGCTGCCCAGGACAAACCAGCCAAAAGCAGTGCTTCTGCCCACCTTGCTCAGAGCTGGACCTGGCACAGCCTGGTTTTGGAACACAGGTATTTTCCATTGTGCACGTGTGTCCTGTGCATGCAGCTGCCCCGTGCAGCTCCCATCCCACGGATGGGGCAGAAAGGCACACAGCCCATCCTGCAGTGCCTGTGTGCAGGTGTGGGCTATGCACAGGCCTGCAGGCAGCTCTGAACTGCCTGTGCCAGGCTCTGCCCACTGTGTGTGAACAAGATTAATGTCTGGATGCCATCAGCCCCACATTCAGCATGTCCACGTTCAGAATACTGCAGTTGAACAACCTCCATCAAGGAATCGGGAGATGTTTGGTAGTCCAAGGCAGAAATCCCTGTCTTGCAGGGCAAGTCTGGCGCTGTTTCTTTTTAAGTGGGTTTGTAATCAATTCTTAAGCTTCTGCCTAGGACAGGACTGAAATCCCAGCAGCTTGAACACCTCTGCTGCCCTGCAGGAGAGCTGCATGGGCAGCGCCACTGTGGGCCACCCCAACCAGCTCCTGACACGTCCCCTGCACGTGCAACATGAGCGATGGGACTCCAGTTTGTCCTGGGTCAGTGTCAGCAGGGTGCACGGGTGGGCAGACAGCACTGGCAGGGGAGGTGACCCCTGCCCTGTGCCCATCAGTGTGTCCTCGTCACTCACAGCTCCCCAGAAGTGACTCCCCAAAGCACTCCTGGGGGTGGCACCTTCCCCTCGACATCTGTGATGTTCCCCAAGGGCAAAGTGATCCCAGTGATGTTTAACCACTCCAGTAATCTCAGCACTGGCTGCACGTCCCATTAACAGGTTTTAAACCAATGGTCCCAGTGGGTTTTATTTAAAATACCATTCCTGATCATTGGGTGGGCTTTTTGTGATATTTTTCCTTTTTTTTTTAAAATACAATCACATATCGCTTTACCATATGAAAAGTTAGATTTTTAATTCCTTTTTTTTTCTTTTTTTAGGGAAATGTCATTCTTTTTTTCTTTTTTTTTTTACAGGCGAGGCCAGGTTACAAATTCCTGAGTTTATACTGCACTTAACACAGTCTCCCTTCGTGAATGTTGAGCTGTTTACAGCATGCTGGCAATATGCACCATTTCCCTTACCATCTGTAATGCCAGATGTAGTAAAACTTCATTTCAGTACAGTGAATTAGGGCCTCTATTGCATTGGTTTTGAATAGATGCAAAGATTTAGACCTGGAGGACTTGGAGTAATAGCTTTCCCCCTGTGACTGGTCATTTGTGCAGCATTTTTTATACTTGCCCTGTTAATTAAGGGAAAACATCTTTACCATCATTTTTCTTCCACCAAGAGCTCACTGGGAACAATCTGAAATGAGGAAATCCTAGTCTAAACACTTCAGTTTAAACTGCAAACTTTCTTAAAGAAACACTCCTTTGAAAGACATCGTTCTTTTAATAAGTCCAATACACGGTATATACAAAAGCCCCTACTAGATATATATATATATGTGTATGTATATATATATATTTTTATATATATATATGTGGAATGCATTCACTTTTCTGTGTTCACAAATATTTTAATGGTGAAATGTTAGTCTTTAATTTTGTTTCTGGCACCAAAATGTCTTTGTTCCTCATCCACTTTTGTTACTCAACCTTTATCTGTGAAGAGCTAGCAGGGAAAAAAAGAAGGATTTTGCTTTTTTTGTTGAAGGGTTCCCTATCGGGATTCTCAGGCAGCAATATAAAGTTGCTAATGTGTTGGGTACAACTTGAAATCCTCCTTATAATCATGTGTTCCTTGGAGTAGGTAAGTCAATAACTATAGGTGGGTTAAGTGGCTGGTAATTCACAGTGCACACAGATGCATTAACATACGTAGTAGTTCCATCAGCCATGACACCATAACCTAAAAAAGGAAGAAAAACTCTGGTTACTCTCGTTGTTCATTACTGCCTTCTTTATTTTCCAGCTATTCACCTTTATCACACAATGGTAAGTGCCACATTCATTACTTAGAAGGAATTTAAGAATTCTCTTGGTCCCCTGAATCAATACCATCTTGGTCCTACAGCAGAACTATTTTTGTCCATCTTTTCAACTGTGTAAGAGAAGCAAAACAGAGCCCCAGTAGCTAGTGGCAGTGATCCCTGGCAACCAGCTCACCAAACCTCCTTAGACAGACAGATGCTTTTCTCTGCAAAGCCTTTTTTCTTAAAACCACTGTAGTTTTGGAAAGGATGGGAAGATAGGTCTTAGGCATTGGAAAAAAACATGCTCCTGATCATTTAGGTTTGCAGTCATCACTGCAGCAAACTATGGGCAATTTTCATCTTTCTACTGGTTTTTTTTTTCCTGTCCTGCGTTGAACATCATTTAAGTAACCAGTGAAGACAAATGAAGTTGTTAACCATTTTCCACCAATTTTGATGGAAAGACACTAAAATGCCTGCCCAGGGAGAGAAAAAATGGCTTTATTAATGAATTCTCTAACAGAGAGGTGAATTGACAACATCTCATGTCTGGCCAGACACTCAAGTCAAACAATTCCAGAGCTAAATCTGCAGAAAATCAAACTTCCAGCTCTACTGCCTGTAGAAATGCTGTAAAATGGTGTTTCAAAAGTGAAGAAGAAGCCCCTTAACAGCCCTGCTGTTATGAAAAAGCAGCCACTCTCTCCACTGTCAAAAATCTTTTAATGAATGACTAGGAAAAAGGATAGGTTTGATTACACTGAAACTAAAAGCTTAATGTTGGAAATTCTCATTGAAATATGAAACAGGAAGAATTCAGTCAGAAATACACGATTTTGGAGAAATCACCTGGTAGAAGGTGTTTTCATTAAAATTCCATCTCCCCATTAATGAAGTTCCTAGTGAAATGTATTCGTTACACACAGTGAGTTGCATCTATTCAAATCCTGGGTTCCTGGGACCCCACGGTCTTTCTGAGGGCAATTTTGAGTGTGACAGGAGCAATGGAAGTTGCATCATTTGCAAACAAACAGTAGCCAAATTCCTTTCTGTCGTTGCTCCTTAAAATACCCTGAATAACACAGGGCCTCCTGGACTCCCCATGGAAAACCCACACTATAATTAGGGTCTAGAGAGGGAAGAAAACCCTGTCAGGTTCCTGTCACAGCCATTTCTTTAAGCCATTTTCTGTCTGCCACAGAAGAATGGGTCTGCGTCAAACACAAAATGCACAGAGGACAGTCAGCATCGCTGCTGGGACTTTCTGTCTTCTTGGCTACATATTTGGAGATTTGCTGGAAGATTCCTAACGCTACAGCTTTCACTCCTGTCCTGCTGCCAGCAGAGTTTCCTTGGCCGTGACCTGAGCCAAATATTGGCTGTGATGGGAAAACCAGGATTTTAGACCCTGCCCCGCTGTTTGTCACCTCCGTGGCTCCATCAGCAGCAAGCCCACGTGTGGAGGTATTTTTTGGCAGCCACAGCAGTGCAGAGGGGGAATAGGGAAGAAACATCTCTCCTAAGCATCTCTTCCCCCCAGATGTTCTGTAAATGACTGCTGCAGACGTAGCTTTGCTCAGTCAGAGGAAGATCTCATCTGTTCCAATCATGCCTTCTCTCTACAAAGTGCAGCTCCGTTTGCACAGGCTGCCTGCGATGGGAATTCTCCTCTGCAGAGACTCAGCATCCCACTGCAAAACAGGCTGTGCAGTTCCCCACTTGTTTTCTCTAAATTATGGTAGTTAACAAGAAGAGTACCTTGTTTCTGTGCTCTGACACCTACTGTGCCAGCTACATTAATTCAGGAGATTTACCATGCTAGGGAAGTGCCTTTCTCCTCCCCTGAGAGCCAGAGTTGGGCTTGGGTTTAGCAGATGTGATTTTGTTTACCTGCCTGAAGCTTCATGGCTTGCTGTTTGCTTAGAGCCCCTGCAACCCACAATTTCTGAAAGAACGAGGAGTTTGAACTGTATTCACCAGCTCTCTTGGTCAGCTCACCAAAGCCTGCTCTAACAGCGTTATTTGTTTACCCTGGGATTGGACAGCACTTTGGACATTTACCAGGCATTAAGAGGTCACCACAGATGAGACACACAGGCAGAATGGACCTAATCTGTGAGCTGTACAAGAGTGATTTGAACATCTTCTCCATCGACTTTACACCAGCACACTCCTCAGCAATGTCATCTCCAACGCGGGGGGAAAGCCCCCAGCAGCAAGGAGGAGTTGGATTTCTTGGGAAGGGCAATGGTTCTTCTGAGAACCAGAAGTCTCTGAGTGCCAGCTATTCCAGTTTCCCCATTTCTACACTGGGGAGACCTACAGAGATCCCACAGCCAAGGCTGGAGCAGGCCCAGAGGCAGAAAACTGGCAGTTGTGGAGTACCTTTTCCTGCCAGTGAGTTAATATTGCCAAGGCCTAAGCAGCTGATAATAAACACTTACATGCCAGTGGGTTCACTTCTGCACAGCCCAGTGGTTTCTTCTTCTGGGGGCACTGCTGGAAATCCTTGGTATGTGAACAGGACAGACAGCATGCACCTTTGCCTGGGGATGAACTCCTGCTGTCACCAACTTCAGCAGAGTGTATTTGTCACCATTTACTGACTTATGTGAAGGGAACTCATTTTTTTTCCCAGCTGAACATCAAATAATCAAGAGAACTGCTTTGTTTTGCCTGGGCAAAAAATGTTTCCCCTGCCAAAGAAACTAAAGGCATCAATAAATATCTTGGAACTTCTACACAAGTCAGTGGTGGCATCCCTCTTGATTTCAACTCCTTATATGCACTGATGGGGAGAGACAACCTTTATTGAACAGTCTGGAAGATTAAGCCTTAGAAACACCCCTCAAAGCATTCCTCCCCATTTTAGAAACACAGAAACTGAAGCACAGAGGCTTGCATGAATTATCCTAAATCAGATTCAGCGGAGGAAAATACAATCCATCAATCCTAATATTCAGTCATTTTCTGTAACTACTGGACTTGTGTTCTTGTTTTAAAATCCACAGTAATCCTCCACATGAAGGAAGCATCACCCTGTTTCGTAGCTGCAGAAACTGAAGGAGAAGCTCGAGTACAAATATTGCAATGTGGGTATCAGCCAATTTCATCTCTCTATATATGCAGCTAAATAAATATCTGGATTCCAGAAGTGCTTCAGTTCAGATAGTCAAGTTTGAAAGTGCCACTTAAACCTTCCGTGTTTGCAGATTCTAAACACAAAGAAAGAAATGTGTTCTGACCTTCATGGATATGTCCGAAAACATGAAGCCTTGGCTGTATTCGTCTCTGGACTGTGTTCAGCAGCTCAACACATCCTACCCGTTGCATTTTCTTAGGAACCCAGTCTAGAAAACCTTTGGAGAGAAAGGAAAGCTTTAAAAGATGACAGGTAATCTGCAGTTGTTCTACAGCATTTCTGAGAGTTCATGTCTCGTGGCTTTTCACAAGCAGCCACAGGAGAACTGAAGTGGAAAAAACTGTGTCTGCCTTGGTGAGTGGAAGAGGAAGGAAGGAAGGAAGGAAGGAAGGAAACAAACTCAAGGAAAACCATAAAGCTCATCTGGATAAAATGGACTATGGTAATTCTTACCAGTTGTTTTTCAGGGAACAAAAAACTCCACTGCAATTAAAGCAGTTTTTGCACTGCTGTTAATGGGAAAACTCAATGCTTTACCCATTTTTTTTCCCTGAAGAGGGGGAGGTGTAAAGAGCAGTGAGTCCAAAGTGAGTCTCTAAAGAATCTAAATGGACATCTAGCTATTTAAATCTAGTTCTGGAATTTATGAACACTTCAACTGATGTAATGGAATCTGTGTTGCCAATAATAAAATGATACTGCTATCACATTGAATCCTACAGTAGTGGAATTCAGGTGAGGAACCGACTGCAAGGCCAAAAAATAACACCCTCAAGTAAAACTGGTTTAGCCACTTCATGACACAGCAAGCCCCATTTGCCTAAATTTATGGATAGGAAGAGAAACTCAGGCCTTCTGCAGTAGATGTATTTAGCTGCTATATTTACTTGCACGAAGATTGTGTGAAAATGTGTATTTCTTCTGAACACAGACAGAAATGTTACACCAACTTGCCTCTTTGTCTAAAAATACTGCAGGGGGATGTTTACTGCCAACTGAAGACTCGTGTTTCCTTCACAGTAGTACTACAAGAAGGGGGTTGTTGCATTAGAGGGTTTGCAATAACCTGTGTGATTTCTTTCTATTGTTCTGTCACCAGGCTCAGATTTGGAAACCTGAGAGATCGAGTCTCCCTGGGTTTGTTCTGTTGTTCTGGTATTTTCCCTGTGTGCCTGTCATGGCTTTGTGTCCCTTGGGCTGCACAGTACTGTGGATATATTGTGCCTTTAGCAGAGGACCTGCTTTCCACAGGTTGACTTTTGAGGTACACTCAAGCGTGGCTAAGCACAACCAAAACTGCCTTCAAAGACCAGAACTGTGGCATTCAAGCTCCTGGAAAAGCTCTCAGATTCACTAGAGCTTCAGGGTGGGTTCACACATTGAGAAATATTCCTTTAGCTGCCAGTGCCTGAAAACTGGGCTCAATCCCACTGAGGGGTTGTATGGAAACGCCCAAAGTCTGTCGTAGTCAGAGGGCTAAGGCCAGTTTTCCGAAATAAGCTGGGAATGCAGCATCCTAAATGCCAAAAAGAGGAAGTTCTGATCATGGTTAAAGACTCCTCATTCCTTCAGACATGTCCATGCCCCTGCTCGGCACCTCTGAGGGGGGTGCACGAAAGAAAACCCCTCTGAGTTACACAGAGCTGAGTTTACCAGTCACTCACAGCATCCAAAGCAGGTCCAAATTCACGGCAGCAAACAAGAGGTATTTAAGATGTTAAAGTGCAGCCAGCAACTCCTCTGGAATCCAGTCACCTCTTTTTATTCTTTTTTTTCCCAGAATAAACATCTTATAACCACAGGTTTTGTTACTTCAGTGATTTGAAACAGTTAATTGTCAAAATGTCTGTGGTGAACGTAAAGTCAAAAGTGTTTCCACTTCAAAAACTTCACAAACAAAAATCCATAAAATTAACTTCTCCATTAAATTAAGCATTATTTATGTTGAACATGTTTTTGTTTACATGCATTATCACCCTTCTGAAGCCTCCCCATATGTTTGCAGCTTATTATGTACACCTGACTACACAAACTAAGAATAATTGATTACACCTAGCTAACAATTAGAGTTCATCTTAGGGTTTTTTTAATGTTTGGTTACTTGAAACAGGTTTCTGCAGCTGTCAGGAAAGTATAAATCTTTGTCACAGACAATCAAGCAGACAGCTGCAGATGAAGACTTAAAGGTGAAATTAAATTATAAACAAAGAAAAGTGAACTTTTGGAAGAGAAATAAAAGAATCATAACTGCAGATCTTTAGGAATCAGGGAAAATACTTTGGAAGTTACACTAGACATGAAAGTAACAGAAATATGCTGATACAGAAATGAGCATTAGCACTGATCCCATAATCATAAATACTGTATTTCAGAAGCTATGAAATACATGGCATATCTGTATTAATAATTAACGGGCCACTAATAAAATGGTCAAAAATAGCTGTTTTAAGCTTTGTTTTCTCATCCTGTGTGAGCCTCCTGTGTATCCCTGCCCTGGTTTCATCCCAAAGCCCTGCTCTAAAACAGAGGAGAAAAATTACTTGGATTTTTGTGACATGGCATGAGAAACAAAGCCCATTAACTCTTCACGGTGCTTGCCATCTAAACCATGTCATTTCAAACCTATGGCATCATGTATGAATTAGTTTAGGAGGATGCACACTCCTGAAGTGAGGGAGTGAGAAAGCAGCACAGAAAATGGACAATGGACAGAATTTAGGCAGCCCTGCTGGAGAAAGACCCCAGAATTTACAAGAGGCCTGATTGCTCTTTCTGATCATTAGGAACAGCTCGAGTGATGCTGTGCAAGGTCAGAACAGTAATCAGCTTTCTGGTTAAAATAACTGGCTGGGAGGCTCAGGGAGGATCCTGTCTCCCAAAATGGCTGTGGACAGAGCCACACAATAAGGAGGTTCTCTAAGTTAGGCAGAGTTCTAATTTCTTTTGAAGTGTCATATATTTGTTGCCCTGGGGGTCAGGGAGAGCAGCAGCTGATGCCCTCAGGCAGAGGGGTCTGAGCCTGAGCCATCCATTAATGCATCAATAAGAGAGAGACAAAGAAACAGGAACTTCTGAAAAAAGAAAATTCTTGGAGGATGGTTGATGATTAAAAATTCAAACAAACAAACAAAATAAGGACAAATATTGAGACATGGAGACGGCGGGAATTCACATTATTCCATTACAATCAGTGAAGATGGGCGGCTCTTCCTCAGAACTGCTACAATTATTAAATTACTTTTCAATTATTAAATTTATTATTAAAGTAGGTCTGTTGAGTGCCAGCTCTGCAGGGCTCTTTTGAGAGTCTCCTCCCTCCCTCTGCTGATCCCAGAGGCTGCTGGAGAGGTTCCTAAATTATCAAGGTGGTTGAATCTGGGTGATGCAAACCCTCTCTCCACTTTCCAGCACTGGATTTCAAGTGAATCTTTGGCTCAGCTGAAGGTTGGATTTTTTTTTTTTTTCAGTTGGTTTGAAAAACAGGTTTGTAAGTGCTGAAAAAGCTCCTGAAAAACTTTGGAGCTTGTACCTCAGGGTCCAAGCAGTTAATTTCTGACATCCACCATAGGGGTTTACGTTAAAATCCATCCATGGCATGGCATGAGACTCCACTTAGGTGAAGTATCAAAACACACGCCCCTGCTGTGAGAAACTCCACTCCCAAAGCAGTGCTTTCCCCCAGGATTAGCGAGCAGGGGAATGCAAACATGTCTTTCTAAAGAAAACAAAACACAAACCCTTAAGATACTTTCTCCTCCGAGCTCTGAAAGAGAAGAAAGGGTGGAAGACAAGAGGGGTTTAGCTTCAGGAAATGGGGGGATCTAAAGGTTTAAAGAAACCCACTGCCTTCATTTCACACAAAGCACAGCAGGATGCAGCAGAACACTTCAGTACCTGCTCCATGTTCTGTCCCTTTATTCAATTAGTGAGAGTTAAACACACAGTCACGTTAAATATAGATTGCTGTATGTTAAATACATGCAAAACCAGCCTTAAGCCTTTACTGAATCTGGACAAGTTTATGTGATTGTATTATTTCTGTAACAAAGGCAATTTCACAGTTTTCTAGGAATACAAGAAATCTCTTATGGCTTTTATATCACCTATATTGATATCTGGAAAACATACACGCAAAACTATATGTTTGGGATCTGTTCATGTTGCCAAATTGGAATACAGATAAGCAATTTGCCCGTGCTGTCCAACTAACAGGCAAACAACGCCAGCATTTGGGTTTGTGAGGCAGAAGGTGCACCAAAATGAGGCAAAATAGAAATCCTGGGCACTTACTGGTGGGGGAAAGCTACTACAAGTCGGGGAGAAAGGGATCAGAAATAAGATCCTAATCCTGCATTTCTCTTAGCAGGCTCCATGCTCTCAATCCAGTCATTTCACCAGTGGCAGACTAGGCAGATGCACAGGGAAAAAAGCCCTGCTAATTTATAAAGCTCGTTAAGGCTTTATGTGCTAAGGTTTTATTTTTTTAAGCCAGTATTTAATTCCCTACCTTGAGCACAGATACCATAGGTGATCAGGAGGTGAAGTCCTGGTGCTGCTGAAATCAGTAAGCATGTTACTTTTGACTTTTTCCAGTCAGGACTGCACTCTGTTCCTGAGGAGAGCCATCAGTCCCTGTACAATCATCTGAAACACACAGCTAAGAGCACTAGGATTTTCTTACCGAGAGGTGGTCCATGTGTTATAAGAATATCTATTCCATCTGGAATAAGGTTCCATTTCTCTAATAGTGCTTGGCCTCGTGGAAGATTAAAGCCCCAGCCATAAAACCAAGGTTGCCTGCCAAGAGAGGAGGAGAATGTCTTCAGTGCTACTTCCATGTACTGGTTATCTAATTAAAATCCTGAGATTGACTCTCCACTAGCGTGGAATTTGGAGGCACAAACAGCATTCATTTTCTTCTGTGTGTGCACAGCAACCCCCTCTTTCCACACAACCAGTGTTATTTAACTTGGATGGCAAATCAGTGCAGTTCTTACCACTCTCAGCACACAGCAAAATATTCCCAGCATTTCTCTAGCTACTTACAAGACCTGGATACAAAGATCTGAATCTCACAACAGTTAGAACACCTGTCCCAGCCACCTACACGTGACTTGTGTTTCACACTGGCTCCCACAGCACTTGGCCCTTATCCTGTGACCAGCTGGGCAAGGACAGACCCTGGCACAGTGACAGACCCCACTCCAAAGTCAGAGACATCCTCTGTGCTGCTTTGTTTCCCTAATTGGATGCATCCCATCAGAACAAGAATGCTGCTGCTCCTCTCACACATCAATTTCTTCTGTCCTCTGGTGTGGTGCCTTGCTTTCAAGTAAGACTTTCCATATTCAGGATTTCTTATCAGACAGGCATTTACATTTTTTAAAACATATTTATGGAGCAGCGGGACTGTAACACTGCCAGTCAGAACACAATTTACCCGTATCTTGCTATCCCATTGATTAAAAAACCTGTGTTTCACAGCAATTATATCACAATGCTAAATTATGTCTTGCTGACTAGGCTTCAATTCTAGGTCATAAAATTGAGGGGTTAGTTTTAGGTTGGAGATTTTATAATTTCTTTGACTGAGGACTTCTGGCCATATCCATATTTGAAGAACAATGAATAGGCTGCTTCTCTTACCCAGACACAAAGAGCCTCAGCTACTGATGACTGAGAGCTCATCTCCTAGCTCCTCATCACATGCCCTGCATAACCAGGGTCTGGAGAAACATGTGTCCAAGGGAAAAAAAACAAAGAGGTGAAACCTTGTACATCTGCCACTGGGACCAGAAATACATGCCAGGCTGCAGAAGCTGTGAGGAGGGAGGTGGAGAAGGTGTGTGAAGAAGAGATGCTAACAGCACTAGCAACGAAGCAGGAATCCTGTTCTGAGTCACGTTGCTCAGGCCAAGGCAGCTGGCTACAAAAACCCACATATCCCTGTACTACCAGGGCTACAAAAATCACACTTCCCTGGTTAGGTGTTCAACTCCTGGCAGCCTTTCCTCAGAGGAGGAACAGCCAGGGGCTCACAGGTACGGGATTTCTCCCCCTCCTGCTGCTGGGGGGTAACTCATGGTCTGGGTAGGAGGCTCAGGGGAGACCTTACCCCTCTAAAATTTCCCGGGATGTTGTAGCCAGGTGGGGGTTGGATCTCCTCCCAGGAAACCATCAACAGGACAAGAGGAATGGCCTCAAGCTGTGCCAGGGGAGGTTTAGATGGGATAGCAGGGGAAAATTCTTCACTGATAGGTCAAGCCCCGGGACAGGCAGGGTTTGGCTGAGTTACCCCTGGAATGAGTTAAAAGGGGTGCAGCTGTGGCACTTGGGGACATGGTTGAGCTGTGTTAGGTTTATGGCCGGACTCGATGATCTTAGAGGTCTTTTCCAAGCTAAACCATGGCGGGATTCTTAGTAAGTGGCTCATTCTGCAGTCACCCAGCACCAAACCCCAGCCTCATCAGCTCCTCCTCACATTCAGCTCACCACTGACAGAATGGCAGTATTTTTATCACACAGAATGCCCTGAAAAGAAAGGAACTGGAGTTTGGGGGGTGCTGGGGTATGACAGAAGTGGGAGGCTTTACAGAAACACACAGTGGTTAGGCTTTTCCTGAACTCTCCACCCTTTCCTGCCTTGGGACTGCGTTCCACACCTCACATGCCAAGGATCTTTCTTCACTCAGATGAAAATACTCAGCTGTTTGGCAAACTGTCTGCAGGCCCAGAGCACGTTTTCCAGGAGCAAAATCTCACTGACAGAAAACATTTGTAAGGGCAAACAGGAGGCAAAGGGAGTTCCAGCACAGTAAATCATGTTTTTAAAGCCACTGACAGTGAATAAACACCCATCCCTGCTGCCACCCATCACTCGCCCTGGTGCTGCAGGGCATGGTCAGACTTGAGATTAGCTCAGTTGGGTAAAGCAGGTGCTGACAATGCCAAAGTTGTGGCTTCAATCCCTGTGTGGGCCACTCACTCAAAAGCTGGACTGGATGACCCTTGTGGGTCCCTTCCAACTCCGAATATTCCGTGACAGGATCATCCCCCAGCAGAGCCAGCCCCAAGAAACAAACCAAGGGGGAAGATCCATTTTTTTTTTCCCCAAGAAGAAAAGGCCAACCCCCCCCCGAATAATTCTTTTCAGAATACTACGAAGCATTTATAAAGAGAAATACCCACGGCCGTCACACGGGTCTCACCAGAAGCCAACACAACCCCACCCAAAGCCAAACGCCACAGCTGCCTCTGGCTCCCCTTGCCAGGCCAGGCTACACCCCGGGTTCTCCAAGCCCCTTTCCCCTTATGAATAGGCATGATGTGCTTATTAAGACAAGCAGCACTTTCCCCCGTGCCTCCCTCCCTCGCTCCCTTTGTGGTGACTGCAGCCGAGCGCGGGGCTGGTAAGTTATTCATGCTGGAGCTGTTCTTTTGTGAGGGGGAGATGTTACAACTTGTGTGATTTGCCATTATGCTGTCTTTTGTGACAACCACGAGATGGAAAGAAATGTCTGGAATATTTCTGGCAAAAAAAAAAAAAAAATACAAAGTCCAAGAAAGGCTTCAGCGGAGGATGCTGGCATGCTTCACATCGGCGAGGAGAAAGGCAAATCACACACTTCAGTGCCCCCAAAGCAAAACCATCTTTATAAGCACGCAGGGATTTTATAAATCCCCAAGTCCCTTCTTCGGAAAATTTATTGCAAAACAGCCATCAAAGTTTCTGAGTAGGGGAAAAAAAGAATCTGCCCTAATACCCACTAAGGAGTCTGTGACCTGGGTATCACGCAAAGACAACTCTGGCTACAATTTCCACTCCTGACAGAACCTGAAAGTTAAAAGTCTTCATGTCAGGCACTGAATTTCTGTATTCCCACTTAGTGCTTACTCAGGAAAAGTGTACATTTTTCATAATTCATTTTACAGTAACATTTTGCAGGTAACAAAGAAAATATTGCCATGTCTGTTGTAGAAGAGAAATATCCACTATTCTTAAAAAAAAAAAACACAAAAAAAACCAAGAAAAAATTATTTGGCAATTAACGACGTACATCATTAATGTATTTCACCTCTGAAGTGAAGCACTCCTGTAGAAATGTGCTTTGATTTAGGTCTTACCTTTCCAAAGCAAACAGTCTGAGTGTCTCCACACACTACTGAAATTCAACAGTATTATTATTTTTATAAGAATAATGATTGTCTACATATAAGGCTCTAGGGGGAAATATATCAGAAGTGAATTTGTTTACAACACAATTAACCTGATGTTAAAAACACAGGAGCAAGTTCTGCAGGTCAAAGAATCTACCCCACGAAAAGGGCTGAATTCTCGGAGTTTGTGGGAGCAATCGGATGTTGCTTTATGTACTGAATTTCTATCTTTCTGTTCTAAAGTAACCATTGGAATAATTTTCTTACAGAATGATAGTTGCTATGACAACCATAGCAAATTTTCCTTTTCTGAAACAGATGTCTCATTTAGTTGAAAATTAGAATGTGAAAAACCCATGGGAAAAATTAATTCAAACTTTAACAGAACACTGACTACAATGTAATCTCTTATAGGTTAACCCCTTAACATCTTTCCGCACTCTTCCAGTAACCTTCTCATAAATTCTAATTAAACCAGTTTAACCTCCTAGAAATGACCTTCTTAGCTATCATTAGCACTTTAGTTGTCTTTGAAAGGATCACTTCTGTTACAATAATAACAGGAAAAAGTCACACTAAAAAAAATAATGGTCAAACATATTACCACTTTAATTACTTATTAGCTTTTCATGTTTTCCTTTTATTCAGCTACTACTGCAAAAAGCTAACATGTAGTCCGAGAATTCTTTTGTCATTGAAATGGGGCATAAGTTGGTTTTACATGTGATCCCCTGTGAAGGACGGTGATGCACTGCACAGGTCTGACCTGTCATTTACCTGAAAACTGAAGGGTTTCCATTTTCAAACCATCTCAATCTGCTCAGCAGACATTAAAAATAAGGACACCTGATGGGGAGAACTCTCAATGTACAGGGATTTGTCTATTACCAGCAAGGAGAGACTGAAATTTGATTCTCCATTACCTTGATTAGCAGCAAAAAAAGCAGCACTAAACCACAATGTGCAGGTCATTGTACCCCCTGCTTTTGACAGTTTCCTACATATTTATGCTTTTTTACAGCTGAAAGGCAAGTTCTCTGACTGGGAGGAGTGACTGACTGGCTGACTGGCTGCTCAAGGGCCGGGGAGCACAAAAAGCAGCCAAGATTCGGCAGTGGCAAGCCCAGGCAAAACAACATGTCCTGACTCCCAGCCCAGGAAAACTCAGTGTTGAACATTTAAGTTTAATTTTTCCTGGTCTTGATATAATCTTCCTATTATAACCAGCTACAGTCCTGTGAACATGGGTGTACAGGGCTATGTACAACATATACCCTCCTTATCACCTGGTGCTCACATTCTTTGGGTGTTCATATTTTCACATCCCACATCACCTGGATTAAGTTGAATTTACCCAATTGCTCTATTTGCCTTTTTAGCTTTTCCTCACTAAGTAAGGAACTAATTCACTGAGTATTTCTATTGGGTTTTGCTCTTGGTTTTTTGGGGGAGTTTTGGGGGGCTTTGGTTTGGTTTTGTGTTTTTGTTTGGTTTGGTTTTTAGTTTGTTTTGTGGTTTCTTCTGGCAGGGTATTGGCCATTTCAACATCTAAAGTAGCTGTGGAATAACACTCATCTCTCTCTCTTTTCTCCCTTGTGTGCAAGAGGACCATCCAAAGCAGGCAGGGACAAAAGCAGCTCTCAAGTCATTGGTGCTAAGAATAATTGGCAGAGCACAGTTTATTGATAAGCTTTGAAATATTATTCAAGATCTTGGCGTCTGAACCGACTGAGAGCTAAAGAAACACAGGTTTCAGAAGGTTTGAGGAGCACGAGGAGATCTGTACAGTGACTAACTTCCATGTGAGAGAGACAGGGGTGACTTCAGAGAACAGGTATGAAAGCAGGGTGCAAAAAGAATTAAACTATGCGTAAAAACCTCACCAAAACACAGCCTTAAATTCACTCATTCATAATATTGGAACCAGGTCTTTTTTTTAAAATGAAAGCTAAGGCCTTATAAGCAATAAATGCCAATGGTGGTTGATCTCATATCAGATTATATGAAGGAACTGCCATCCTCATCCTCACTCCCCCGGCCAGCACACACAGGAATGCTGCTGTGCTTGGGCCTGACTTGCTTTGCATCCCAGGTTGTCACTCTCGAGACTCTGAATCAAATTAAATTATTGTTTTCACAAAAGGAAAGGAGGATAAAAATCAAGAGTGTGGCCCTTTGTCGGTAATTATTTCTTTTGCAATTTTGAGTTGATGAAATCGTTCCTCTTTTGTTTAGGAAAGGATTTCACACATCTCTGTCTGCAAAGAAGAAAGAATGAGCTATGACTAATAGGAACCAATATTTCTAAGCATTAATCTGTTATAAAACAATGAAAAATAAAATGAAATCTACTTTATCTTCCTAACAAGAAAATCAGAAGGTACCAGGTAAGGAGAAAAATTAACGAAAGACAGAATTTAAAACGCACCAACACCAAATGCAAACAGTTTATCTCATTCTCTTGGAAGGCAAGTGGTAATATCCCATCCCATATTGTTTGGAAACAACAAAATAACCAAAACAAGCAAAGGTAAAAGCTAATTTGGAACAACTAGTCAGAAGATTCAGTGCTGAGGGTACAGATGCAGAACTGTACAGACTTTCAGTATGGTCTGAGGGATTTAAGGCAGGGTTAAGGTCTTGAGTTCCCTCAGTCTCTTTGATTCTCAGTATGTAGAAATACACCCCCTCAGGTTATCCAGCCTGTCTTCAGGCCCTGAGAGCTGACGGTCTCAGAAAGACCCCAGCCCAGCCACCAGCCCACTGGAAATGCAAAACTTGCCACGAATGGGCCAGCCTGTAACAAAAATTAATTTGAGGCCCATCTATGCAGGACATCTGTACAATTATTCCCCATCAGATGGCCAGCCAGCTAAAGCAAAAAGGATGTTCTCCCACGCAGTGGTTACTGGAGTTCCCTGAGACTAAGAAGTCTGGCACCTGGGAGATGGAATATCCCTTCCAAGGGAGATGCTGCACTTGGGGGGGTCTCTGTCCCAGCTGAAACAGGACTAAAAGAGGGGGGATCTGCAAGAGGTGAATTGAGAACTGACAAAAAAGGCCCTCACAGTGGCCACTTCTCAGCTGAGTAACCTCCCAGGTTCACATGCTCTCCTCCAAATACCAGGAGTAATTAGGCCATATGGACTAAGTGCCTGCCAGTTCTTCTCTGATTTTCCTTCCTTTCTGTTTTTTTTACCTTTTCTTTTTTAGCTTAAAAAATTCCAAGCCATTTTGAGTTAAACAAGCATGAAGACGCTTCCAAGAGTAATAAATTAATACATGTGTGCATATATGCATGAAGTGTATTCTTTTTAATGTTTTCACTTTAGCAACAGATGAATTTCTTGTTTCAAAAAGCACATAGTGACACTTCACGTGCCATGTGTCTACCTGAAGTGAATGACATCCGAGCAGAATTCCAAACTCCTGTTTTCCAGCAGTCCTAAATTCACTCCACAGTGCAGTGCTGGACACCAACTGCTGTAACACAGCTTTCTGTACCAAAAAGGTACAGGTTTAACATCTGGATGCTCCTCCAGCTAGCCAGGAATCTGAGATACCTTAAAAAAAGGTGCTTATCCAATGTCAATTATGTAATTATAAATATTTGGCACACACAGGTGCATCCCTGTGTTGTAATATCGGGAGAGCTTTGTCTGGACTCAAGATTAAAAAGGGGGATTTATGACCTTTGGAGGAAGCAACTCAAGGATTTTGTGAGATTGTGCAGGGAAAAGAATTAGATGGGCCGAAGCCCAGGTAGAACTTAATCTAAATACTGCTTTAAAAGACAGTTAGAGATGTTTGTATAAATACATCAGCAACAAAAGGATGGCCAAGGAGAACCTCCATCCTTTATTGGGGTGGGGAACTGCAGTGCCAAGGAATGGGGAAAAGGCTGAGGAACTTCATGCCTTCTTTGCCTCAGCTTTAAGAGCCACACCAGTTGTCCCCAGCCCACCAGGCTGAAAGACAAGCACGGGGATCTTCCAGGTCTTTCCCAGCCTAAACAATTCAGAGACTCGTTCCAACTCACTCTCTTAGTGGCAAAGAAACCCCTCATTTTCGTTCCTTTTAGACGATGCTAATTTATTGAAGAAAATAATTTATGAACAGCAGTTCCAAAGGAAGTGTTCTGATGTTAGAACAGCTTTCCCAACCAGTGGTAAATTACTTTTCCCCTTAAGATGTGGTCAGGGAAAAGAGAAAGAGCTCAGGCAGCTGCGTTACAATTAGTTCCTGTGATGGTGGTTCTACTTGGAGTTCTTCAAGGAAAGTCACCATCTCCTCCTTGCTGTAGGAACACACTTAGTGTGTAAAACCCCAGGGAAAATGCATCTCCACAAGCACAGAGGCTGCTTCTCACCAGGTGGAAAGAGCTCCAAAGCTGGTGGAGCACTGCCAGGCTACTCCAGCTGAGAATCAGCCCCACGTAGATGCGCTCCCAACGAGTCAGCTATTTGTGTTCCTCTTGGAATATGGCCAAAGGGCTCATGGAAGTACCCAACTGTGTTTACAGCTTTGAAACACCCTGAAATTGCTGCTGTCTGAGGCTGCACACCAGACTACAGATAGGGCTGTGAGGCCTTTTGTTCGAGGAAAAGAGGAAAAGCACCGACACAACAACAACAACAGAAAAGCACTTGAAACTTTAAAATCAGCTCTGTCTCATAAAATTAAACTTTCAAGCAAATGTGAAAAATAAAGAGAAAACTGCTGTGGGGGATTGCAATTTCACTCTGGTGGTTTATGAACTGCAGGAAAGTGAAGCCAATTCCCTGTGGTGAGATTACAGGTCTCCTCTTCTAGAGGTCTTAAATTAAAAACCAGCTGAATCCAAAGTGAGCTAGTTTACTGGATCAGAAGATTCAATTATTTCTGCTAAGTAACTGAACGTGAACTACTTCCTTTTAATAATATACAACTAATAATTACTGCCCAAGAAAGCAACTTTCTTCTACTGAGCTAATTAAACTAAAGCAATATATTTTTCAACTGCTCTCAAATTTAACTAAAGTGAGAAACATTGCAAAGCAAGTAAATGCAAATCCCCACTCACATGCAGAAATATAAAGCCACACAACGTGTCCAGACATTGCAAGAAAGAGGATTTGCCCCAAAATCTTATTGAAATCAATATAATTTCTGGTCTATGTTCAGCATACATGTACTTGCAGGAACACAACTGCAAAAGTGGATGCAAAGCACTTTTGGCTTCATTTACGGCTTAAGCTCCCCCTGCAAGAGGTCACTGTGCAAAGTGTTAGAGAACTGATCCAGATCCCTAACACCAGTAAGCAAGAGGTGTCTAATTTACTGGTTTCCCTCTCCTGTGGCTGCTCTAGGATTGAGCTGTTCCAGACTCCTCGGCCCCAGGCAGTGGTGGGAAGAAATTTTACCTGAGAGAAAACATTTTCTGGAATGTTCGTTAACAAAAAAGGGGAAAAAAAAGGGGAAATTCTAAACTGCTGCGGCATTGAAAACATCTTGTGGAAGAAGCTGAAATGAAATTTCTCAGGAGTAGTTAATAACTGGAATTTATTGTGCTGGTTTGACTGGGATGATGTTTATGGGCTACAAGCGATGTAGTTCAGTTCACATTTTTCATTCACACACCTATTGCAGAGTTTAATGAGTTCATAACAACTCTAGTCTTTTAACATGATTTAGAAAATTCACTTGGAGTCGAGGTATTTTTCTTTTGTTCCACGCACTTCTTTTAAGCAACGGTAATGATTCTTGCTAATTCATTGCAGCCACTTAATTTGTATGGAAGCATTCATTAAAAAGGCCTCTCCTGAATTCAGGATGATTGCTCACAAAAGCAACAGCACCTGTACACCCAGTGCCTGCTGGATGAGACTCACAGCTTCCTGTGTTCTCAAGTCATGCAAAAAAACCCTGCTTTCCGAGACAAATTTATGACATCAAATGCACCAACTTTAGCAAAGTACATTTAAAAAAAAAAAAAGGGAGTGCGAGAGAGAGAAATTACCCAGTGATCTATTTCTGATGTTAAACCAGCCAGAATCACTCTTAAATCTCACTTCCTGCCACTGGAAAACCTCTCACACTTCAGGAGTTCAGCATCACTCAGTTCTCCGCCCCACTTCCCCTGAACAGCTGAACTTAATACACCAAAATCCTTTTGCAGGGAAAACCATGCTTATGATCTTCCATATGCTGCAAACTAAACCGCAGTGCGTGGTGGTTTTAAGTGTTTGTAGAAGCAGCATTTCCACAGGGGAAGAAAGAGAAAATAAAAGTATCACTCCGGCGCTCTATTAAAACACAACTAACCCTGTATCTGTGTGCCTCAGATGGATAATTAATACAGTTTAACAGGATGAGGGACTTTGCTTTCTCGCTCTGAAACACGCTGCTGTTTCTTCCACCTCTGTCACATCTCACCTGCCTTTTACTGAATGCCTGAAATTAAACATCTTCAGCTTTCTGAGCACAGTAATGCAGCCACATCAGGCAGGCTCAGGTGCCAACCTTCCCTCAAAAATTCCTGAACCTTGGGATGCCTCGATTCTAAATAATGAGTGGAGTCTGTAATTCCCACTCATGACTTTCTTTTTCCTCAAGGAATACCCAGTCTACCTAATTTAGGTAGTAATTTACTCACTTCTATTGCCTGCCTCAAAGCCACTGATTAAGAAAGCTCCAAATAGTTCCCAACAATCAGGGAACCCCTCCCATGTTTAAAACATAATTCTGAGCAACCAAACCCCAGAATTCTACAATCCATCCTCATGCAGGATTGCTGCACCCATCCACACAAAACTGTAGCACTGCCAGAGCCAGATACCAAAACAAGTCACCTGCTCAAAAATCTGCTTAATCTGAAGTTTGCAAGAATTTTAGAGGGGTACTTAATGCCTCAGAAACAGTACAGTAGTCAGGGCACTTTGGTTATTGGTATTTTTATCTTCTGACCAAGTGAGGGTGCAAAAGAAGGGAAATAAGAGGGTCAGGTATTTTACTTGGAAAATCTTTTAGCATGGTTTTGTCCAGTAACACAAACTTTGAGTCCCTGTATGTTTTAGGCATGTGCAAGATGCTGAATAGGTTTTTTTGCAGATTTGAAAGTGGGTGGAAGAATTAAGAATCAGAGGGGTCACTTGGAGGCACAAAGTTCTTATTTTGTGTGAATGTTACAGGCAGTGAAACCCACAGTGAAAGCTCCCAGCTTGGGAGGTGTATTATATTCAATGAAGTCAATATCTTATTTTAATGCAGTTTCATTTTAATTGATGTTCACCTCGATGACTGTAAAGATTTGTACCAGGTCTGGGAAAGCAAACACTGGGTGATTCATCAGTGGCAAAAGGAAAGCGTGTCCCTCTCATGGAATGAATCTAAAAATCTTTGCTTTGCTATTTTACTGATGGAAACCAAGTTCAGTGAGGGACGAAAGAGACTATTAAAGCTGTTCTTGAGCAGATGGAGGAGGAAGGGACTGAAATGGAGACCCTGGGAATGGGTGGCCTGGAGTCTGCGTGGAACAGAAATAAAGCTGCCTCATTTGTGCCCTTTGCGTGCTCTTTGAAACTACTCCAACTGCACATGGAAGTTACCAGTCTTTCTATCCACAAGAACGAGAACACCTGAGGAGTATAAGAAAGTCACCTGCTTTGGGATGAAAAAGAATCAGACAAGAAGATAACAACTCAGGTGAGAGTTACACATCTATGGCTGAGCACGACCTGAGTAAAGACACTCGGCTGGAACGGTACAGAAAAGGGCCAACGGGCTGGAACTAATTTCCAGTCCTCCCACCAAAGGGGGATGATGATTTGGGGAATAAGCCCAGCTGCCACTTCAGGGCAAATGGTCACAAATGCCTCTCTAGGCTGATATTAATATTTGCTCTGCCATTTTCCCTGACTGGGAAATGAAGCCTTCTGGAGGAAATGGGAACACATAGACACTAGAAACAATTTTAATTCTGAGAGAAGAAAAATGAGGTTGTGTTTCACAGGGATAGATCCCTCCAGATAATCAAACTGTCTGGATAATGAGTCTGGAGGCAGTCTCATCCTAAAGGGCTCCTTTAAGCCATCCAGGCCAATATGTCATTTAGAATAATGAAATTGTCGTATGTTTGCAGGAGGGCTTTGATTGCCCCTTCCTTTCCCACATGGTGGAAAATGAATAAAGTGCTGGAAAAGACGAAATGCTCTCCTGCCACCTTGTATGCCTCTTTGGAAGCGAGAGGCCCAAAGTTACTCCTGAGGTTGTGTACAGCTGCTTAGAAGCATTATGGAAATTCACTGGCTACTGCCACTTGCATTTCTCCTGCTCTGTCAAGAAAAATGTGTACTCTTATCCTGTCACTAAAGCACAACAAGCCACTTCCTAAGAGAAAACACCCCTGGGATTCTTGCCATTTTCCACATGATCAGAGCACATACACCTGTCCTTCAGCAGATGCTCATCTTTGCTATAAACTCAAGGCACGGGTGCAATATTAGACACTGGAGGAGCAGCCAGCATCACCTTTGCCAGATACAGAATGCTCTGATCACTGATCAGGGGTCAGTTCATCAGTGTTTAGGTCTTGTCCTTAGTTACTGCACAAACCAGGGGAACAGAGGGACAAGCTAGTTCCTCAGTGAGTCGTGGAAAACTCAGTGGGGAGGAACCCATGGTAAGGCAGAGTGAATTCCTGGAGCCTCGTGCAGCAGAGGTGGCAGCACTCAGCATCCCACGGGCAGGTATGAACCTCAGAGATGTGTTCTCATGTTGCTTCATAAGTGTACATGCACCTTTCTAGGCATTTATTTTTACATGGCAATTCTGAATAAGGACTGTTAAAGGGATAATACACAGTGGGCTCATTCAACGAGCACTGCAGATCTTCATCTGGGGGGGTTTGTGCAAACACAAGGTGTAATTGTGCAGTTAAAATCTCCAGCAGTGCAGAAACAAAAGTGGATGGTGTGGTCTGTCTTCAATCCAGCTGCAGCTAACACTAAAACTCTCACCTGCAGAATCAAACCAGGCTGTGGGGTAATGAAAATCTATAACTGAAATACTCACCAGTCATTTATTAATATGGTTCTATGAATGATGTCATCATAAAGATAACACCCTGTCTGATAAGACAGAAACCTGTCTGATGACACAGAAAAGACCTTCTGCTTCAAATCCAAATTCACACTTCCACTATTACCTCAGCTTCCTGACTTCTGAACTACCTGTCAGGATCATCTACTGCCTGTAGGGAGTTTGATGTCAACAGCAAAGATGGCTCAATTGGACGGCCTTTGTTGAGACCCGTCCATTTCAGGTATCAATCCTGACACCTCGTTCTATTCCACAGTGGGGCTGATTGACAGAATCCCAGAAATATTGCTCAAGAAGAGACTTTTGGAGATCTTCAGTCCAACCTACCACTCACCACTGCAGCCACAACTGTCCAGTCAATTCCTGTAAACACCTAGTGATGGGTCCTCTGCCACCTCTCCGGTGTTCCTGCTTGCTGTATTTTTACTTCTGTGTCAAGATTTTTTTCTGTTAC
>JAWWMP010000041.1:56160645-56184824 GCA_035047865.1 Dendrocincla tyrannina
ATAAATTAACCCCCTCTGGAAATGGCTTAGTCTCTGGGAAGGCCTAGCAGTCAAAATAACACTATAGTGAATTATGATACAGAATTATTTGAGCTATTCACTCCTGTGCCACGTGCTCCATGGGATGACCCTGCTGGAGCAGGAGGTGGGACCAGATGACCCACACTGTGGTCCCTTCCAAGTGTTTGCACTCCTCCTCCTCCATCAACCATACTGATCATCCGTGGTCCAAGACATGGGTGTTGCAAATATTCCTTCCTGAGCAGCTGCCTCAGTGCACTGCAAGTGCAGTTCAAGATGGCTGCTCAGTGGTAATACTTGCATAATTAACATTTAACTCAGTTAAATTTGCGTTAGCGAGTAGAGGCTCAATCTGGCACTTGAAATCTTGCCTTTGGAGCCCAGGAGACTTAGAGCACCGGTTTCTGAGACAAAACAGTGTCCCATTTCTTCTACGCAATTAAAAATAACCACTGAGTTTTAGATAATAAGAGGACAAAATACCCAAGTGCTATTAAAAATATTTAACCACACACAAGTGGCACATGTTTAAAAGACCTTAGAGACTGGCATGTTGTGCAAACCAATCAAGCTCTCTTGGTTTAATTTGTAACTGAAACATTAACATTTTAATACATTTAGTGCAATCTAATGTGTATATAGGTTATATATATATGTGTGTGTGTGTGTTATACAGATTATATATAAAAATGCAGATGGCTACAGGCAAAAGACACTAAGTTAATGCGGGTTGGCATTCACTCAGACCTCACTCCAGTGTTCTCAAAGTCCTTTGCAACCACTGATTAACCTGCTTTATCAATCTCTGGCTTCTAATTATTTATATTATTTAATATTATATACTAAGGGTGAAGCAAGAGGGAAGGTCAGTGCTGTAACCAGAAATGGAAAGGCAGGATCTGGGCCCCAGGGTTTTAATTTCCAGGTAGCTCACCTTCTCATTAAATAGAGCCATGTATGGACAGCACACCTCAACTGTAATTAGGAGTTCTCCAATTAAACAAACCCATTCAAAAAGCTAGATGTGTGTTTTCAATGGCAGGAAAAGAAATTATTTAGGACACTAGACAAGCAACTGCATGAAATGTATCTATCTGGCTGAGTTCTGAGATCTTACAGAACTCTACATTTTGAAGTCTTGACTACGTCAATAAGCACCTTCTAAAGGACTTGCTTCATAACATGAGGGCAGAAACAGATTCACCACGGAAAGTTCAGCAGATTTCTGTATTTTTGTAGAGCTTACATTACTATGATGCAGAAAGAAAGTGATTTCCCAGAGAGGCTATGACAAACCTGCCTTTTTAGGGTGAATGAAGCCCAGAAGCAGAGAGAGGTGCTGAAGAACAGCAGTGATGAGCAGGCACGGACGTGCACTGCAGCCTTAAATCTCACAGCCAGCTAGTTTAACCCACACAAAGTTGCTGCTTCTCTTCCCAAGTCTTCTGGCTGGTGGGTTGGCTGATGGGACTTTGTTAGTTCTGCATCTGCTGCTCTGATAGATTAATGAAGAGCCACTTATTACTGCTATTATTGTCACTGTTGATGTCTCCACTGGCCATGTCACCAATTGGCATGGAAACTTCATTCAGCATTGCCTAACAGCAAGGGGAAAAAAAACCCAGCTTGGCTGGAAGACTTTCATCAAGACTTTCTCCCATATGGAGTAAGCAAATATCTTCAAAAGGCCTCGCAACACTCATCTTCCAGGACCATAAGGGGGTGGGAGATGAGTTAGCAACACTGTGAAACATGTAGTGTGGAAGTTTAGATATAACCTGAAGTTGCATAAAAGATGGAAAGCAATCTTTTTTTTCTGGAAGAATAGGTCATGCCAGATAGCTCAGGCAACTTGTGCAGCATGACAGGATTTGTGCACAAAGGCAATGTGGCAGATCTGATTTTGCAGAAACATTATTTATGGGTTAGTGGGTGGACAAAAGTTTTCTCAACAGATTTTTACAGAACTAATCATACCCAGAAAGTTCAAATGGTTCCCTTTAGCCTCCACTGAGCGCTACTTTAGAGACAGTGTTTTGCTTTAATTTAATTTCTCTAGACTTCAATAAGACTTTTGGTACTTTAGTGCCCGGAAAATTATTCCTGACACTGGAAATATGGTGCCTTGCTTAGGAACACTGCAATGAAGATAGGAAGTTGCCAGACATATTGTAAACAGAGCATAATTACAGTATTTAGAGTTGAACATCAAAATGGGAAGAGATGCCAAGTGGCATTTCTCAGAAGTTAATATTGGGACTGATACCATCTAATATCTTCCCAAATAACTTGGAAAATGAAGTAAACTGCACATTGATTGCATACACGGGAGACACAAGAGGAAGATGAACTACAACACAGGGCAGGTTGAAAAGAAAAACCCAGAAAGATCTGGAGCTCCAAGAGGGAGAGAGAGAAGGGTGCACTTAAGAGGGAAACTAATGCAGAATAATAAGCTCAATGAAAATTCACACCCATCTCAAGTAACCAAATGGGAAAATGCCAATTTTCATTAGGGGGGGAAAAAAAATCCCAGAGATTTCACAGTTTATTCACACTGCAACTTGACATTGGGGTACATGCATCAGGTTTGACAACTTGTTTGCTACATTTCAGCCTGATGTGATCTTAAAAGGAAGAATAACAGATTCCCTGAAAACCTGCCTTTTAAAATACAGTTTTACTTACTTGAAACATATACCAAATGCTCAAAAAAACCCAATTTACAGTCCTGCTAGCAGAAATAACAGAGCAGTAATGTAAGATTAGGAAGAGGCACAGAAGGAGCACATCCAAGGCCCAAGGTGGGAGTCAGGAAGCCAAAATCCATCTGCCTCTGATACTGTCCAGAGTTCACTCTGCAGTAGAGCAAGACCCAGGGAATACACTGATTTGTTGACTTTAGTTTAGAAGTTCAACTATCTCTTGGAGAAAGCTATTACTGTGTAAAAGAAAGTAAGATTCTGAGGGATTTTTTTTTTTTTAAAAAAAAGGCCTTCACAAATGCTGAAATAAGTTAAATGACTACTGTATATGCTAATAAACCTTAAATATTATCTGTAAATTAATCTTAAGTATTATCTGTAAATCATCTATCATCTATTAGACGTTATCTGTAGGATGGAAACTGCCAAAAGAATGTATCCTTGTAATAAAATTAACCTGTAATTAGACAAACTCACCAAGCACAGAAAACACCTTTTATGACAGAAAAGCCCCCTACACGGACTGTGCTCCTGGCTGAGAGTCTGAAGAGCATCCTGCCTTTCCCCCATCATTACCTGGTTAACAATACCCACAGTACAGTGCATTTCTTTTGTCACAGGAATGATTCACTACGAGAAAACACAAAAACTTTATCAATCCGAGTATTACTTTTCTGCCTAAGACAGCAACCCAAATACAGCTGAGGCATAAAAAAATGGCTTGATGTGACAGCAATCAACAATATTTATTTTTTTACGTATGCTTAAAAACCTGCTTACCAAGGGGAGCCATATATTCTGAATCCCCTCACCGTCACTTCAGAGTCTTGAAGATAGATGCAGTTTGTTAGAAGAGACTGTACATTTTCATAGCTCTCTGGCTTCAGCTTAGAAACAGAGGGGAAATAGTAAAAGTCCTGCTTGATTAAGTCAGCCATGAATTCCTGGTCAAAGGTCAATTCATGATTTCCTGCTATGACAATCTTGTACTCATAGGGCAGGCTACCTAAAACAGCGAAAAACAAACAAGTTACTTGTTTTATTGGAAAGTCTGATGGAAGAAAACAGACAGACAAACTGTTATTGATTCCTATAATATGCTCACACACTTGGAACGACAGAGCACATCCCTCCTCCGTGGTATTGTAATTCCTGGTGACTCCAGGTAAACGACATTACTGTCTCTTCCATGGCACACTGTGATTTAGCATGCTTAGCATTAATGTGTTGAAATTACTTTCAACTCATCAACCTTAAAAACCAGTCTGCAGACTTCTGCTCTACTATTTACTTCGAGTTAATTGCCATTTGTGCTGCAAGTATCATTTACTGTGACAGTGATGATAACTCTTTGACAGAAATTAGGGTTCAAAGAAGATCAGCTTCGTAAAATCATGTCAGCTCCCTTCTCGCCGAGCTGAGGGCTTTGGCAGTGTGTGAGGAGCTCTGACACCCTCTCAGCTCGGGTCAGCCGCAGGGCTCCGCTGCCCTCTTTGCCCTGACATTAATACCAAGCCTTCAAGCAAGGCAGGGATTTGGTTCAGCTGTCAAAAACCCCACATCCCACCGAGAAATCTCCCAGTCTGCCTCCACCTCGTGCTTTTTCCCGCTCCATTTTCTCAGTGACTTCCTCAGATCCGTGGACTGTAATTTAAAGTGACTCATGCACAGGAATATTTTACAACCCGTATTTAGTGAAAAACCTCAGAGCAACCTCCTGATGGAGGCTGGAATACATATGCCCACACACGTGGGTTCTTCCCCCAGAGCAGCACTGAAAGAGAAACTTTCCACCTGACTCTGCCTTTGGTTGTTAACTGGATTCCGCCCTTGGGTGTCAGCATCACCAGTCTCCAAAAGCTCAGCACAAACCTCCCAGCACATCCGAGAGGAAACAGAGACAGAAACCGTGTAAAGCCGCATTCATTAGCTTGGTTTCTGCACTATTATTTTGAAGACAGTCAGAAGAGGAGACTGGGACCAGAGAAGAAATATTTTATTGAAAAGCAAACTCACCTTGCACAGTGGCAATTTGAAAAAATTGTTGTTGATAGCACGGGAATCTTTAGCAATTTGCAGTGGCAAAAGTTGGCATGATAGAACTTCAGAATAAAATCAGGTGTGGTTCAGAGTTAGGGGAACAGAAGACACAGGGGAGATGCCACATGGCTGGGCTTTGCCAGATGAAAAGATGTACATGATTCTGAAGTTTCAGACACTTGTAACACTTGTATTAGGAAAATTAATTGTACAGGTCCCAGTCTTTCCTTTGGACCCAAACCATTTGTGCCTTTAGAATATTTAACAGAAACTATTCTCAGGTATTTAATTACATGTTGAAGATTCAATCATTTACCTGAAAGGCTTTTCCTTTCTGCTTCGGAAACAGCCTTTTGCAGATGTGTCCTCCACCTCTACAAGTTTTCCAGGTGTGTGCACACATGCACACACAAGTTAAAAATGCTGCTTCCATGGGCATCCACACACCCTCAAGAGTTCTTGGGAAACGGGAGAATAAAGAAATCCTCTATGCCACAATATTGTTAACAATTCCATTTCTCTTCTGTTTCGTAAATCTTTTCCAGCTCATCTGGTCCATCCATCTAGCAGCCAAGAACCTGTATGAGCTGGTTATAGTGGCTGCTTCCACTAATGTATTTATGTCATGTTGCTGTCTGTGGGTGTTACTTGGGCAAATTAGCAAATTACTCTAAATGTGCAGATGCATTTATTATAGTGGCGGCCAGAAGTGCTGCTGTAGTTACAGGTCTGTCAGCTTTCCAATGACCAATGGGGTTTTTGATGAGTTTGCAGCTCAGTTGTTTGGGGATTTTCTTGCATTCCACACCAGGCCATGGTAAAACTATTTCACACTCTTTGTCTTTTCGACTATTCCTCTTCGCCCTTCAAATCTTCATTTTTTTTACTAACAAGGTATTTTTTTTGCTGCTTGCTCATCAATTTAACAGTATTTTGTTCAAACTTTGTTCCTTAGAAGACCTTATAAGAACAAGCCTTGCTTTTTACTCCAAGCGCTCCTGAAGCACAAAGTCTTGGGTATGAACCTTGGCAAGGCTGTGCCCGGCTGGCCCTGCTGCCACAACGTGTGTGTGTGAAAGAGCTGCAGATGAAGACCCTCACCTATCAGACCACAGTCTGACTGCACATTCCCCACCTTCCCTGCTTCCAGTGTGATCCAGTGCTCCTTCCAGCAGTCAGCCCAGGAGGCTGAACACCTCTTTGCGGTAAAGCACAGTCCTCAGGGGGACCAACACCACCATCTCAGGTGGTGTGCCAGCACAACCCTCAGAAATCAATGCTCCAAAGTGCCTTTTACAGGGTTAAGATCCACCAAACACCAGCAGTACCTGATCAACATTTAACTGGAAACAGCCTTAAAGCAGCAACTCCTTCCTGGTTCTGACTTACAATTTACTTTCCCCTTTTATGTGTTATTCATTTCTCTGTCTTTTCTCTTCCCCTCCTGTCCTCCCAACACAAATACCTACTTTCCCATCCCTAGGCACAAACTCCTGCACAATTTGTAGCCTTGGCTCAGCCCTTGGGTAGGACTGAGACATCCCCAAGGGCACGTGGCTAAATAGCTGTTGTATGGCAGAGTCTGTAAATGAGGTCACAGCATTAAAACCACCACTTTGCCATTTTTTTATGCCAGTCTTGATCTCAGATTATTCAAACCCTTCAAGATTGATCAGTATTCTCACACTTAAACCTAGGATGGAGTAACTTCACCCAAAAAGACCCTGCAGTGCCTTTCTGTGGCAAAAGCAGCCAAGCGTGCCCTGGGCTGTGTTAGTTACCCCTGAAACCAGCACTTGGGAGATCTCCTGTGGAGGGTGGGCTCTTCCAGGGAAAGAAGAAGTGCTGACAAACTGAGGCAAGTCCAGCAGAAAACTGCCAGGCTGGCTGAGATCTGAGCCTGTCCTGAGATCTGACCTCAGGAGAGAAGCCTGAGCACTTCTCAGAGGTGCAAAACTGGCAACAAACACAGGTGGGAACGTGGTACAAGGAAAGAGTGAGGATGGTAAAAGGGCAGAACAAGCGCCCAGAGCTGCTGGGAAGTCTCCACCCTTGAAGACACTCAAACGTGAACTGGACCAGGTTGTGAGCAGCCTCCTCTCTACCCAGGACTGCATCAAAGGGGGGCTGGTCCCCTCCAGCCTCAGTGATTCTATTTTTTAATCTACACTGGAAAACAAACCAGAATTTTTAAGGAGCCTGAGTGGTAAAAGAAATTAAAAACTCATTTTGTGTTGTTATTCTAATGGAACAAACCCACGGCAGACAAGCAATTCCCCCGGACTGGAGAGCACGTTCCATTAATTTGGTGTGAGTTCCTGATGCTCATTTAGCACCTGAGTAGGACTAAACACCCAGCTGATAGCCAATTAACCCCTGATGCCAGCAGATGGCTTTGAGGGTGGGCAGGTAGCAAACCTGCTAATACAGAAGCTCTATGTGTACAATGTTGGTAAGAAAATTTCCGGCTGTCACAGGAATTCTGCACACACATCCAGGACAAAATGAATTCCCCAGAAAAACTAAGGCAGCGAGCACGGAAGAAACAGATCTGCCCTTCAGGAGTGCCAAGAAACACAGGCAAGAACATATGCTATGGGAGTCAAAGATGTGATTTCAAACAAAAAAAAAAAAGGAAAAGTTATGAATTTAGGGGGAAAGTCACTTTTTTTTTCTGATCTCTTCTTTTGACCAGCCAAAACAAGACAAGTGTTTTTGCCCAAAGCCCAGGGATCCTCCTGTTCTTGGCACCTGAGAAGATCCTGCTAAAATACGCCTGTAGTCATAGCAGGACAGAAACCACAACTAGAAGTGGCTGGAAAAGTTTTACCTAGACATTTTTCCATATTAAAATTATTAAAATACCGCTTGGATGGAATGGGATATATTTGGAAATTCATGTAGTGATTCTGACATTACCAAGGAAACAAAATGAAGCAAAATGTCAGTTTAAAATATTTTTTTGGTGAAAAAAAATTTCTTTGCTCAGCAAAATTTCACTTTTTTTTTTTCTAAAGTAAGGGTTTGGTGGGTTTTTTTCTCTTGTAATGTCTAACTCATAAGAAAATAAAATTATTACCCTGATGATCAACCTCTAACCACTTCATCCTATTTGGAACCAAAAGAAATGTTTATAAATCAAAATGCTGTGAGAAACACACTGGCTCAAATTCAGCCCTGGGCTTCAGAGCTTTCTCTTTCAGGCCACATCCAACTTTTGCCTTCTGCCAGTGTGGGATGGGGCTCCAAAGCACCATCCACTCTGTCAGCCTCGGGCTTCACATGGGATGAGAGATTTTCCCCATCCTTTTTCTTCTCTGCTACATGGTCCTTTATCCTTCCAGCCTTGTTTGCCCCTCTCCTTTCCATTTTGTAGTCTCCCTTTGTATGCAGTAAAATGCTGGACGTGCATCTCGCCCTTAATTTAGCAGTTTTAGCAAAAGATACCTTTTTCTTATTTAAAAAACAACTTGTAGAAGCAAAATGCTTCAGACAGTGCACAAAAATTCTGCCCTAAATTTCCTACTATTCCTTTTCATATTCCTAAAGAATAGGATTCCTTATTCTTTGAGACTATTTTACTACCAAAAAGCCTGGGATATCATATTTAGCTTATGTATAGCCAGACTATATTATCATCTTACAAACTTAACTACATCCATGGGGTCTTTGTTACAGCAAGCCCTCCTCAGAAAGTTTGTTAGCCTTCATTTGCTCAGGATAAGAATCTGATAGCAGTTCGGGTAATATAACATGTATAAGAAAATATATATATATTGTTTTGCTAGTAACATCTTTGTTTATCCCTTTCATTACTGTAGATTGCTAATTAAGAAAATCAACTGAACATCTAATTTTTGCATGTTTATGCACCAATTACAAAATTATTGCAGCAATTTTTAACTTCTCAACTACAGTAGGTCCTTTTTATGGCGAACATAATTTTTTTCCCAAATAACTGGGAACGTTGGGGAATCATTACTTGAGCTACAAGCGGCACGACGCAAAGCTCTGCCTTTGTTTGGCACTTCTCTGCGTGTGAGTTGGTTCAAAGCAGAATTTAGAGGTTCATCCTGCTCCATGAGCAAGCCAGGGAACGACAGCGATGCTGCAAATAATTCAAGAGCAAATCCACGACGCCTGTGCTTCAGGATCCTCTTGTACTAAAGAGGTTAAGCATCTTTATCAACCTCCTCTGCAGCTTGCAATCGTTAGCAACTTCCAACTCGGCCAAGATAAATGCAAACTTGTACAGGCAGATGTGCTTTGCTTCTCTGCTGGTGCTGAGCAGAATTTTTAGTATTCATTAAAAGCACTGACAATCATGTAAGTGCCCACTTAATGCCTCTTCCCTCTCACTTCAACCTCTTAGAATACAGCCGTGAGTGGTACAGTGCAAAGACTGCATAACTGTCTCAGATTGCTTTTTAGCATCTTTTTGACAGGTCTGTGTTTAAACACTGGGGCTGATGTCTGGGAAACGCACATTAACACACTTTTTGTATGGTGTGCAATGTGGAATAATACTGTCAATGAACACTCCTTCCCAAGTCATCTGTAACCTGCTACCTCCAGCCATTCTTGCCCTGGAGAAGCCAATCATTACAGCAAACACTAAACCAGCAAACACATACAGCGCTGCTCTCTTTGTGAAACAGCATTTCTTCAAATAGACAAAGGCAAATCAAACTAACAAACAACTGAGGCTCGTTGATATACTGCGTTTTATGCACACCCACACACGTGCAATAACTGGTCAGAATCACTTCTGGAGGAGAAGTGGCTTCCTTCCACCCTGGTTTATTTAACTACCCTGTGATTATGCAGAACCAACCCAAAGCATGCAGCAAACCAAGCCACTGGAGAAGCTGCAGAGAGACAAGACACAAAGGTTATGTAGCTCTGTACCTTCTGTCCACCTGTGGTCAGTAACAGATGCCTCCAAAATTGCACAGCTGCAACAGACTGACCCTTCCTTTGATGTGTCTCCTTAGATTATGGCACCTAACGCCTTGAAAGTCACCAGCTACAGAATTCACAGGGGCCATTTTCATAAGTTGTTTTTTCGGTTTTGTTTTTTATTTTACTTTCTTGGACAGTTACAGTCTTAAATAACATACTTTTCTGAAGGGATAAATTTCCACCAAATCCTTTAAAATATTGTAGTTTTGGTTACAGCGTGTACCTGAGGACCAGGAAAGCAAAGGAGACGGAGAACTGAGTGAAAAAGTAGCAATTCAAAAATGTTCTACACTTCCTACACAGATCTCTGTGCAAACTGATGCAGATTCCTCTGCAGATCCTCAGATCCCACAGAGGTGCTTTCAGCATCTCCCAGTTGTCACCCTGTGGAAGGGAAGACTACAAAGAGCTGTGTGTCATGTCACAGCACTAATAACAAGGTTTAATGTTTGTGTACAGTGCTCCACGATAGGTGTTCAAAGTGCTGCACTGAGAATAATTAATCCTCCAACAAATCCATGTGGTAGGTGGATCAAGCATCATCTCCACGATTTACAAGGGGGGAACAATAAAGAGGCTGTCAAATCTGAAGATGACTAACTAGAATTTGGTTGCCTGTCTTCCTCAGGCTCTTTCAAATATCTCTGCCAGAGGCAATGACAGTTCCCAGAATCACATCCCAGATCTTTCAGTTCCATGGTTGTTCTCTGCACTTCTGGGCCACACCGCCTTCCTAAGGCTACACTTGGCTGCTAGTCTGGGCTAACACTGGGTATTTCTACTCACTTCATCATTTGAGGGGTCAGGGATCTCAGTGGTTATGAAACCACAGATTCAGAATCCTGAGGATTGGCTCCTTTCCATTCCTGGGAAGAATTAGTACAATTTGCAAGAAGCCCCCCAAAAGCAAATGTATGTTTGGGTGGAGTAAATGAAGGAAAAATACTTCAGCACCTGCCACTTCTGGAGCTTCTCCCCACGAGCAGGTGGGAAACAGTTGTTCTGCATCATCTTCCCAATACAGGGATGTACCTGAAATATTCCTGCAAATCACAGCAGCCAGTTGAAGATTCTGAAGTTTCCAGGACACAGAAACTCCCCAGAACTGGAGAAACAGTGGAAGAGTGTGTCGCAGAGCACTTTGTTGTCTGAGCCTGAGGTGGACAAATGGATCCAAAACATCTTACATCTAAGACATGCAATGAAAACCAACCCTTTTTTATTTCCTATGCCCAGTCTTTTTAAAATGACATCTGTTCTAAATCCCTACACAGCTCAATGTTTTTCACCGCATTTCCAAAGCCACTCTTTTGTAAATAGACAATTAGTGCTTAAATACTTCTTTCAAGGGGTTTCTACATTAACATAAAAATAGTGTAATTACCGATGGTCAAAATGGCACGACTACAATTTATAAATTCTAATTCCTTTTGCTGCTCTGAAGCTGGGGTTTTTTTCATCTTCAACTTGATTTTAATCTGTTTTTAAATGTATTACTGAACCTAAAAATATAAAATACCTGTTAAGAGAGGAAGAAAAATCACTGCCATCAGTTTCCAAAGCTGAATTAAGCAAAAGTAAAGCTAAGCCTAGTGACCACAGGCTTTTCTGAAGGTCTTTTATCAAGAACTTAAAAGCAGGGGTGGTGTTTATTGACCAGAATTAGCTGATCCTGTCTACAGAGGCTGATACTAGAGGATTAGATCTAATAAAATGTGATACTAGAAACAGGCAATTCTGGCAGTGCTAGTTCCATTCTTCACTTTCAACTATTTTTAAGCCTGAAATAAAAATATTCTCCTCTGAGCTGAATCTGCCCAGGTCAATTCCTAAAGTGCACGTCAAATAATGTAATCCTTTTGTGTGTGTGTGTGTGTGTACAATATGCACATAAGAATAACATTCTCAGGAAAATCCTCTGCAGAACTAATTACTGTTTTCCACGACAGCTCAAAGCCACCTTCTATTTTATTTGTTTTATTATTTCCAATTTAGCTTGAACTTGAATTTCAAACAGGAAGTCTGTCTTAGATATTGGAAAACCTCAAGCAAACACACTGAAACAAGATATATTCTAAAATGTGTTGGTTTAAGTAATCTTTCCAATCCGTGCACGGAAGAGACTTCTCGGAGAAAATATGGACGAATGTGTAGCAGCTTATCCCACAGATCTGCCAGTTGGTTCAATTTCCAGGAAAGTAACCCCCAAGCTCCCCGTGACAGTGGGGCCTCGAGCACACACGATTTGGAAATGATATTGCAGGGTGAGCAAAGGGAATTACGTGAGCAACTGAGCCAAGCAGGCAATTTCCAGTGCCAGCAATACGGGAGATACAAAACAGAGATGGTCTGGGAGTCATTATTTGGGGAGTGCTCTAAGGCAGGACTTGTGCCTCTGTGTTTGTCCTCCAACACATTTGGTTTATACGCAGGTAGGGAATAAATAAGAAACCCAAAAATAATGAAAAAGCTGAGTTCATAGTGAGCCTGACGTATCTCACGATATAATAACCTCACCCAGCCTTGATTACACAGACTCACAAAAGGTTTGGGGTCGGAAGGGGCCTTTAAAGACATTGTAGACCAACCCTTCTCCCATGGACAGGGACATTTTTCACAAGATCACGCTGCTCAAAGCCCAATCCAACCTGACTGAACATTTTCCATGATGGGAAATCCTCAGCCTCGCTGGGCAACCCATTCCATGTCTTACCATCAGCACTGTAAAAACGTGATTTCCCTATATCCAATCTAAATCTACCCTCCTGCAGATTAAAAGTGCTTTGCCTTGTCCTGTAACTACAGACCCTGGCAAAAAAGTCTTTCTTCATCTTTCCTGTAAGCCCCTTCAGTACTGGAAGGTCTCCCAGGACTGCTTCTCCAGGCTGCACAACCCCAGCTCCCTCAGCCTTTCTTCACAGGAGAGATGTTCCCATCTTCATGACCCCCCTCTGGACCTGCTTCAACAGGTCCTTGTATTTAGAAACAATTCCCCCAAATTATTTTTGGCTGTTGAAAGTGTTATCTATTTAAAAATACAGTAAAGGAACAAACTAGATTAAAAAAAAAAAAAAGGAAAATATGAAATATGAAAACAGGAGAAAGGTCAAGTAAGAAAAAGAGAAGGGAGGGAAATGACCAGGTTGGCACCTTTCCTAAGCTTTGTAAACTGACCATTCATCTCCTCTTCCCTTAATTTTCAAAGGTACCCTGAAAAAGTTTAGCAAAATAGAAATCTCACTTGATGATATTGCATGACTGGGCAATAAGAGGACAGATGGGACCGAACATAAATTTATGTAGAGCAAAGCAAGTGCTGGAAAAAAAAGGTAGATAGTGAGGGGTTCTGAACAAGGGATTGCCATTCAGGAAAGAGTTGATAGAATTATATCAGGAAATTATATGACAATGCCATCTCATTGTTCAGTCACAGTTAAAAATAAAAACAGAACAATCCACGACACCAGAAAGGCAAAAGAGAACTCGGAAATCTCATTATGCCAGGGAATAAATCTGTGGTGTTCTCAGAGCGTGTGCAGTTCTGGTCTCATCATTTTTAAAAGGATACAAAGAGGTACAAATGGGTAATCAAAGACATTTAAGGACTCCTGAACAACCTTCAGCCTGAAAAATTTTGGAAGGGCAGCATGGGAAGAGCCTATAAAGTCTTAAGCAGAACGAAGAATGAAATTGTTCACTTGTCTCCTGCAGTATTAGGAACTACCAAATGAAACCAGTAGGTGACAGGTTGAAAATAAGCACAGTCCTCCACACCCTCCCTGTCACGCTGTGGAACCCTCACCATGCCTGCACCCAAACCCTGCAGAGATCCAAAAGGCAAGGGAAAAACTCAGGGAAGAAAACTAAAATTTAAAAAAAAATTAAAAAATGAAATGAAATCCCAGCAATGCTGTGGCTGCAGAAACCCTTGGGCTGCCTGCCACAGAAAGCTGAGACAATGGGCACATCCAGCTCCCACCAGCATTTCATCTCTGGTTCCAGAGTTAAACCTGGCCCTGGTAACACCTCAACTCCCTCCCTGAGAAGGGGAGAGGGGGCTGAGCAAAGAGGAAACACAGGAGAAAACAACTAATTACCAAAAAGAACGAATGGAAATGAAATCAAGCAGAGGGGTTTAGGGGTGAGAAGGCAAAAAAACATAAAAGTGGGGGACTGAAGGGCAGCCAAAGCCCCAGCCAAAGACAATGCCAGATCAGGAGCTGTGTCATCTGAGAAGGTCCAGGACTTCGTGTGTGCCCACAGAGTCAAAAAAAAGAGAGAACATATTTCAGGGATGACTCAGCAAGCCAACGTGCCTCTACTAGCACAACACTTGAGCATGTGCTTGGGAGAACCATAAGGTCCATGGAAGTTAATGATGTTAATGTAAGATAAATTTTCCATCAGACAGGCACAGGAATTTTATGTAAAGCAGAATGATAAAATCTGAACTCGCTGAAGGGCAAGTTGATGTGAAAAGATGAAACAGAGACAGAGCAGAGTGGCACAGACTCAAGCAGCATGACAAACCAGAAAATTAAAAGGTAGGAATCAATGCTGCACATGAAGGCATGGAGCAAAAGCAGGAGTAGGGGATGCACCTTGTGCTTGAGAGGAAGCTGAGATCAGGGGAAGGTGGACCTAACAAATACTCTGGTGTTTATCCCAAATTGTAATCCAGTGACAGCAGAAGGCATGGATTGGACACAGAACAAACGAAGTGGGCGGGGAAGAATGGACGGGGAAATTTGGCAGCAACAAGTAGTAAAAGTCAGTGCCATAATCTCTCAGTTACTTTCTCAAGAAACTACTGAAGTACTAAGACAAGGAAGAAGGAGAAGGTTGGGGACGCTGTGGGAGTTGCAAAATCCTGGAAGGTACTGGAAGCAGCTCTCCAGAAAAAACCAAACTGTTGGAGACCTTTCACAACAAAATGGACAACGAGGAAAAACTCCTAAAATTCCTTTTCAAACGGAACACTTCTACCCATTCTGCCATTTTGCATACAGATTTTGCAAACACTCGGGCTATTCAAGAGTTGATAAATTGTTCATTTAAAACAAACATGAACTTTATAGAAAAAGTAAGCTAAATCTTTTTAATTGCCAAGAAACTAAAAAAAAAATAAAAAATCTTTAACTGGCTCCACTTCTGTATCTCAAAGATGCTTTTGCAAAAATGGAACTCAAACCCCCAAGATCACCTTTTCCCAAACTGCACACTACCATGACATTGGAAGCATGCCTCAAAAGTCTCAAAATTAAGCCCATTTTGGGGGGAATAAAAATGATGGAGAATGTGCAGCCCCCATCGCTGCCTGCCAGCAATAACCCAAAGCACTTCTCTTCCCACACCAGCAGAGAAATCAAATGGGTACTATTTAGAAGGGATAACCATATGTTTTGTGTAATTTGTATATGCTATTTTCAGGGCATTATTAGAAGATGTGGTAGAGACCTACAAAACAGGGTCAGAACTTGCTTTCTGTTTTATAACCACCCTGTTCCATTTGGGTTCAGACACAGAGATGAAGGCACTACATCAACATTACTTCCACACACTGTCCCTACCTTACTACTCACAGAATAATGCAATTATTCCATGTGAGGCACATTACTGGGTTGCTGAGCTCAAATAAATATTTATCAGCCTTGCTGATAATTATTTGCTAGTAAATATTTCTTTAAATTGTGAAGTCCTGACTTTTTATATATATATATATATTCCATTTCAGCCTACATGCATCTGTCTGCTTTGTGCCTTCCCAGGGCGGAACGCTGCGAACTGTAGCAAAAAAAATAGAAAAAAAGACAAGGAAAAAATGCAAATATATCCCCATAAAACTTGAAATCCTTTTCCCTTTAACTGCATCCTTTCTCTTTCATTCCTTCTGACTCTTTTTCTTTTTTTTTTTTTTTGATAATGAAGTACCAGAAGCCACTTTTATTCCAAATTAAGGTACCCACAGTGCTGCAGGAACAGCACTGAGCAGGGTTTTTGTCTGGATACAGTGCACGCTTTCCAATTTTCCCTGTCATTTTTTGATTTTTCTTTTTAAAGCATATCCAAAACATTGCAGAAGCACATGTAAATCACCCCTCTCTTGCCCAGTGGAACAGAATTTCAGTTACCAATGCCAACGCTTGCCTGCAGAAGGCATCTACATCTGGTCTGCTACATCCAAGGCAGCAACCACAGGCACACGGTTTGCTTTGTTTGGAATCCATCACTGTGGTGCAGCTGAGCCTCGGATTCGGAGGAAAAACACAACTACGAGCCTCCAGGGTTAAACACACAAATGCTTTCAGTCACAACAACTTTTTTTTGGGGGGGGGGTGGGGAGGAAGCAAAGCCATAACAATGTATGGAAGAGGTTTTATGTAAATCATTCAGGGCCGACTGACTTGAATTGTTGCTAACACCAAGAAGTTGCTTCATGTACACTTGGGAGTGTGAAGGCAGAACAGATGAATAGTCTCACAAATCCTATTTGCTCCGTTGGAAAAATGCAAAAATATTTGTTGAAAATAAGGGGGGGGGGGGGAATAAAAATCTGACTCCTGCTCATTGCCATTCCAATTTACAAATCAAATTAATATTCATGATTCCAGAGTGCACGATGGTTTTTACTGGGAGGCAGAAGGGGCAGATCCAATCCGTAAACAAATTTGCTTTCAAATGCACACAGAATTCAGTACCTACCTAGCCACTCGTTGAATTTTTTTACTTCACTAGGAAGTCCCAGCTCAGTAAAATCACCAGCATGTATTAACACATCTCCATATGGCATTTGGATGGGATCAGTTCTTGAGTGAGTATCAGAAATACAGACAAATCGTGTATATCCTGGAGGTTTGGGAGCGTCGTGGGGCACCGGATCAACCCTGTAGGAAATGCATCATAACAAGGTTATAAAGTATTTACGTACTTCTCAGTGTCTGCTTTGCAATTCTAACACTATTTTTTTACCTTTACAAAAGATTACACAGACTGCTAAATCTGCCTGATGGAAGGATTTATTAAAACAAACCTAACACTAATGGGAGGTGTAAAAATTCTTGATCTTCACATCACAACATTTTCAGCATTTTTTGGTAGATAGATTAACTTCAAGAGATTAAGGAAAAGAGATTGGACTATGGCAGTAACTCTGACAGAAATACTTACAAATAAATCAAAGGCATTGCCAGTTTCAAAGCAATAGTACTATTCCATTTCATTGTTTAAATATGATTACACGGTACACAGGGAAAAGATTTATTTTAGATACATAAATACATTTAAACGCCTTTTTTCTAATTAGAATTCTCTTTATTTTTTCCCCTCTGCAAGTTACATAATTCCAGCAAATTTAATTAACACATTCTGGAGATATGTTTGAGTGTGTGAATGCAAAGCAACAGAAGAACTCTCCCAACAGCTGTAAATGTACATTAAAGCCTCGCTATTGTCAGGACAAATGTGGCGACTTTCTGGGCTTAATTACACTAAATGAAATCAAATGCTGGGAGGGGCGAGGTTCGATCGTTCAGAGCCCAAAATCAACATTAAAACTGAGGGAGCGAAAAGATCCCACCCAGTTGGATGAGACTTATTTTTGATTTAGAAGAGGAAAGCAGAGAACACCTCTCTGCTCTACGAGCAATATTTATTGTCAAATCCATCTTTTTAACCCCAATCCGTATTTCGTTCGAGTACGTGGATGCAAATGTATCTATCTCTGCAGCTATGCCGTGCCTGCTATTCCAGCTAGGGAATTGTGGTGGAATGAAATCAAAAAGCCAGACATGCAGGAGTTATATTTGTGACACCAGGAACAGGGGAGATATACAGAACTGTGGCGAACTATTTTACTTTTACAGCGTTTATTTTGAAAGGGCGAATAAAACTAGTTTTGTTCACTCTTGCAGCATATAACACATTTCTATCCCTTGCTGGTTGGGCTTCAATTCAGGAGCTTCATTTTACATAAACAAACTCAGAAAAAAAATGAAGATACTTTTGCTAATAATAGTACTGCTTCTGTTTATTAGGAACATTTCTCAAAAGCATTTTATTGCTTAAAAGTCTTAATAATCTTTAATCACTCCATCTTTTCTCTATGTCAAAGAGTTCTATGAAATTTAGAGGCGTTTTTGACAACTTCACAGGATCAGTGAGGGAGTGAGGAATAAATCTAAAACACTGAAACCTGGTTAAATACAAAAACAAGGTCTTAGCATTTTCTACAATGTAACTACAAAACTACAGCATGAACAAATTATTTTGCACCCATACCTTCATAGGAAGAAGAAATGTTGGGCTTTTTAGCAGCAGTACTGGAGAAACAGCCTTTTAGTGTGAATACCTTGCAGTTGTCTTTCTGAAGTTCCAGTTTTTGAGCAGAAAAGTAATTAAACATGAGGTGAGGAGCAAAACCAAATGGGATCCAATCCTACCTAACGAATACCCAGATACGTAAGTGAGGAACTGCAAAGGATGGCAAAGAGTGCCATGCCTGGACCCTGAGCAGCTGAAAACAGGCAGGACAGGGCTGGGGGAGTGTGTGTGCTGCAAGAGGACCACAAAGGGCAGAGGAAGAAAAAGAGTTAGATGTTAAAAAAGCCACTTTTGGAGAAGAGCAGAGATGCCACAGTGGGTGGAGGCAACAGAGGTGCAAATATGGGTGGTGAATGGTGGGGTTGAGACTAGCGAGGCTTTGCTGCAAGGTGTGAGCTGTGTGAAGGGGAATAACTGCAGTTCACACATTTCCTCCACAGAATTAACTGGGTAAAACCACAGAATCACAGAACATGCTGAGCTGGAAGGGACCCACAAGGATCACCGAGCACAGGACCATGCCCAAGGGACAATGATGAGGAGCTGACCCTGAGGTCAAGCTAAAAGGATTCACCACCAGCTCAGCAAACACGATTTATTGCTCTCCCTGCCCAACACTTCCCAAAGTGAGTTACAGGTAGGAAGCCAGCTCTCAATTATGCACGTTGCCCAGGCCTAAAATACCCATTTTTGGCTTTAAAGCAGGTACTGCTTCTCCTTCAGAAACCTTGTAGAGCCCAGCACAGCAGTAAGTTGGGTGGTGGGGAGCATCATGCACTTCACATGTGAAGCTGCATGGAAAAAACAGGCATACCATGAAGCACATACATAGTTTGGATGGGGAAGATGTGGAAACATTTTCCCGTTTGCTGAGGTCATGTGTAACTTTTAAATTCTGTGCAACAGGCCAGGGAATTTTGTTGGAAAAGGCCATCAGTTAAAAAAAAAAAAAAAAAGGCAAATAAATGAGATGCAGGTTTTTCACATTGAAGTGATATGCACACACTGAGACCGTATATAGGTAAAAACATATGTCAAGTTTCACAAACACGTTGAAGTTGTATTACTGGAAATAATTTCTGAAGGCTCAACCCCCCTATTCTTGTGTAACACGTTCCCACAGCAGCTGTCACACCAACACCCAATGCACAGCTTGCAGCGTGAGCAGAGGAATACAGATCTGCTGATTATTTTTGTGCAAATGCTTTTGTTTTTCTTTAAATCAGCTTGGAAACTTGCAAGAGAAATTGAAAAGCTAAGTCGAAAAAAAATCTCAAGGCAAACCCAGCTCTAGAGGTTGGTTTATCCACTGGATTTCAGTTGGCTTCACAAAGGGGCAAGACAAGGACTTTGCAGAAACGACTGATGGGCTTGAAAATACTGACAGAATTGACCACCCTTCTTGTCAGTGGCAACGAGTCATCTCCCAAGCACAGGGATACCAGACTGTGAAGGGTCTAGAAAGGGCCTAAAGGAGCTAAAACGTGAAAGGTGAAATGTGGAACTGCCCAGAGGACCGAGGAAGAGCTGCGAGTCCGAAGAAAGGGAGCAGAGGAGCCCCCCGTGGTTAAAGCAGTTCACTGTGAGCTCAGCTGGTAACAGGTCTCTGTGAAATCTGTCCCTGGTTCTACAGCACCACTGATGAAGTGTCTGGGGCTGTGCACAAAGCCTTCCCCTCCCTGAATTAAGGACAGAACCTGAGCGCATGGAAACAGGGCTTTCACCCACAACAATTACGTGAATAAAAGGTGCTTTTGTTACCCTTTTTATGTCTCCTTCTCCCTTCTTTGTTACTCCTCTATTCATTGGTAGGAGGCAAAAGCGATCCTGCTGGTATTCAGAAACATTATTTACAATTTCTGTACGAGGAGAAAGAGTAGGTCAGATTGTGGTACATGTTCCAATTGATCTGGCCTGTTTTCCTATTTGCACAAGCTCCCTCAGTCGTATTAATCATTCACGAGACATTGTTAAACTCTTCTGAGGAACCATTTTCCAAGGAGAGCTTATTTTCAACTACTTGCTCAGGTGCTGCATTTCTATCAGGTGCTTGATTGTCCAAGCCCACCAGTCCCATAATTTCTTACTGGTTTGAAGTTTACACAGCGTGTTGTTGAGTACCAAGTGGATACTGATAAATAACTTACTTGTAGCCCAGTAAAAAACATTCGGCTTTTAAGACCAGGAAGCAAATTCATGAGTGCCCAGGAGCTGTCTGAATATTCACAGAGAAAAGCCAAGCCTCCACAAATCAACCTGCATCTGGCATTTTCATTTGTAGAAGTATTTCTGAGCCCACATTTGTTTGTTTGTACTTTTGCTGCCATTTGCCAGCTCTATAAACAAAAGATGTTTGTATGTAGCTGCAACATAACTAACCAGTGCTAACACTCATTTTACTGTTTGCGTTTCAGTAGGAGCTAAAAAACCCCAACACAGACCATAAAATACTGCCCCCAAAAAGTGAGTGTGTGCTCACCAGCCTGATATACACGTTAGGCTTCAGGTTCTTTTCATATAATCTAATTTATGCCAAAAAATGTTTATAAGCATTCACTGAACAGACACATAGCTTTCAGTGTTGAGTTTTGGAACTGCAGAAACCGTGACCTATGTTTGTAAATTATCAAATCACAGCAAAGACCAAAAACGTGCACAAGATGATTATTTGTTCAGTCTTCCTAAAGGAGAAGAGTGCCCTTTAAAAAAGAAAAAACAGCCTTCCGATCTAAAGATAAAGCTGCTTCTCTCTTTAATAAACACAATAAAATGGTGCAGGCGTTTTTATTCCCTATAAAAATATTTTACAGTAGAATTTTATACTTAATTTATTTGTAATAGCTTTTACTGTTTTGCTCTTCCTTCTGGCTCTAAACTTTATGGCAGGTTTCATTTTGTAATTATAATTCTCCACTTTACGTTACAAGTAAATCATCTAGAGCAGTTAATTTTACTGATGTTGTCATTATATAAGAAGTCAGAAACAAACACATTATTTTAATCACTCTTTAAGCACTTGGCATTTTCGGCACATCGCTGTGGAGGTACGTTGTCGGATGGGTGCCCACACTATTTTATTTATCGAGCTGATTTTCCCCGTGTATGTAGCTGTAATATAACTACCCAAACAGGATGTGTGGGACAGAGAGGGGCTTGGGCTCTGCAACAGCCGCGCCCATCAATACGCGACTGCACAAAGCAAACAAACATTATTAAGGCTGCAGAAAGTATCGCCCTCGTAGCATCTCATGTTTTATTACCACTGCTGGTTGTCTATTCCCCTTTTTAATACCTAAGTACTATGCATTACACTCACACTAAGCTGAGCAATCTTTCTCCCCTCCTTTAACAAAGTGCTTTCCAAATGGGCTGATCTTGCATCGTTACAGTAATTATGATCAGAAAGGTGGCAGCAGCAGCAGCAGCTCGGCGTTCCTCGGTCCCTCCTGGCTGCTCCATCACACACCACGACCCAGGAGGCTGCGCCGGGGCACCAACACAACCCTCCTACTTACATTTGCACGTGCGGGGGCTGGAAGCGGCCCTGGTTGATGTTGTAGAAGGTGAAAGCCTGCGTGGGGTTGGAGCTGTACTCGTCCACCTCGATGATGAGCCGGCTGTGCTGGTGCCTCCGGGCTGCCATGATGTGCGACTGGGCGAAGGCCATGTTTGCGTGGCGGGGCTCGGCCTGCTCAGGGGATCATGTCTGCTATCTTCCCACAGCCATGGGGCAGCTCCAGGGCATCTCACCTCAACTGCACCGGCCCCCTGGAAACACCTGCAGGCACATGGAAGAGATGGGGCGTCACTGGTGGGGTTTGCCTTGCTCGACGCAACGGGGAAGGGGAGACGCGGAGGGACAGGGACTTCTCCTAGGACTCATCCCAAACCTTTCCAACCTTCCCATGATGACCATGCTTTCGTTGGAGAAGCATGGACTGAGAGTAAACCTGCTAAAGAGCTCGCTCAGGTATTCCAGACATGTAATACAAACCTAGAGCACGAGGCAGTGCCTCAGTGGGGCGCATCAGACGTTTCCCCAACACGACCATTGACTTCCCCTTTTCATTGCACTGCTGAATGTTTATTCCCCATCCTCCCTCAACAAGAATCCCCACAGAACCTGAAACTGACTGTGCACAATGAAAAATGCAGGTCAACTAAACAAGAACCAGCTTAACCCTGAGATGAGCCCAGCTGGTTAGAGCCTGGTGCTGACACTGCCAACGTGTGGGAGGGGCCATTCACTGAAGAGCTGGACTTTTAGATCCTTGTTGGGTCCCTTCCAACTCAGAACACTTTGTGATTCTGTGAACCAAATCTTCCCAAAGTCTGGGGCATTTATTGCAGGGAATCGCTGCAAGTGGTTGTTCCTTGCATCAAAAAACCAGAGCAAATATCGTTCTCTGCACTTGCTCCTGGTTTTGTAACACCACTGAAGGAACTCCTGGCACAAACACGAAGGGCTCTCCCCTTCAAGCACTTCTAAGTCAGCACCAGCCCAGCATTCAGGATTCACTGGAAAACAAAGTGACTCCAAGGCCAACACATAGTTAAATGTTACTAAATATTAAAAATGTGAAATCCATACAGGTTTTATGTTTGGGAATAAATTTTTCCCTGAAGGTTATGCAAGCCTAGAACAGCAGCACTGAAAACGGGCAGAGAAATAGCCAAGTGAAACCAACTGGAATGCAAAGAGTATCCCCTAGAAACAGCAGAAAGTAATTTAAATGTGAATTTTACTTTTATTTCCCAGCCTTAATAAAAAATGGATTATAAGCTATAAAGGTGGGTATTTTTACAGTATAATTTTACATCCTTTTTAAAAGTTGTCTGACTTAAATATTTACTTTCATGCAAGCAAGGGCTCTTTTCTTCCAGGGAATACAAGCAGTCTGCTTCAGGAGATGTATTTCATAAAACGCCACGCTAGAATGCAACGATTCACTTAATCCATGCAGTTTCTGGAAAGCAGGACTGGAAGGGTTTCCTGTGACCTTGCGCGTGTGCCTTCCTTCCATTCTGAAGGGACCACTGCCAGGAGTGATGGATGAGGGAGGCCTTCCTAGTCATGGATTTTTAAAGCTGTTTCCAGGTACTTAGGTCCAATTCAGTGTTAGTGCCACTCAAGTACCAGAACATCTTTATAAATCCGGGCTGCAGTCCTTTGCTGAAGTACTACAGAGGTTGAGTGCTCCAAGAAGTGGTGGCGTGTTTTTGTTTGGGGAAATCCTGCTCAGGGGAAGCTGAAATGAGAGATTCAGCTTGGTTCTGTGGCTGGCTGAACGGCTGCAAAATGATGACAACTTGCTGTCACTAACGAGCCGCAGGACAACAGGGGGAGAATAAAGGAGCAGATTCCTTCATGCCCTCCCCTCGAATTGAGTGGTAAGGAAATACTGGAGGAACAACGAAGAAGGTTTTGGATTTCAAACACAGAAGCACCACAAAGGGATGTGCCAGAGCAGGAGGAGGGAAGGGAGGCACAATCCTGGCAAGAATGCTCAAGTACAAATTGCTGCGTCTAGGAAATAAGAAATTATGACAGCAGATGTGAAGAACCGTCCCCAAGGAGCTTCCTGTATTAAATGATGCATTTGCAAAGAAGTTTGGATCGGCAAGGTCGGAGATTTTATAGGGGGCAAACTGTTCTAAGTGAACCTACTTCTGGTTTGAAAGAAACTATTAGAACTGGTGACCTCTAGAAATAATCTCCGGTAAGATAAATAATTTATGATTCCACAGCTCTACATAAGGATTTTGAACTACCTGGAAAACACAGTCTTTCTTTTATAACTCAGGGATTATGTCCACTTTACACACAACTGAACTGTGGTTACAAAGGTCCTCAGGGACCCAAAAAATCCCTTTGGCCTTAGGAAGTTCTTAGGAGCTCACAGCAGCTGAGGAAACAGCTGAACAGTTCACCCCATATACATGTAAAAAATGGGAAGGCAACATATTCCACTTGAGGTAAGAAGAAAAAAAGGGGGAAAGGGAAGGGAAAAAGATATGTGACAGCACTGCTAAGGCTTCTACTCAATGACAGTCACCCATTGACAACCCTGGGCACATAAAAAGCATAAAGACTATAAAGAGCTTAAAGAGAAGGAGAGGAAACTATAAAGA
>JAWWMP010000041.1:56185185-56248671 GCA_035047865.1 Dendrocincla tyrannina
GGGGGGGGGGGGGGGGGGGGGGGGGGGGGGGGGGGGGGGGGGGGGGGGAGGGGGGAGGAGAGGAGAGGAGAGGAGAGGAGAGGAGAGGAGAGGAGAGGAGGTCCTGCAATAAAAAATAAAGTAAGCAGCAATCACAAATAAGCCTGTGCTAAGCAGAAATCGGGTATGTCACACACAGAATCAGTAAGCAGAACTCAATAGCAAGCTCAATTCAAGCTCATTTCAGAAACACACACAGATGTCTTTGAACCTTACCTTTCAGTCTATGGTTTTCCTCCTGCATAAGTGATTGGCTGACTACTGACATTCTTGGTGTTTGACAGAACAAGCTGTCTCATTCCAGCTTGACTGATAACCAGACTGACACCCATTACTCCCCTCTTTCTGCCTCCATTGCCAGTAGTCCCCCAAATCGTAACTTCTTCTTGCTTTTAATATTCTGAAATGTATTCCTTTCCCAAACCAGGGTATAAAATGCAGCAGGGAAATAATTATCTGCTTCTATAGCATGCAAGTTTTAAAATTATATGCCCAGCATTACCAACACAGAGAGCTAAGACTCAAATCCCCACAGCAACAACATGCTAACCATCCTCTTCCCCCAGACTTATGGAGCTGCGGGATGTCTGCCAGGGAAAAGCAGAGAAATGTAAAAAGGACTGCAAGAACATGAATACTAAAATAAATATCACAAACCTGGCTGTTAGAATCACAGACTGAGAAAAAGCTATTAAATCAGCTAAGCCATCTCCTTACTGATGGCAGGAACGCTCTCCATACATTATTTCTCTGCTGCTCTCTGCAGTGTGTGTTCAAAGGGAGCCCGAAGCCCACCGTGCCCAGTGGACACTGCTCCACACTCCAGAGGGCTGCACATCAGCCCACAAACTCTGCATGGAAACATCTCTCCAGGACCAGGCAGGTGCTTGAACCAAGACATATTTAATTCCTTAGACGAGGTCCTCAAAGAAATCTTAGTAGTAAGATTTTTTTTTGATTTTTTTTTCAGCCTGAAATTTCTGGTGTTGTATCTCACACTGCTCTTGTATATCCAGCCTAAATATTTCCCCCTTTTACAGGAACTGTGCAGCCTTTCGATTCATCCTAGGTATCTTTTTTTTCTTTTTGCATTTCAAGCCAATGTTTTATTTTAATCTCACTTGTCCACTCACAGATTTTGCTTTATTCTAGGTTCATCCTTCAGTCCACTCTCATGTCCACTGTCTCTTGTCATATCTCATTCCACTGTCCCCACTGCTCTCTCCATCATCCACCCTTTGCCTCAAGTCTAAAAACACCACTAAGGCTTCATGAAAACAATTCCAGTAACACACAATAGGAATCAAGACTCAAAACCAACACGGTTCGGGCAGATATCACTGAAATAATAATTACAAACCCAGATAAAATATTGATGATGATGATCATTATAATAATAATAATAAAAAAGTCATAAATGAGAAGAGAAAGCTACAAGGGCATCCTCTGCTGAGAAATGCACTTTGCTGCAAGACATCTGGAGGTCAAGAAGCACAGCATGAGTGTAGCACATCCCAGCAAGAGCTGAAGAGGGGCAGTTGCCAGTTTGCACCAACAATGAGACAGCACAAAGAAAGAAGGGAACACGGGGACTCTCAGCGGCACCAAGATCAGTGGCAAGGTGCTAGCTCCAGGAAACATGCTAGTTTTGCTCAGACAGCCTGACAAGATGGGATTTGAGAAGAAACAAAATGTAGCATCAGAAAACAAAAAAAAAAAAAAGAAAGAAAAAGAAAGAAAAAGAAAGAAAAAAAAGAGGCCTTTTCATCCAGCTGTGAAACATCAAAGCCGTGTTTTTCTCAGGGAAAGCCAGTAAGACGAGCAGTAAAATACCTTAAAGAGGAGCATGAGAGTTTGTGATGGACCACACAGTGCCAGAAACCCTTCCAAGAGCTCCAACAAGGGTTCAGGTCTTGCTTATACTACAGTGCTCTTCATACACTCTCCCATCATCCTTTAAACGGGGAAATAGACCCTTTACTTAACCCCCCAGAAAGCACCACAGAGTATTCTGCAGCAATGGCCCCAATTGTCACAGTGACAGTGCTATAAACACCAGTGACTGGCTTCACTACCACAAATTACTATTTTTGGTTTAACCCCCAGCAGACTGACCATGAGTGAAGTGAACATACTGAAAATAGTAAAGCAATCACTTACTATGAGAAATAAGCTGAAAATACTAATGGGTTTTGCTGCCTAAAACACCCATTTTAGTTATTTCAGATAGAGGCCAATCAATGGAATTAGTCTGCTATCTTCAGTGCTGCCACTGGGAAATGAATGCTGAAATAATCCTAAAAAGGCATTATTCTGTGGGAAAGGATGAGGCAGGAAAATCACTCTGCAGATGAAAGCCTTTCCAAAGGGATACACTCACCCTCCTCTCCCTCATTTTCCGAAACAATGCAGGTCCTGGGAAACCAAAACCACCAGGAGGCTGCTCTGCTCACTCGGCAAGGAGTGAGGGCAGCACAACCAGATTTTAAGTTTGATCATGCACACTTCTACTGATGGAATCAGGTTTTCTAAATAAGTATGATTTGTTGTAGATAGGAACATGTCCACCGGTGTTTAAAAATAAACAAATAAAGCAGAAATGTACCTTTCTAAGCCCTTTTCCCACAGCAAACACCTCATGTCCCTGCAATTGGTGTCAATGAGAACTAAACAACTGCATGAAAAAACTATCAGGCTCCTCGTGGGTATCTGAGTTACAATCTCACAACCTGTGGTGCCTTTTAAGGTCTGAAGTTGGGTCAGGGGCCACGAAAGGCACTCATGGATCCATTCTGTGCATACCATGAGACAGGAACAGGCACTGCTGCCCCTCTTATTCGGGGCACAGTGTGCTGGAATACTGCTGGAAAGTTGTCTTCAGGGCCAAAACTGGCAGAAAACCTCTCCAAATGCCCCCTTAGCAAGGATCTCACACTCCTCATCTCGAGCACTGTGGTGTTTTCCAAACCCTTTGCCTGTGGTTTTCTTTAAGTGAAGGAGGTCTCAAGTAACCCATTTTTCAGTCTCTGCTCTATTCATTGGCTTCTGCTGGACGAAGTCATACCAAAGCCATCATTTATTAAGGGAACTCTGGATTGCCTTTATAAAAAAATGTCCAAGATGGCTTTCTGAGCCAGCAAATCTGAATTTGATAACTGTTATCAGTCAAATAATACTCAGTTCTGCGACTGTATCTTTTCCCTGGAAATCAGAGCTATTCCCATCCACAGAGCCAAAACCAGGGGACGTAGTTCGGAGTTACCTGTAAGCCTCAAAATCCTACTCATTTTGTCCTCTCCTGTAAAGAATCTCCTATTTCACATACCAGTGAATACACACACACACACATATATATATGTATCTCACACATATCACATATTTATTAACTGCAGATCTGCAGGGCACTGGCCAGTCTGGTTGGTAACATACAAAAAAAATCAGTGACTTAAGTAACACCTCCAATTTCTCTATAATTACAATTAATCCTAACCTTCACTAGGAATGAAAGAAAAAGGCAACAAAATCCCCCAAGATATTTCTCACCATGCTAAAACCCACATCATTGTTCTGCTTTTTGGTTTCTAATGACCTGTCAAATACGATATGAGAAAATTCTTCACTGAAATTATTTTTTTGCTTCCAATTAGTTTCCTTCCTTTGCTCTCAAACACAAATATTATACATGTGTCTCTCATTACTTTATTTATAAAGAACACCAACATGCTTGTTAGCTTTAGCTGTCATAAAAAGATGATATAGACACAGCAAGTGGGAAATGAGAAAAATTATTTGTCTTTTGGAACTGAGCCTTTACATCCACTCTGTGAAGCTTCCTCCAAAAATACACTGTCCCTACTGTACACCAAAGTTCGGAGCAGGCATCCCGAAACACAGAGAGACATTGAGTTCAGAAAACACAAAACCTGCACATTTACCCAAGAAATCTAATTCTGCATTTATTTAAAGCAGTTACCACTTAGAAACCTTCTTAGTTAAGGCTCATTTTGAATAATTTTATGATTTCAAATTACCTTTTCTCATTTCCCTACCTGGTTCCCAAAACTACAGTAACTGAATAGTCTGTTTAGGAAGGTTTAATTTTATTTTGGCTCATTAGCAGTATCAAATTCTCCTTTGTACAAATAAACTGTTCATTTATTCAATCTAAAAAATAAACACAACCTAATAATACCGCCTTGTTTTCACCTTAAACTTCTGCTTTACCAGATATCCAATGTATTTTGAACACCACAGCGCTCTAAGATTTACAAATAGAGTGAATATTTGTCAAGGCTAAATGCATTATTGCAATCCCACACACCACATTGCCTGAATGTACAAAACACTGCCATATTTCGATGAAATGTTTAAATGGATACATTTTTCTTGAGTAAAACCAAATCTTCTCCCTGAAAAATATACTATTTTGGTTCAATACTACCTGCATTCATCCAAAAAATACCTGCAGAGGTAGCGAATCTATTTAAGTAATTACCTCTAGAGAAGGAAATTTTAAATAAATATCCAAGGGCCGCAAAATTCCTTCCTCACTCTAAAAAATTTGCTTTCATCTCTGGCGGTAAAACAAAATGTACCACGTTACTGAAAACCATGTGTATACAGAGAGGCAGAAAAGACAAATCAGAAGTCCCAAAATGATAATACTCATTCTAAAAGGAAAATAGCTGAAAACACAGGTTATGTGGGGAAATTGTGAAAAAAAAATGGCCATTCCAACTGGAATGAATTAGGGTTGTGGGGATTTGATTCCACATTTCAGCCTGCAATCTGGGCATGTCAGCGGCTTCAACTCTTGAATCTCCCCAAATATTGCTCACTGAAAAGGACCCCGTAAGTCCTGAAATGTGATGTATTTGAGAAACAGCTTGATTTCATTTTTAACTGAAGAAGGTGCTTTTTCCTCACTCTTTTGTGACAAGTGGCCTCGTCCACAAAACAGAAGTGGCCAATCTATTCCCACAGTTCGAGATTAATGAAATGCCAAAGCACCAGCACACAAATATATGTCAAAGGTGGAAAGCAGAACACAGTTTACACGTAAATATATTTATAGTGACGCTACTTCTCAGATCAGTGTACCTTCTTCTATTAAGGCCTGGAGTTAAATTATAAAATTTATCAAGCAAATCCTTAACAAGCTGCATTTTTCTCTCTTAGGCACAAAACTTTGAAAATTAAGTATGCTGTCATATTCATTTTGTTGTCTCCACTTTTCCCTCATTTAGCTGCAGCCATCCCATCGAAACCCTTCATGATTAACGCTCAGGGAGGGAGTCACCTTGTTAGCTCTATTTTTCCAGGTATTCCTTGATATAAGGAAAAAATAGTCAACAGTTGTTTGGACCACTCACTCCTCCGACCCTGCTGCTACATGATATAAAAAATATAAAAATATTTTCCTTTTTCAAAGACAGAGGAAAGATGGGAAGTCCAAGACACACAATCCAGCGGGGGAGTGTTGCAGGTCCAGCACCTCTGGATATTCCTCAATCCTAAAGCAAATCCTATTGCTTAGCAAAGCATCCAGTGCCTTTCTCACACAGGGATGCTTCAAATCGCTGCTCTCCCTAAAGCTGGAGGGGCCACTCATGAAAGCAGCACGATTTCGGAGGAGATATCCCTCTCCAGAGCACGGGGCAGGCTGTGCCAAGGGACAGGAATCGCTGGGCACTCCGATCTCCGTGCACTGAGCACCAGCTGATCCACTGGCTGCTTGGAAAACTCTCCTGAAAATTTCATTGGGGCTGATGCAAAATTTTCCTGTGGCACAAAAGATGCTAAAACAAACCCGCACCATGTAGGGGTGAAAAGTAAACGGAGATCAAAATGAAAAAAAATATTTAGGAGGAAAATATCCAAGCCCTGAAACAAAGTCACTACACATTTTTTGATTCTCTGTTCCCTTCTGTCTTATTTGATCAACACGGTGAAGTCTGAACAGTTTTTTGGTGTTGACAAATCTGAAGTTTCCACTACAACATGTTGGAGTTGACATTGTATTGTCACTCTTGTTCAAGTTACAAGACTGTTAACCTCTGTCTGTAGCCAAGTTTTAATCCACCCCATCCCCACTAGATTAGTCAATGAATCTTGAACTTTTAGCAAAAGCCACTCCTACCGGGGACAAAGTGTTGAGGGACACATTGAGATACACCTCAGCACAGCAATACAGGGCAGAAAAGCTTTACAAGGAGAGAGTAAGAAATTTCTTGCTTTTCTACCAAAGAACCAGAAGGCTGTCCCATGATGTCAAAATAATTCTAGCATTGCTATGTATTGTAAGTCACAGAAATCCAAGAGCAAACGATGCTGGACTGGGTACAGCCCTACAGCACCAGAGTCTCTGCCCCAAACACTTTTGAGTCTCCAGAACCTCAACAAAGGATGGGGGAGGAAAACAACCCAGCAAGGCAGAGGAACAATCGGTGCAATGGCAGCACACTGTGTTCCTTCCATCCTCTTTTAGGGAGAAGGGAAAAATAAGCAAGATTAGCATCACAAAAGACAAAAGCAGAAAGAAGATGGGATATGATGGAGCCAGTGAGAGCAGGAAAAAGGTGGTAAGAGGTAAAGTGGTGGGCAGGATGGCTGTGCTACACAGCACGGTGAGCGACGCGGTCGCGGGAGCTGGCAGAGAAGGGAGCTCGTGCAGAACACCCAGCTAGGAAAAGCAGAGAAAAAACCAATCAAAAATGTCAGTCACCGTCAGCCTCCTTCGTATGGTGCTTCTACAGCTGCTCTGCTGGCTGCGGTCCTTGGGTGGGTGACAAGACCCTCACCTGCCACCAGGGAACACAGACCGATGTATGGCAGAGGAGCTGAATTTAAAAGGTTGAGAGGATATGCCACACGAAAAAACTGCTTTCAAAAAAGTGATATATGCTAAATATAGTAACTTTGTTTCCAGTAGAAAGGTATATATCAGAAATATGTAACAAGTAAGGGCTAATAGTTGCAACTGAAATTTATTAGCCATCTCTCACCCTGAGTAAAGATGAACAGGATTGGCAGCATTAGCGTGGCTGTCCACAGTCACAGGGAATACAGCATATTTCAATGGTATCATGAACTCAATCTCACTCCCATGGTAAATTATAGCATTTTAAATAGTGACTGAATGGAAAACGCTCAGCATTTTGTATTTGGGCTGGTGTTATGAATCCCAAATCGGTTATGACTGCAAGTTACTACACATACACGATGACGATTAATGGTTAATCCTAACACAATTCCCAGTGTCATATCAAATCACACCAGAAGTGTCCCACTTGTTGACATGTCAACACCGAGGTCAAGCAGTGAGCAGCCCCAAAGGATGAACTGCTGCACCCTCCAGGGGTGGTCACTGCAGCAGCAGAGGAACAGCCACTACCAGAACAGCTCTGCCCCTTCTGCAGCAGATCTTATGCTGGACTGTCATCCACAACCTTGCCCAAGCATCACATTCTCCGGCTATTTCATCTGGAATAACATTGGCTGAAAAGATGATTTGCTAAGAGAAGTCAAAGGGGAACACTCCAGTGAGCTGAAAGGACTCTCTTGCATTACTAACTTTGCTTGTATTTCGAAACATAACCTGGAATATGCAGGGTTTGAAATGAAGTGTTTATTTGAAGTTAGAAATAACAATTAGAGACCACTCTATTCTCAGACACTTTCACACAGACCGAATTTGCCTAGGGACAAATGACCACAGAACCCAAACTGGTGTATGATCCAGAACACCCAAATTAAAGTTTCCAGCACTACACTGAGTCTTATTTTGAAAGCTTATACTGTATGTTGCAACATTCTAATATAGTTTAGGGTAACAGAACGTGTGAAAAGGCTCTTCCTTCAGTTTACCTTGCACATCCCCTCTGAACTCTTCAAAACAAGACCCAGCAAGGACCAAAGGGACTGCACATTTTTACTGTTTATTAACCACAATGAAAACTGTTTTCAGGGACAAAAAAACCAGCACTTTCTAATCACTACTTGATATTGCTTTCATATGTCTGAAAAAAAGAAACAGCCTGGGTAATTGACTAAGCAGTTACCTGGTTTCAGGGAATCTGAGTCTCCTTTCTTACAATTCAGTGGCAGAACTCCAGAGGACTTAAAAATAGTGACCTTTCTACACACTTCTGTTCTTTCTCCTAAACAGAAGAGCCAGCTCCAGTGTAACTCTTCAGGTCAGGAGGACTGCACCTGAGGCAGCAGATCTGATCATATTTGGTTCCCAGAAGAGCATGATCTGGAGATTTTTTTCTAATTTCACATAATACGTTCAACTAAATAAACGCGATCACAAACAGCGCCATATTCTATGAACCATTAACTCAAGAAGCAGAAACATCAATGTCAGAACCATCCCCGTCTGCCAGATCAGAACTCCAGCCCGCTTTACATTCCTGCTGACAGTTCCCATAATGAGCATGCAGCTTTAAATCAAAACCATGACCTGTTTAAACAAAGATCAGAGCACCAGCTTTATCTCTGCCTTCTCTAATGTTTGTTGTTTGGCATCACAAACTGACACCAAAACAAGTGTCTTATTGATACGAGCCCAGTAGGTTTCTGTACGGGGCAGGAGGTGATGGCTCTTGTCCACCAAGAGGATTTGTGTACCTTTAAAACAGGAATATTACTTCATGTGAACATATACAGTTACTCTGTTTCGAATTAGACCAAAGGAGATGAGGAAGAGAAGAAACAGACGGGGTAACAAGCAAGAAATGTGAAGACTCTCCTGTCTCAGATAGGTTGAGACAATGAAACAAGCCACAAGAGCCACGCTAAAACCGATTAAATACACCATCAGAAATTTCACAGGTAATAACTAATATTAAGCAGTTCATGGGTGTAGCATACATGGGATAACTATCAAGTTTAATAATTTTAAAGAAATCCATACACAACATAAAAATGAACTACCCCTATTTTTCGGTACTCTACCCGAAAATTTACAGTGCCTGGCATCATGAAACTGTTTATTATGAACGGGGGCACCACAATGAGCATCTTACACTGTCTCGATAGCTGGTCTTCTCAAAAGATGCACGTCTTTTCAGTAGTCAGATTTCAGACATGCACCTTAAAAAAGTAATCTTGTATTTCAAATCTCAGCTTTAGAAAAACTGAGAGTTTGCTTCCTCACGAGCCAATCACAAAGTTTAATAATCTTGCCTAGTTATCAATTTATGCACAATATCCAAAGATCCTTTATACTAGTCTAAATTAACTATGAAATTAAATAAACTGTAGTTGAAATGGCTCTCCATACCATACATTATCAGCAGATGTCTTAATTATGGTATTGTCAAGGTATAGACTATGTAAGCAGAAACCTTCAACTCCTGATCTTCGCCAAAGAGAATGGGATGTTTAAAATCCGTGTAGTTCCTGCATGTTTCCCATCCTTACCCTCCGTGTTACCCACGGACAAGTACATGCAGTTAGAAATGTATTCCACGCTACCCATCTGCAAGTGCAAAACGCAGAACGCCGGTCCTAAGAAAGCACTACATCAAAAGCACTGAAATCCCCACCTAAACGTCCCCGATCTCTATTTTTTTTTCTTTTTTTTTTTTTTTGTCTGCTCCGGTGCTGGATACCAAATAACAGCGCGGAAAACGACACGGGGAATCGGCGTGAATCCTACCAAACTTATCGAGCGGCTTCCTCCCGGAACAAAACTTTGGAGGTCACTCAATCCTCTGCTACGACAAAGGGAAGTTCTTCCTCTTCCATCACCCCTTCCCCCGGCTCCGCCAGGAGGGGAAGCCGCGGGGGGAAGGCGCACACGGGTTTTCCACGGGGGTTTCCTCTCCTTGCCGGGAAGAACTCCGGTGCCGGCCGGTGGTACCCGGCCACGGCGGGGGGATGCGGAGGGGATGCCGGGGGGGATCCCAGCCCAGCCTCCGCGGGAACTCCGCGAACAAAGTAACTTCCCGGCGGGGCAGGGGCTGCTGCTGTGCCCCTCGCCGGAGGGGGCACGGCCGGAGGGGCAGCCCCCGGGGGGCAGGCAGGGTGCCCGGGGCGCGGTGACAGCCCTTACCTCGCTCCGCACGCCCGCAGCGGAGCCGGGGCACGGGGGGATGCTGCGAGGCTCCCGCCGCCTCTCCCTGCCTGCCTCCCGCCCTCCCTCCCTCCGCCTCTCTCCCCCGAGGCTCAGAAAAGCCCTTCCCCTCCGCCCCCTCGTCCGCCTCACTCTCTGTAGCTTTGGGGCATATATATCATATATATATATATATATTTTTTTTTTTTAAAGAAGCCAAGGGGAAGCTTGGTTGGGAGAGGCAAAGCCCTGACGCGCTTGGGGGTGGGTAGGTGTGGGGTGGGGGGTGCGGCTTTGGGGTGGGGGTGTTTCAGACCCTCTCCCGGCATCCCAGGCAGCCCCATCCCCCCCGTGCCCGCGGTCCCCGGGCGGGGGAGGCAGTGCCGGGGATGGAGCGCCGCTGCCATGCCCCGATCCCGCTCCACACCGGGCCCTGCCCGACCCCCATCGCTGCGGGGCGAGCCCCCGCCACCCCCAAAACAAAAAAATTAAAAAATACATACCCTGCCCGCCGGGGCTTGCTCGGAGGGCACGCAGGATTTTGTGCGAGCGATCCTTCTCCTTCTCCGGGAGCTCAGCCTTCCCCTCCCCCCCCCCGCCTCCCCTCCCCCGCCTCCCCCACCTCCTTTGGGGGGCCAAGAATCCCCCCCCCTGCCGGCCCTCCCTCCTCCCCGCCCGGCCGGGTGCCGTGATGCGCTCCGCGGCGATGCGCGGTGCTCCGTGGTGATGCGATGCGCTCCGCGGTGCTCCATGGCCCCGGCGCTCCGCGGTGCTGCGGGGATGCTCTCCGCGGTGATGCGCTCCGCGGGGATGCTCTCCGCGGGGATGCTCTCCGCGGTGATGCTCTCCGCGGTGCCCTACGGCCCCGGCTCTCCGCGGTGATGCGCTCCGCGGTGGCCCACGGCCCCGGCTCTCCGCGGTGATGCGCTCCGCGGTGCCCCACGGCCCCGGCTCTCCGCGGTGATGCTCTCCGCGGTGCTCCGTGGCCCGCGGGCAGGATGCGGCGCGGCGGAGGCGCGGACGGGGCCGTCCCCTCCCGCCGCGGGTGCGGGTCAGCGGGGGCGTTGCGGGGCCGCCCCCGGCGGGAGGGGACGCGGCTCTGCCCCCCACCCCATCCCGGCCAGCATCCCTGGGGACAGCGTTGGGAGGCAGGAACTCCGCGCCGGCCTCTCGGAGGGGCTGGCCGGGGGAGGAGGGGGGTCCCGGTCAGCCCGTTGTCCCCGCGGAGGGGAAGTTTGGCGGAGGGGCCGGGGAGCCGCTGCCCCTGCCTTGGGCACCGCAGGGGATGCTTGGGGGGGCTCCGGAGGTCCGGTGCTGGGGGGATAGCAGGGGTGTCAGGGAAAAGCCCTTTTGCAGCGCCTGGTGTGTTTCTCAGAGGCACCGAGCACGCACAGCTTCCCTCTGCTTCGAAATCAGGCCATGGTAGAATCATAAATATATAATGCTACGCTCCTATGATATTATGAGTGGAGAGCAGGAGAGTTGAGCGTGTACATGGAGGAGAGACAAATTACATGTATAAAGGGCTTTGCTGCACCACCACCGAGCGATTCGGAAAGGAAATGTTTGCAAATTCCTTCCAGGAATGACTTTAACTCCTGCCCGCGTGTTCCCCTGTCACCTGCGAGGCAAAGGAAGCGGTGCTGGATATCCAGCAACAATTTGGGGAGTTACATCTGGGTTTAGTACACACGGTGACTTATCGCTGATCAAACAGTCGCTTAAAAAAAATCCCGAGCTGGAAAACATCCATTCTGTACAAGCAAATTGCCACTTGGGCTTTTTTTCGATGAAGATGAATGGAACAGAAGGCATTAGGAGATTTTCTGGAGGAAATAAAGGTCTGTGTGTTGCCAAAGCAGAGGCCGAACTTGCACACAGGGAGGGAGGGACACCTCGGCCACCCACTGAGCACTTCTTTGTGCTGTGGGCAGGGGCTGGGTGGGCATCAGGAGCCCAAAATTGGCCCTGAGAACCTTCCCACACAGGTCCCTTCTCTGGCAAAGCGTGTATTTATCTTGAAAGTTTGCATTTCGACATGTCAGCGTTTTTACAACAATATAAATGTGCTGGAAAAATTTTTTGATCAGCCTAATGGTTAGGACCTGTTAGGAGGCGCAGAACATATTCACAATCAATTCACTTATTCAGATGCATGAACACAAGCTTAGAAAAGTAATTACAGGCACCTTTTTTTGGAAATCTTGAGGCTGTGTGGTTTCCCCATGGGAAATATGAGTAATAAATTCCTACTAAAAAAAAAAAAAAGGAAAAAAAAAGGAAAAAAAAAAGGCAGCAGCAAACGTGCTAAGCATTGTTCTTATTTATTTTTGGGTTTAATATTAAAAATTGTTGATTAGATGTTCCAAGTAAGGTAAGCGTGGTTGGATGCAAATCATTAATTTTAAGAATTCTTTAAAAGAACGAACAGAAAGATTTGATGATTTTATGTTGGTAATTTAGATCTTCTTTTCACTTTTTAAATTTCTGTTGTGTTTCTTAAGAGGAACCGACTTTCCTATTTTTGATGAATGTGTAACATAAATTTGCAACTGATCGGTATTTACCAATCTGGCTATTTTGATTTTTCAACAGAGAGATGACATTGTATATATACACGTTGAATGAATTTGGTTTAGCTTTAAAATATTTATTCAGAATATTGATTTCTCACCCTTTTTTGTTACAAAATAGCGAATAATACTTTCTGGTTATTTGTGATTTGCATTAAGTTCTGTTTGTGTGAAAACTGACGTTCAGTTAGAATTTACATGAGACCATTTAAAATTGTTCATTAAGACTACCTTAAATATTCTTGATGCATTTCAAAAATATATTTGCCTTTTGAAATATTTTATGGAACAGCTGAAATAATGGCCTGTTGAATGGGAATTAAATTGGAAGCTTCTAGTAGCCATGGCTCTCACAATCTTAAAGAAAGCAGATCTTATCCTCTCGCACTCAGGTTTAGCTGTAGATTGACAGGGAAAAATAGGCAATTTTCCTTTTTTTCCTGCTTTTGATTTTTCAGCTTTAATACTTCTTAACGGAGCTACTCGAATGGATTGAAACAAAGAAGATATCCAGAAGAAACTGCAGCTCTCCAAAATTGCTTTTCTGCACCAGTCCCATCCTGTTCCATCTGCTTAGCCAGAGACCTCAGTCAGTCCAGTGGCATCACCTTCAGAACTTCATCAGCAAACATCTTTTGGATTGACCCTTTGCTCACTTCAGTACACCAGAGCCAGTGTAAGGCTCAAGTTACTGTTGCAATATCGAGTGTAAATTGAAGAGAGGCAGATAAAACTTCAACAAAATGTTATTTTTTTAAGTAATGAATTCTGGGAGATGATATTATGAAATAACGCTGCCCAGCTAGGATAATACTTGTAGGGATTTTGATCAAAACATGGCATATTGAAGCAAGGAACCCCTAAACAGTTACCCCTGGTTCTACAAAGGGATTATTACCTCGAGGTAGAAGAGCTTATAGGTCTTATCTTTTGAATTATTAGTTTTGAAGACAGTGAGTAATCTATGTGAATCTTCACTTACATAGCAACTGAAAAAAATTAATTTCAAGCAATAGGGGAGGAAATGATCCCCTTATCTAAAGTTAAAGGTAGTTGGGCAAATGAAATTTAGGAGATCATAGGGGAAGGCGGAACTGGATAATAAATATAATCCTGCATAACAGTGCATTGCTTCATTTCTGCTGAATTTCCATACTTAATTTGGGTTTTGGTGGTTGGCAATTATTTATGTGTGGTTTGATTTGAATCTGTACTTAAAACCCACCCATTAGGCAAACAGATCTAGTCTACTTTAGGGATTTTTTACGTTTCTTGAGCAGTTTGATTTTTACAGATAGTGCAGGCTTCTGTCAGCACAGTGTCACTGCAGGAGAGGAACAGTAGCCCAGTGCTGAGTGACAGCCCAGAGCTCTGAAATCTGCAATCCATCCTCTCTCACATCACCCATTGCCCATCCCCTGCCTCTCTGGCATGTCAGACTTCCTGCATGTGCACTGCAGAGCTCATCCAGGCACTAAAGTCAGGACTTCCTACACTGGTCTGACTTAATTGTGGCTCTTTCTTGAAGGATCAGGTTCAATGCATGTGTGCAAGTAACAGCTGATCTACACATCCCATGTGGCCTTTGCCAGGACTGTGTGGCAGGCAAGTCCAAGTCAGAGTACAGGAGCTCTGATGCTTTGCTGTATGTCCAGGAAACCTGGACAAATACAGAGAAACTGTGCCTGGGCATAATTATCACACGGAGAGGGTGATGTGTTGTCCAGAATGGAAAGGCCTGTTACCTGGGCAGTAACACACAAAACCAAGTTTCACAGGGATATTTTTGCTAAATTTTACATCTCTTCCACAGCAATCTGAAAATGGGTCTCATGAACTAAGCACCCATCGTCATTTCTTTGGAGGGGAGGAGGTCCCTGAACTGTGTGATATTTTTCATGTAATAAATACATAGTTCTTAGCACTAAACATATCAATCGATGTAGTTTTCCAGGGAGCCTCAGTGATCTTCGTTTGGCTGTGGTGAGCTGGTTCCTGCAAGTCCTCATAAAATATGGCCCTGTGGTGCTCTGCCTGTGGGGAAAAAGCCTGAAGCCACGTAATTATATATCTGTTCAACAGTGTGAAAGAGAAATTCCCTATGCACAGCCCTGCACAGTCAACATTGCCTGCTGGTAAACTTTAAATTGCCCGAGTTGCTTAATGTCATGACTAAAAGCCATTTGTTCCTTCCTTTTATTATGTTGTGTTTGACAAAATAGTAGGGACAAAAGTCTCACAATCCCTTGCACGCCCAGCAAACAATTGTACATTGTCCAGTTGCGTGGGTTTTTCTTACTCTTAAAAATATGGTCTAATAATGCTATAGATACCACAGGACCTTTTCATCTGCCCATTGTGAGCAAAGTGAAAAGCTGAAGTCTTGAATAGCAAAGCGCCATTCTGTGAATTGTGAAACTGAGTAGGTATATCCAGCAGCTACGGCAAAAATGACAGGACAAAACCTCGGACAAGCCATCATTGTTTCATCCCGAAGATGCCAAAAGTGGCTTTGGAAGGATATTCAGCTTTTAATTAAGACAACTGAGAAAAGCCACAAATCATCCGTTTTACAGGCCACAGCAAAACCATGTAGAATGTGGAATTTCTCCTTCTTAAACACTGATGCAATTCCCAGTTCCATTTCACTTGAGCTTTTCTTGAAGTTTGCTGCTGTGGCACAGGCTGGAATACTGCAAATAACTCTAAAGCCTGAACAGCAGTCACTTCTGGTACTACCAGCAAGGTGAAATATCTGCATCCTCCTGAATTAAACAGAGGAAATTAAGTGGAGTGAATAAAAAAGAAAACACAGTATTTGTATTTTGAAAGCTCTGGAATTACACATTTGGAACAGCTCTAAAGATGAGCTGCTTTTTGGTGCTGTAAATTTGAAAATGTAACTGGGGGGGCATTTATAGTGATAAAAGGGTTTTCTTTTTTATCAGTGATATTTATCCTTCAGCTCAGGGAGAAAAGTCCATTGCAACAATCAAGTGGACATATTTGTGCTCCTATTTTAGGAACATGTCCCTTTTATAGGCATCCAACACAGTTTACTAGTGGAAAATTTTCATTTATTATAACTGCTTCAAGTAGTATCTTTCATGTAAACATTGCAAAAAGGATTTAGTGTTGGATTTAGAAGTTGGGGTTGGGTGGGTTTTTTTCTGCCCTTTGTTCTTGTTTTGTATTTTCTTTCTTTGGAGAACTCTTTTTTGTTTTTCTTTTTTTTTTTTCCCTTTCAGGAAATTTCACATAATCTTTTCCATTCGTCATCAGCCAGGTTGCTGATTACCAGAGTAACTGCCAAGCTTTCAACTCCTTGTCATCAATGGGCTGTGAATGACAGACAGCATTAATGTTGGCAAGCTCCCACTCTCCTTTTCGCCTTTCCCAAATGTAATTAAACTGCACTAATACAGCAAAAGAAAAGCTGCAGCTTTATTTTACTCACCCTAATAACATAACAATTAAATCAGAGAAGCACACAATAGAGTCAAATAAACCTATCATGACAAGGAAATTCAGAGGTAAGGGAAGTGTGCATTTACCACTCGGGGAAAAACATGAGTAGAGTCTTCCTCTCCTTTCCTCTGACCTCCAGCAAGGTGAGGAGTCCAACATCTGACTAAGCCCCTGTCACAGCCTGGTGAAAGGCCTCGAGTGTTTCCCCTGCTGTTGCACCTTTGGTTTAAGCATAAAGGGAATCATTAGTTTCTCCTTCAAATAGTCCCCTGATGGCTGCATAAGGAGCAGAGAGGATGGGGTCATGATGTACAGTTTGAACAGCACTGCACACCTTGTCCCCTGGGAAGAGATGGCATTTTCCTGCTCTGTGAGGAAGTTCTGAGCCTTTGTTTGCAAGTCTGTAGGGGTTAGAGGACAGCCAAGAGTCAGGGAGAGGGAGGGACCAGAGTCCTCACCTCGCTTGCAGAGGTCTGTAGAATGCACAGATAGCACTGGACATTTCTGAAGCAGATAAATTATCAGGAGATGAGCACACATATGTTCCCCTGGACCAAGGTGAGTGAAGAAGCTGCTGGAATTTACCCATAAACCTGTCACTTCTCGCAGCAGTGCTCTAGGATAGCAAGCAAGCACTTCTAAGGAGGCTGAGAACTGCCTGCCATGAGCTCTGTAGGCACAGCTCTGAGGCCAGCAAACCTGCCTTGCAAAGCAAAGCAAATCTGCAGTAATGCAAAGGAATAGCTTGACTAAATCTAGACAGAAGACAATGAAGACAGAAACAAGGGGCACCATACTCAGTATGGAAAGCATGGAGAAGCCAGGATGCTCCCCAGGCAAAGCAGACACAGCTTCAAACATGACAATTCTCAGGCCAGCCTGGAGAAACAGACTCTGAGTGAGTCTGTGTGCTTGTGCAGTTTGGGTGACTAATAATGACTGCTAGCTGACAGGTGGTACCTTATAAATCCAGCCAAATTCTCTGAAGGACTGTTCAGTAAGGACTGGAAGCAACTAAGTTCTGTGCAGTAAGTGATTTACAACTGTGAACAAATTGTCCTGCAATGCTGAAGGCACTTCAGTATGATGGTAATCCTCCAGAGGGAGAAAACTTGGGCTGAAACCAGCTTTTAGACAAAATTTAGAGCAGAGTGTTCTGTGTTACCTTTTTTGTAGGTCTGGAGCAGGGGTGAATTTCTATATGTTTGATAATGTGGCTGAAGTGCAGTGAACAGCAAAAGGGAAAAAAGGGATGCAGGTAAACCAAAAAACCATAAAACCACTGGAGTAAATGAATAATGTATAGGAGAAGCACTAAAGAGATGCTGAAGGTTTCTGTTAGATTTGTCCTGATACAGTATTGTTGCTTTAAACAGGCAGTAGCAAAACGGCCCAAAAGACCTTTTGGGTAAGTGTCATGATTTTCTTCTTGATTCAGCAAACATCAAGGCTGCAGTGTTCCAAGCCAGCTCCAGACCCTCAGAGGGAGAGACAGCACATCAAACACACACCTCATCTGTTTTTGCCATCAAGCAAAGAAAGAAGATGCCACAAAGGACGTGGAAAAAGCGTATCAGAAGAGCACAACTGAGCCTTCAGCTGTTCTTGTGTGTCAACCATAATTCTTGTTAGAAAAAAAACCCCCCGTGGTCGATTTGGTTCCTGTGTAGAAACTACCCTGAACATTTTGAAAGGCTTGCTCTGAGTTACCATGAATTGAAGACTCCTGAGACCCTGTAAAAATTTAATCTGATTTTCAGACTGAATATTCAGGGAAGATTGGCAATAGAAACTGGCCCCAAAGATGAGAAAACAATGCTTTTATTGCAAGGAAGGTTTGCAGCATTTCAATGTGAGGGCCTTTGATTGTCAGAGTGGGCAGCCACGTTTGAGGGACTGCTGGAGGAGGCTTTGCTCCAGAACTACTCCTGGCTTATTCCCTGCACCTAGATAACACCCTGGGCACATGGTGCTATCTTTGAACAAAATTAGATATATTTATAAATAGGCTGGGATCAGCCCAAGGCTGTTGGCCTGAAACTGTACCCAAAGCAATAGGAATTGTGTTAAAAGGAATCGGTTTAGGTCTGGCACACACAACAGTGGGGAGGGAAATTCTGCTCTTAAGGTCTCTGAACACCAGCCAGCTCCCCAGAGGCTTCCAGATGTGCAGTTTTGAGGGACTTTAATCCTACAAGAAGAGGTTTGTTTCTGTGTTTCACAATATTACATAACATTTGCATAAAAGGGGCAGGAAAAGAATGACATTTCAATGGTCACTCACAATGGTGTGATTTGGTATTCAGAGATGAAACGGTTCTTTTGATTTTTTTTCCCTGTTAACTGACCAGGGCTTCAAACCTCATTTTCAATTAGACACAGATGCTGGTGTTTATGGACTGGGTATTGATACAGGAATTAAAATGACTTGAGAGGATGGTAGTTTATTATGAGTCGAAGGCTAAACTCTCACGGGAAAATTTATCTTTTTCTCTGCGTGTGATTAAAAGTACAGAACATGTTCACAGCTCCTTGTGTGGAAAGAGGCTTGTGATGGCAGCAGAGCAGCAGTGGTTCTGCAGATTTAAAACCAGAGGGGCAACTTGGTTCAACCACAGAGTGGAATAACTGTGCTGCTCTGGTTTTGTAGGAACCCCAAATCCTGGGCTCAGCTTTAACACGGATTGCTGCTGATGTTTTGTCCAAATAACCTCATTGTGGGATTGATGGAAAATGCCAGTCTAAACAAGGAAGGAGCAAAGAATTCATCGTTCAGGGAATGAGCATGTTGGGGGGGGAGGTGATTGTTTCCTCCCTTCCTGGATTTTGCAGAAGTGCAAATCCAGTGGAACAGTTGTTCCAGGGATTCCCAGGAAACGAAGTGATTCCCACAGAGAGAACCCAATACCAGAGTGCTGTGCTATTTGGAACAGCTGTCCTGGAATATAGTCTGTCCCTTAGTGTAGCTCAGTGAAAACTCTGTTCACAGGGGGATGGCTCGGAGTTTAAGATCAAGTTCTGTATAAAAGGTGGGAAGAAAGCAGTGGATTATAACCTTTATTAGCTGGTACTAGAGATACTGAAAAAGAAGGCTGTAGTGTAATGTCATCACTGGAAAACTGCTGGATGTTGGAGGTGTTGTGAAGTGGTGTGATTTCCTTTGCATGAATTACAAACTAGACACAGAAGTTGCTAAGAACTGCTGAGACACAGGGAAAGCCTCTATGGAGCAGGATTTTGCTAAGCACATCCTTCTGATATTTTTGAATAAGGACTGATATTTGTTATTTGCTCGGGCATTTTGCAGGAGTTCCCAAAATGGCATAAAGATCACCTGGGAAGGCATTGACAGGAGAATCCTGAGTGCACTAATTAGTCTTAATGCCCCTGACAAGCCTCACTTGAGGCTCACCACCTTCATAGGCTCAGGAGCTCTATTTAAGCTCAGCCTCAGCTCTTGCTGAGTTTTGCTGGAGAGATGCTGAGCCAGAGCTGTGCTCTGCAGCCTCTGGATGGATCTGGATCAGTGGGATGACCTCCTGGTGAATCAAGGATGAACCCCGGAAATGTTTAACTGGATCGGTAGAAGCTGTTCAGCATCTGCTTTGCTTGAGTTTATCAGAGAACATGGAGTTGTGCTCTGTTCAAACCACTGGACCTGATCTTAGAGACCGTATACAACCAGCCTAGTGCCGTTAATCAAGACTATGTAGACATTTGAATAGAGCAAAATGGCCTTAAGCCAGTAGTTTCTGTAAGCTTCAGTGACTGGGTCATGAAAAACGAAGGCTGAAGAGGTCAAGGTGAAGAAGAGGAGTTAAAGACCCCCAGAGTGAGGCCGAAGACTGGAAATGACCACCTAATGCTGATGCCAAAGGAAGATTCTGGAAAACTCCTCCCAGACTCTGCCTAATCATTAATATGCATATTCAGATGTTGTAATCTTATTACTGTGCAAAATTGTATGTTGTAATTGTGTAGTGAAATGTATAAAATGGCTCACTTTGCACTGTTGATTTGAAGCTCATTTGTCCAGCAAGAGCTGGCTGGATTTGCAGTGCTGCTCCAATAAATACCTTTGCTGCTGAAAGAACAAACTCTCTTAGCTGTTCCTTTAATACCGAGGTTTTTTGGCATCACTGGCTTGTCCTGAGACCTGCCTCATCATCAAGGTATTGCCTTAAGATCTGCACTCCTGCTTGGACCTGGCCACCATCTCTGGGCTCTGCGGGATGGGCACCAGAATTCCCTTGGCCCACCTTCCTCAGGGAACAGCCCTGCCCAGCCTGCTCCCCTAAAGATACAGAGTAGAGCAGGCTGTAGCAAAGGGGATTAATAAGACTTTGAAATTTTGGGGTGGGTCATACACAGCTCAGGGAAAGAAATTTTGAATCAAAAGTGCTCCTGTAGATTGAGAGACTCCAGGGAGTTTGTTGGGTATCTACCATCTCAGTGCACCAGCATCTGATCAGATGGTGGAGGAATTCAGCGAAGGTTCTGGCACTTCTGATGGCTTTCTGATCAATGAAGTGAGCATTCTGTATTCCTTTTGACTTGGAGGAGAGTGTGCTCCTCACTCTGGGTTTGGGGCTGGAGACTCTGGGAATCTACCTGGAGTTCCTGTGCAGTAACAATAATTTAGGTAATTCAGAAGCCCTTAATCCCAAAGGGAGAAAAACTAAAGCGTCATATGCTTGCAGAATATATTTAAAGAGAACTTGTGATAAATGGGAATATCTACTACTGATGCTCCTAGTGTGTGAGTCAGGAGTTATTCCCAACTCTTGGGTGTGGGTGCCGTGCTGGGAGAAGAACCACAACACACCAGCCCTTTGAATCTTTGTTTTCCTGGAGGGATTCAAAGGAAGCTTGGAGTTTCCCAGCTGGAGAGATCAGGACTGCGGGGTTTGCCAGAGGTGACTCCTTTTCAGTGGCAACAGTGCCATTCCTGGAATAAAGAGGATTTGTTGGGAGCATCTTAAGCCCTGTTTGATTTCACTGGATCTAAGACAGTTCTGGAGTTTCTGGCAAACTTTGGAGATTATCATGTCCTCCCCACAGAACACATCACAGATGGAACTGCTTGGAACTGGGAGTTTGAGTCCCCATCACTGCTTTGTGAAGTCAATGCTCATTTTATCTGTGATAATCACTGAGCAGCTGAATGCTTTGGGGAACTTCCAGTTCAGAAGAATTCCTGAAAATATCTCACTTAGATTTCATTTGGACTGGAATCAAGTCTGAAAAGCCCCCTCAAATTTTCATTGGACTGCAGATCTTGCTTTTGAGCCAAATCTGACTGGAAAACTTAAACTGGGTAAACCTTGGACAGGGCCCTGCATGGGACTGATGTGAATGCAAGCAGTGTCATTGAAGATAATTTGGGGTTCAGTCCTGGAAGTAAGTTGTGGTGTCCAACTTGAGAGCATTTCCAGGGTTAGGACGGTTCTTCTCCCTTTTCTCATCCTAAAAATTGAGAGAATACTTTAATAATTTCCATCTTGCATCTTGCAAAGGCTGTTTCAGTGAGGAGCCCCCTCCACCAGGACACAACATAGGAGGTGCCTCAGCCAGCAATTTCTGCTCCCACAGCTGACACTGCTCAGGAGCCCCTCCAAGGAGCCTGGATAAAATCTGGACAGTGAAGGGGAAACTCCAAAGACAAAGTAGGGAAGAACAATTGGTTTGGAAACACCAAAATAGCTGGGATACAGCTGCTTAAAGTTGTGTCATGTATTGAACCCTCTTTAAAGACTCTTGTACTTTTATTTCCTTTTGAAGGTGATTTAATAGTTGTCAACGTTCTGTCCAGTGAAGCTGAACCTTGAGTCTGATCCTAATTGCTCTCTTATAATCCAAATAAGCCAAAGGAAGCTGAAAAGCTTCCTTGTGAAGCCTTAGTAGAAGTGATGGAGATTTCAATCCAGACACAGCTCATTGTCCACCACCAAAGATACAAAAATCTGTTCAGGGATTTACAGTGTGTGCCTGCAGAGTCTTCAGTGGGAATCCTGTGTGTGTGGAAAATAGAGGATCCAGTTTGTCATCTCGTTTACAAATGGGCAGTAGGGAGGGGAAAAATGCTGGCACAGGGGGAGGTGGATCCTTTCACACCAAAGTGAAGGAATAGGGACAAGCACAGAGGAAATCCCACAGCAGGGACTCTTTTGTTCATGGTGCCAAGAAAAAGCATGGAAGGTGACATTATTAAGGCTGGAAAATAGGAATCTCATGCCACTGATGTTAGAACCTTAGAAATAATATGTCAGGGATGTTGGAACATTTAGAACAGAATCTTTTGCTGTTTCAGTGTCATCAACATGTTCTCACTATTTTCTATGACAGGAGAATTTATTGAGTCAATTTGTCTTCAACATGTTAAATGTACTGTGTGTGGGTGGGTAAACTAACCTTATTTTCATAGTATTACCAGGGAGAACGCAACTTGCTCTTGCACTCTTGAAAACTGTATTTCTTCTGCCAGAAAATACCACCCATTCAATGCTCAGGCAGGTGAGAGTGCTGTTTCTCAAAAGAAATGGCTTCAAGAAAGCAGAAATGGGCGGGGGGTGACCCTACCTGTGGTGAAGGTGCACTGCAAAGGTTGTTTGGCTCTTGTTGCTTTGCCTCACATTCTCCCAGACCAGGAACTCCCCCATCTCCCCTACCTTATCTCTCAGAATGAGACCCTGAGATATCTTTCTTGGAATTACTCTGGAATATCTGTTCCCCTTCTGCTTCCTGCATTGCTTTGATCTCCTCAGCTTCACCTTTTTACTTCATTTGGTGTTGCTTGTCTTGATTCACAGGAAGGATCTTTTGCCTTTTCCTCCGTGATGTTAGTTGTGTTGCCCCTCTCCCCCAGGTGTTGAGAGAGCAGGTGAAACTCAACCCTTTGCATTTTTCTTATCTTTAGCCCTGGCCACTTTAAATTTGCTGGGTCTCAGTTCTCTGGTTTGCTCCTTCTGAGCTGCTATTTTTTGTCCCTGTCTGGTACAATCTGTGCAATACCACATCCCTCTCCACTCGAGTCCAAGTGGAAGTTGGGCTGCTTTGTGTTAATTCCACATCTTATTGCAACATTTGAGAGATCCCCAGCTCTGCAAGAGCTGCTTCTGACTGAGCTGGTCTTCATACAACTGAACTATCTGTGTTTTTTCGTATCCTCTTCTCCATGTGGTGGCTGCCTGCCCCCTTTGGTGTGTTCCCTGTTATTTTCCCTCTATACCCACTTGCTGTACATCCCCACAGCTGAGATTGTGACTGTGTGTATTCCTGTACCTATGTTCCCTGACATTTTCCTGCAATCTGTTGGAGATCAGCAGTTGTTTATTTGAAATTTCACCCTGAGTATCTAATTTAAATATATGCTCTTTACATTTTTAACTTTTGCCCTTTCATTTTTCTCTGCACGAATTTCCCTTCTCAAAGCAGATAATTCCTCCAGTTCTCATCTTCTTTCAACCTTTGCTTTTTATGTGTTTTCTGAGCAGCTTTGTCCTTTCCACACTTTAAATGGCTGTTGGTCACAACTCAATATGTACATATCAGCAGAGTAGTAACTAAAATATCTAACAGCCCTTTTACCCCCTAGCAAAGGTGGGCTTGGTAATATTTCTGGATGATTAATTAATCTTTAAGTGCCTTCCTGTTTCTGAGAGGGATGCCATATGCTTGACTTTCCCCCCTTCCAGCAGAGGTGATGTAGCTGCTTTTGCTAATCATGTGAAAGGTGATATTATATGCAGAGAGAGGATAACAAGCAAACTGAAGCCAAACTAGTCTAAGGGGTTCACAACTTGAGAAGCATGGTCTGACACCTCTTTCCTTTTCCTCCCCACTCTGCCAAATATTTCTTCAAAACATGACTTTGGTTTCTTCTCTTGCTAAAATAGTGGTCCTTGCCATACTGTGTCTCATGTCAGATGCTCCAATCTGTTCTCCTTTGGCTTTATAACAGCAACCTTGCTTATGCAAGCTAAGCCTTTAGAAGCCACAGTCCTTGGATGTTAGTCTCATAGCTCAGTCTTTCTTCCCCTCCCCACTCTAAACTGTTGTTTTTCACACCAAGCAGAAAGTCATTAGTTACCTTTCAGCACTCCGTGCCTGTCTGGTGACGCATCCATCAGCCTGAACCCAGCAAACACCCTGCTCCCACAAACTGCTGTGGCCCATCTCCCTTCCCTGCTATCCTTCCTTTAACCAAAGCCACGTCCGGTTTGTTAAACCAAATGTTTGGTTTAAGATGTTTGGCCCAGGGAACTGTGCTGGCTGTTGTGCCCTGCAGCCTCACTTATCCCCTCGTCACCCCCTCAGCTGCACTGCAGTCATCCCTTCTTTCTTCTGAATTCTGCCACTGATGATGAAATGGCCAAAAGAAACAATCCATTTCTTACATACCAAAACGATGCTGCTGCTTTATGAAGACATGCATCTTGTCATTCACTCATCCATCTAAGGAAGAGCAATCTCTGCCTGAAAACTTGTTCGTGGTTGAGATGCCTGTGTGGTCATTCTTGCACACGTGGATACTTGCCATTTAAAAGGATCTTAATCTAAATAACACTCTTGTTCTCAGCAGAGGTAATTATAAGGTTTCTGATCACTTGAATTTACTAGTGTTTGAAGAATTTGCTTAGTCTGGAACCTTTGTTATCTGACAAATTTGGTTAAACACTGTTGAGGACTTGTAGAGGCACCTGGGAGGGACAGAGGTGCATGTGCACACTGAGAATGTGATTGCACAAGTGAAAACCCTAAAAAGAGGCTTTTAATGTTATTAATCTCAAACTGTCTTATTGTTGCAGACCTCTGACTGTCTTACACTCTTGTTCCTGATACTTTTGCCTCACCTTCTACAACATTTATTGGGCATAATGCATCCTTTTACTAGCACTCCTTAAAGTCTGCACGGGTAAAAGGTTATAGGTGGCATCAAGTTCCCCCCTCTTTTCTGTTGTAGTTCAGATCATCACCTGCCAAACTAGGTCTGCAAAGAAACTCGTGCATGTGTCATTTGAACAGAAACCCATGTATGTAAACTGCTTGCCAGAAAGGCTGCAAGTTTGTGGATTTGAGGGTATTTCACCTTAGCACAAGGCAACTGAGAACATAGTTCTGTACCAGTGTGTGCAGAGGGAGAAGTTGGATTCTTTTCTCAGTTTTATTGCTCTTGTTGGGAGAGCAAAGAGCTCTGGTGGCAGAGGTCACATCTGTATCTGCATTTTGTACAGTGGCAAGCACTCAACACAGTCAGTGATACCATTTTCAAGTAGTGGTGCTTTAAAAGCACGCCTAAACCCAGAACTTGGGCACTCTGTTAAGGTCCTCCAGGGCTGACACAGTTTGAATCAATTTGGAAATAATGTTGGGTGCTTTTATAAAAGCAAGATTAAACAAAGAAAATTAAAACAAATAAAAATAAAACGACCACCAAAAAAATCTCACTTGAGACCTTAAAATCTGGATGTTATTCAAACCACAAAGCAACGTAAGTGCAGGGCAGTACAACTGGTAGCTGTTGAAATAGGGCTGGAAGTTGGAAGAATCTCCATTTAATTTCAATGATGCAAATCCTTTCAAAGGCAAGAACTCAGCGTGCTGGAGCAGGTAAAAAGGTTTTTCTCTGAAGTGGCTGAAATGACAAGGACATGAAAACACCTTATTATGTTAGGGCTTTAGCTAAAGTGTAATTACACCAAGAAAGCATGACTTGTAATGGGATGCTGTAAAGTGAGGTCTGTGCACACACTGTAACCTTTATGTTGTTTGGATTTTACTATGAATATAATGAATTACAGAGCTCTGTCTAAATATGAACAAGAGGTGTTTAAAATTCAGAATTAAAGAAAACAAGAAGTTAGTGTCCCTGTACGCTCCATGGGGCAGGGTCTGATTCTTTCTCAGCATGTGCACTGTGCCCAGATTAATAGAAGGACCCTAATTATGGATGTGGAGCAATAAAATAGAAGGTAAATTAATCCTGAAGACACCCAAATCACAAAGCAATAGCATCTGAGAGGAAAATATTATTAAATGTGCTGCATACGTACTAAAATAAATCCACTAAAGGGATGCTTAGTCAGAAGATGTGACAAAGTTGGGTGCTTTATACACAAAATTCCTGTTACATTCTGCATGTATATTAGGCAATAATTTTCAGCTCCCTTAATTTGTTATTTGTTTACATTTTTCCTAATTACCATCCTTAATTTTGTTTCATTGCTTCCCACAACGTTAAACCACATCAAAGAACATCTACAAAGTGAATAGTGTTTATCAATATCCGAATGAAAGCACCAAAAAAACCCCTAAACCTGTTAATTCTGCCACTGTGCTAAGGCATCTGTGCTGTAGCAAGGTCACCACAAGGGAGGATTCCCTGCTCTAGCCTCAGGTCTAGGTGATTCTGGATGCCATCCAGCTTGCACTGATGTTAATATTAAAACTCAGAGTTCAGTGACTTGCTGAGTCACGAAATCTTATGCCTTGATTTGCTTTGACTAAAAAAGGGACTGAATGAAGAATAGAATAGAGTGAACTTTGTCCCCCTGAAGAAACAATTCCAAGGGGAGGATGAAAAGGAGGAGTAAACAAACTACTGAAACAGGCAAAAATATATCTAAATAGGAGAGAAATTTGAGTGGTTTGAGTTTCTGCACAAAGGAGTGTTCAGATGTGCCCTTAGACTTTGTTTTGTACCTAAAGTACCCGTGGGTACATCATACCCAGCTCTTGGGAGGTTCGTGGATTCTCTGCTCTCCTGGAAAAGCCCTACCTAAAGGCCATTTGCTGGAATAGTCTTATCTTCAAACCCCCTTTCATATTTTCCCTCTAAAACTCTCCTAACCGTTAAACTAAGGCCACAAAATAACTTCGATTTTATTTGAACAACTTGCCTTCTGAATCCGGCCACTTCTTTCCAAATCTTCGTTTTTCAGAAATAAAACTCTTCAGGTCAAACAGAATGTTTCCTTTCACTTGAAAAGGAACGTTTTTCCTTTCCTCAAAGCTAAAAGTGTAACTGTGGGTCACGCTGAAACCGAATGTGTATTAGTTTCAGCTACCAAAATCATTTATTCACACAGCTCCATTGGCAGGGTGTTTTTCATGGCAAATTAGCAAGTGTAGTGTGCTTTAGGACCTCTGGATGAAAGGGACTATAGAACTGGAAGGGATCATTAGGTGTGTTTAAGTTGCCTTTGGTGGCAGAAGGGAGGAAATAATCAGTATATTAAACATACATGAAATACTTTTGGAATCTGTGGTCTGTTGGAAAGGAATGAATAGTTGGTGTTATTAGCTGGAAAGTGAAGTATATATAATCCACTGTGTGTGGTTGTCATCAAAGCCCTACCAGGAACGCAAGACTAAATGTGCTATTTTTACCTTCTTTTTCTTCCCTGCTTTGTTTGTGGGTTTGGCAGAACAAAAAGGGACCTGGATAAAATGAGGAAGATGGTTTTGCATTTATCATGATGGTGTTTGAGGCAGTGTCTTCGGCACGAAGGCTCAATAAGCTCTCCATTTGTTGTTTGCATTAGAGCAGAGCAGGGAAGGCTGATAGTCAAAGCCCACCACTGCAGGCACTCCGTGTGCTCATGGGGAGGAACAGTCCCTGCATCCAAAGAGTTTATGATGAAATTCTCTTGGCAAATGCTGAGGAGTGAGCAGAGCCACGGAGGAGTCACCCCTGGGCTCACCCCATACCTGGGCCATTGGGTTCTGCTCTGCTGCCTCCCCTGCTCCTCCCTGGCTGTGGATCCCTACTGGATGCGTGTGGTACACGATTCACTAGAAGGTGCACACATGTTATTTTAACTTTGTTGTGACAGAAGTTTAAAAATAAACATATTCCTTTCACCTCCCAAGCCTGACCTGGCAGGAACATTCATTTAAAAAGGCTGGTGATAATGCCATACAAGATATTAATCAGCCCTAAACCCATAGCATTTGTAAAGGAAAATGGGACGGTACATGCCTAGTCTTATTTTATTTCAGTATTTTAACAACAGATGCAATGCTGTCTTTGTTATTATCCTTTATTCCTCAGACAGTGTTCCCCCTCCTAATTATTACTTGTCATCTTTGGTAAGATTGAGAAATGGCATTTTTTTGAGCTCAGGTAAATATCAAAGCAATCTTACTTGTAATGACAGAGCTGCTTTCACTGGGGAGTGAAGTGTAATGAACTAAAAAAGGAATTTAATATGCTTTGCAAATTAAATAATGTATTAATTTCTTGCGAACAGAGGTCCCCAGATTGAGAACAGCGGTTCTCATAAATACCTGCAGAGTTTGAGGGAGGGGGTTCAGCAAACAGTAGCCAAGAAGCCAAAGGTTTCTTAGGCCACCCTGTGCAGGGACCCTCTGTGGGCACCGGGCTGTGTCCTGCATCTCCGCCTTGGGGGTTTGGCCACTGGCAGCGGAGCTTTTGCTGCCACTCCCCATCGGAGCATCCCTTCAGCGGGGCTGTTATCTCCTGCAATTCAGCACCAGGTGCAGCATCTTCCTGGCTGGAATTATGATTATACCCCCCTCAAAAACGGCTGAGGGTTTCAGCTGCTGTGATTGCAGAGAACAGTTGGAATACAGGAATTCTGAGGGCTTGGAAAAAAAAAAAAAGCAGCTTTTTTTCCTTTATTTCCTTTAGGCAGACACTCTTTTGGTTTAGGTATGTTTATTTAAAAGGAAAAGGGAAGATAAACTCATTCAACTCAGGAGTTTTAACCTCTTGGAGACTTGTTTAGGATTGTGCTGAAAAAGTCAGTGCATTGAATGATTTTCTTTTCTGGCAACGTTCCTCCCCCCTCCCAAAATGTTGTGGTTTATTTCAGAAAAGGAACAAAAAATCCCCAACAACTGTAGGTAGAATTTAAGGATTCCTCTGTGTAGTGTGGCTTAAGGTCATTAAAGGCAGTGCTGTTGTGAGCAGGTGTGAAATAAAGGAACAGTCCCTGAAACTGAGAGATTTCCAGGCTGTCCCCAATACAGCAGAACTGACAGGGCTGGCCGGAAATTTGCAGTTTAAGAACTACTTTAAAAAAAAAAAAATCTAATTTTGCTCATTAAATTCAAATCCGTTTCATTTAAATCAATACTTAATGAGTGAAATTATCTTTTCCATTTTTTTGGGAGGGGGGGATCAGGGCTCTGCTTCACAGGCTTTGTCAGCCTTTCCATTTCTTTCTATATTCTGTTCTTTCAAAACAAACCAGTGGCACCCAGAGATATCCTCTCTTTTAATGTCAAAATGTCAATTTTTTTCATTACAACAGGAATAAAAAGCTGTTTCGATCACAGCTCCAAAATAGCTGCTTTTCATTATCTTTGAAGTTAAAGTTCTCCTGTACCACGGTGATGATGGAGTGTTAAAATCACGTTTTTCCTAATACTTGGGTTTGAGGTAAAAATAAAAATATCTTCTGTATATTTTTTAGATTTTTTAGACAATATTATATATAACATTTAGGATATCAAATATATTATATTTATAAAACATATGTAGGTATGTTATATACAATTAGAATATTTAGAAAAATATATGCGTAATATTTAGAATGTAGGAAATATTGACATATTCAGTAAATGTATTATAGATAATAAAATATTTGGAAAAACACGCAGAACATTTAGAATCTAGAATATATTCCGAGAATATTATATATACTATATTTAGGAAATATTTTAATATTTTCTTATTTAGAATACATTTATTAAGCATATTAGAATATTTTTAATAAATATTCTAATATTTTCCAAAGCATATTTAGTTAAGACATACATTTCCCCCCCAAACTCTTTTTTAACAAGCTCTTCAAACCATTCCTTCGGGAGAGGGGGACATTTGGAAGGCATTTCCTTGGGGTGCCGAAAAATCCGTGTTTTCCTCTGCTCCCCAACTCCAAACGCGGCAATTCCAAGCTGGCCCCTCCCGGGGCACCGAGTGATGCTCGGAGCACCTCGGCGGGGCTGGGGGAGAGGCGGAGGGAGCTGGAGAGCCCGTCCCGCCTGGCAGAAGGGATTTATTTGAGGACAAACGCCCTGATTTCACCCAACGCCCCTGTTTGACCCAAAAAGCGCGGATCTGAGCCCAAAGGCGGCGCGGCGCGGGCGGCAGCGCCCCCTGGTGGCCGCGGCGGGAGGCGCGACCCCACCCGCGTCCCCCGTCGGGGCGGGCTCCGCTTGAGCCAGAGGGGGTTATTTGGGATTGGGGGAGGAATTCCTCCTCCGAAAGGGTGGCCGAGCCTTGGGACGGGATGTCGGGTGTAGGTGCCGTGGTTAAGGACGTGGTTTGTGGAATCACAGCATGTGCTGAGTGGGAAGGGACCCGCGAGGATCATCGGGTCCTCATCAGCCTCAGCCCTGCACAGGACCAGCCCCAGGAGTCACCCCCTGTGCCCCAGAGCATCATCCAACCCCTCCTGCAGCTCTGGCAGCCTTGGGGCCGTGCCCACTGCCCTGGGGAGCCTGGGCAGTGCCCACCACCCTCTGGGGGAAGAACCTTTTGCTAATATCCACCCTAACCCTGCCCTGACACAGCTCCAGCCCTTCCCTGGGTGCTGTCCCTGTCCCCCCAGGGCAGAGCTCAGTGCCTGCCCCTCCCGAGGAAGCTGTCCCTGCAATAAGTTCCCCGAGCAGATCACACACACCAAAGGCACCAAACTGTTCTCTTCCCCTCCCAGGAGATGTGGAAGGGGGTAAATGAACTGTACGACACGCAGGCTGCAGCTCAAATGTGCTCCTTCATTTTTCTTTCCGGCTAACTGGAAAACCTGCCAGCTTCAGAGACATTTCCCCCCAGATGTGCAGCCAGTCGTTTGCCTCGACTGTGGGCTCTTTGCTTGGCTGTTCCAGCTGGGATCCAACAGATTGTCCTACATGGGAGTGGGGTCTTGAGGGAAGTCCTGTAGGAGCTTGCCCTCTCTGCAGAGAAAGGAAATACTTTCATTCTGGGTCTGTTTGAACTCTTCAGGTCAATATATCATAGTTTGGGGAGTGGAGGGGAGAAGGGACAGCCTTAAACCTGCACTGAATCTTTCTGCTAAAGACCACGTTGCCCACATCTGTAGTACTTCGTCTCTACCACTACACCAAGCTCTCAATCCTTTTTTCCCCTGTAATATTGAGGTGGGAATGCTACGCTGAGTCTGATCTGATATCCACAGGCTGAAGAAACACCTGTGTCCAGGCAGGACTCAGGTAATAAGTATGTAGGGAGATAAAACATAGTGCCCACTTCCCACTTGAATTACCAGTCAGTCACTGGGTGGCATCTTCTAGGTCGTTCATTAATCACGATGCAGCCTCAGAAGTGATGCATCAAAAACTAAATACTTTATGGACTATTGTTTTAAGCTTTTGAGACAGTGTTTGAGTCTATTTGAAAAAACAAACAAAACCCAAATATTTGACTCATTAAAAAGTCATATTGTTTTATTTGGCAGAGGGGTCAGAATTCCTACTTTTGTAAACTTCCTCATTCTTTTTCCTTACCCATAAGAGGAGAAGTGCATAAACAACAAAAAGCACCAAACCCCTTTTTTCTTCATAGTTTATATTTTTCCTTGAGAAGGAATTTGCCTGCCTTATTTTACTTGAAATGTGTTCCTTTGATTTTAATGGAGAATGGATGAGAAGGACATGAGAGGGCTTCTTGCTCTTTACTTACTTTGTTTTCCTTTTTATTCCATGGGAGAAGAAAGATGGTTACAGAACATGTCTTCCCACACACTCTTATTTCGAGTTCTGTGCCCTTTTCTTTGAGAAGAAGGGGTTTAGAGAGCACAGAACAGAAATAAATTCCTCCAAAAATCCTTCCTTTTTTTCTTTTTCCAAAATATTTCATCCTGTGCTAAAGACAGATGCAAGATAGCAAATAACACTAGAAGCGTTTCCTTTTAAAAGTGGCACTAGGAATTATAATACGGTTTTTCTTAGGCTTTCAAATAACTTTTCCCTTCCCTGAAGTGTCTGCTGTTTTGTGGAAGTTGTTTCACTTTTTTTTAAGTCAAAATCCAAAATTTTCTTTCAAGGCTTCAACAGAGGCTGGAAAAAAATGTGAGAAATTTGACAGGGGAAAAAAAAAGTCTTGTCAACCAGCTTTCATAGTTACATGAAGTGGAAAAATCGAGCCATTGCTGGTGCTGCTGTTCCTTGCTTGACTGACATCTGGTCTGGATGAGAAAATTTGCATAATTGGCATGTAGGGTGTAAATAAGGTGAGATCCCCCGTCCTTCTTGCCCTTTCAGTCATAAGGAGCTCAGGGGGGCTGTGGTTTTGAGGCAGAGCATCTGCTCCAGGACGGCCCAGGCCACCCTAGACAGAACAAATGGGTCCCTGTGAGAATGTACCACCTTCCCAGGAATGGGAAAAAGATCAGGCAAAGGGAGAAGCAGAACAGGAATTAATGTTTGCCCATCAGTGTGGTCAGAGATATGACAGAATTAAGCACAGATTGAGGCTCTTGGTGCCAAAAAGACAGCCTTATATTTTTAGGAGTTGATAATTTTTCAGCCTGCTGCAACATTTAATGCTAATAAATGATGAGGTGGAATCCAATCACCAGCTCTCTCTTCTCCAACAGAAATGCCAGTGAAGGCTCCATTGCATCTGGATCACTCAGCAGGGGGAGGGCCAGGTGCTGAAGAAATTTGGGAAGTAGAAACACGAGAAGAGGAACAACAAAGATCCAGGTGATCCTCTCCGAGCCAAAGAAGGCAATGCTGCCTCTGATGTGGCTTTGTTCTGGCAGGCAGTGCTTGCTGAGCCAGCACAACTCACGTCCCCTCTAGTGCTGACCAAGGAGTGCAACTGGTTCCTCCTCTTCTCCTTCCTTGCTCTGGGACACTCCAGGGCAACGCCACCTGCAAACACTTGTCCAGAACCTTTTGTTCTGCTCCTGTCTTCTGTAAAACGAGTGTCTTCCTCCTTCAACGAAGGCTCAGAGTTATTTACCTCCATCGTTTTTCCTCGGGAGTGACACAGGATAGAAATACAAAAAGAAATTGTTGTGCTCCAGAGGGGTGAGAGGCGCCCAAAGGGGAAGCTCCGTTTTGAACCCATCTAACTGCTGCCAGTTTGCTGCTTTCCTACTGCACTAAATAAAGAGCAAATTTGGGGTTAAAACAGTAGAAAACTTTTTTTTTTCCTTCTTAAGCTTAGCATAGGAATAGTGTGAATGTGTAGCAGGATGTCACAGCAACAGACACAGGGACTGTGCAGCACCTTAATGGCAATTCCCCCTGTGGACTGACCCCCTGCTGCACTTCCACAGCATTCATCTGGACAGCTCCAGTGCATCCTTTGTACTTTTAAACCCAGGAAAATAATTCAAAATACTCTTGCAAAGTGGTTTGAGCGAAAAATGCTCTTGCACTTGATTTTGGTTTCAACAGGAATTGCAGCTAAGGCATCCCCATCTCCACAGGGAGGCAGCAGAATACCTGACAATTTGTTTGCAAGCTTAAACTAGCTGCTGCTTTTTTCTCCCTCTTTTAAAGAGCTCTTTTACTGAGCATATATATTGTTTGGATTAAGGGGTTTTAAGAATTTTAAGTTCAAATGAAAATTCTTTTTTTCTTGCCAAGACCAAGCTTGCCAAGATCAACATTCCCCTTATTTCCCTCGGAGCTGCCACCAAAATGATTTACAAGTTATATAAGAGCCGATTTTGAAAGAAATATGCCTTTAATTGGAAATGAAAAATCGCCGTGACTCGTCTGAGACAGTATAGTTATAGTTCTTTCAGTATTTCCATTATTTTCTGGGATTTATCACCTCAGGAGAAGAAAGCATTCTACTCGGCTGAAACTTGGAATTTTTGGCCTCGGTATTATAAGTATAAAAGGAGTAGGAAGTAATACTATAAAGTCCAGCATTTCCAAACCAGCCATTCAAATACCATGGAGCACATATCCATTCCACCCCCCAAATTATGTGATTGGCTTAAAAAACTTGAAAGTTTTAAAATAACACACATGGATTCTCTTGTTTGTCTTCTGCCTTGTGAGGCTTTTTGATCTTGTATTTTCAAAATGTTGCTTTGCCCCCACAGGGACTAAGAGCTTTTTGCTTTTTCCCTTTTTCAAAGTCAGTCTGCCTGAGTTTTACTTCACAGCAGAAATTCCAAATGAGCTTCCTCGGCTCCTTTGCAGCACTGTGTATTCACAAAAATACCCCTCTCACAAGGAGTCTATTAACTGAGCCAGTGAGGCAAATCCTGTGTTCCTGCTAAGGCTGGGGGGCTTAGACTATTCTCACAGGTTTCCTGGCTTAACATCTTTCTCAGCTATCTCCAGGAGACTGGATCTTGCTCTCCTCGTGGCAATTTCTTTGCAACACAGTGCTAGATTTGCTTTGTGCAACTCCTGTCTGCTTAAGAAAAACAAAGAGGAATATCTTATATGTTTGTCCTTCATAAAATTCTGTTTAAAGTAAAAGCCTTCAATTATAGTGTGTTTTTATCACATGCAGATATTTTCTTTACATCCTTTTCAATGCTACAATTCCGGAACTGGTGTGTGTGAAAAGCTGTCAGGTTTCATTTTAATTTTTTTTGAATAAAAGCATAAGCACAATTTGGGAAGCATTAAACCCAAGTGCTTGTCAGGGTCCTGAGAAAATTAAATGTGGCTACTCAAGGATCATACTGACCTCATCTGGAGCCCACACCACACCCTGTTCCCATTCAGGCTGGCTGTCTGTCCGTGGTGCTGTTCCTGTGGTGTTTGGATTTCCTGGCTTGGCCTTGGACCTGCCTTGTTCCCTTGCTTGATGGGACCTGTTGCTGTCACTGTCCTGCTCTTCTTGCCCTTGCCTTGTGCTGGGCACTGTGCCTGGTTGGTGAGGTCACTGCCCACCTTGTGCTGTCTCCTGGTCTTCTCCTGGGTAGTAGCCTCACTCTTTCTCCACCCAAAATATGGGTTCTACTGAAAAAAGCTTTTTCTGGTGAAACCAGGAATAGGGAGAGAGGTACAATTTGAAGAATTGGTAGTGCAGAGCTCTGGTGAGGCACTGGGTTCCTTCTCCAGCGTTAGCACTGCTCTTGCTGCTTTGGAGATGCTCCATTGCCAAGGTGAGCTGTTATGCTGAGCTGAAGGGTCGGTGAGTTGTGTGGCATCAGGGAAGAGCCAAAGGAGAGCTCCAGATCTGTGATCAATAACAAACAGGAGCTCAAAGATTGACCACAACCTAGCAGTAGTCAGGAAGATGCCTTAAAACACACTTCTTTGGTGGAAGAAGCCACCAAACAGTGCTTGGTCAATTCTATTGCATCACCCTCAGGGCACTTTAGATCCCAAGCCCTGGTGGGACCTGTCTGGTCCCTGAGGAGAGAGAAAGGACCACCCTCAGCCTTTGCCTGGAGGTTTTGGTGAGACCATGGCACTGTGATCTAGTTGGAGGAACAGCTGCTGGGTGTGGAGACGTGAGTGTGGCTGAGCCTTTGGCTCCTCTCGGTGCATTCCCAGGACTGCTGTGAGGGTGCCTGCGTTAGTCACTGAGGAACTACGGGCGTGGTTCTTGCCAGGGAATTCCTTACCAGTCTTGCCTTCTTTGCTGCTTTATCTCCAGTGTTTGGACTTGGTGTTGCTGTGGCAAGTCCTCCTGGTATTCCCAATGATGTTTCAAATAATTATAATATGGTTAAAGGGCAAATGCTTTTCAGCAGTAACGGGGAAGAACCTGACGTTAGGGCATCAATGAAGACTTCTGTGACGTTTTCTGTTAAGTGGGATTCAAAGGCTCTGATTCAGGCTCAAGAAATTCATCTGCCTTTAAAATTAGCTGATCTATTTTTCACATCATAGCTGCAGTGTTTCTGTTCTCTGCCCTCCCTTTCACTTCAGATGTAACCACAATTTGGTGGCAGATGAAGTGATTCCTATATATAGCATGCAAAGCACTTTGGGATCCTTCCAGGGAATAAGTCCCGGGTACATGTCAGATATTTATTTAGCGCAGCACTTTATAGGAGGCATCACTGTCAAGAGCACAGCCTTGGAGCACTTCCTGGCTTCGAGCTCAATGCTGAGCCTACTGTGTGTGGCTTGACCAGAATAGTAGACATGCTGAGAAGAAGAAATATGCTGGTCTGCATCTTTGCTGCAGCAATGAGCTCCTCACCCTGGATTAATTGCAGTTTCTAAGGAAGCTGACAGTTCTGCCCATTTCCATAGGAAAGGAAATACTCAAAGGAGGCCTTTGCAGGAATTTGGGGGTTGCTGTACCTACCAGGTCAGATATCCTGTTCCTAGCAGCTGTTCAGGACATGATGCCCCAAAGGAAGTTGGATGAGTTTACGTAGCCAAGGCGTGAGTGACTAAAGATGGAGAGAACTGAGTTCTCTTTGTGGGGCAGGACTCAGCTTTCTGCCTGCAGGAGGAGATCTGGTTACCCCTGCCTTGCTAAGCTGTGCAGCTGTAAGGTTATGAGCAATCATATCCAGGCTTCCCCAGCTTTGCCAGGTCTTTACATTGTCCCTTTCAGTTACCTGTTCAGCATCTGCTACGCTTTCCCAAAGCTTTGAGGACCAAAACAGGATGCAGCTCGATGGGGAGGCACCACGTGGTTCTGTGTGACCAGTTACGTGATGATTCTGCAGTGTATTTTCTGCTGGGCCCCGAGTTTGGAAGCAGATGGGGAGTGGGCAGAGAGCTGAAAGCCTTAAGACCCCTCAGCTTCAGCTGCTTTCCTGCCCACTGAATTACAAGGTCAGGCCTTGCTTAACACTTCTGAAAAGTGCCATATGCTAGAGATGCCACCAGTGCTTTCAAGTGTCTATTAAACTTCAGAGGCCAGACATCCCAAATTACCCTTCACAGAGTGTGGCACCGAGGCTTCACAACACCAAATATTTGATTCCATGTATTCTTTCAATGTGCCTCGTCTTTTGAAAGCTTACAGTGTAAACTAAACTTGTCATTCAGAGCAAATCGACCTGAGGTTTTCTAAATTATCTGAAAATCAAGAATTTATTTACTTCTCACCTGCCTTTCCCTCCTTCTTGGAAATCATAAGTCATATGTTGTTGTGCCCTAGTGTTACTTATTTGCTTCTAGGAATGGGTTGACTTGAAAATAGGGTGATAACTTAGTCATCCCTATATTTAATTATCTCTACAGGAAAACGACTCTCAAAAATGTTCAGTGGGCAAATAAAATAGAGAAACAGTAACTTATTTCATACCTTCCTAAACTTATATGTTTTTTTTCTGAAGTGTTAGGGACAGCAGAGGGAGAACATGTCTTTTAAATTTCGTTGTGGAAAGGTAAGAGATTAAAGAGCCTTTACTATTCCAAGTAATTTCATTTAAAAATGGAATGTTCCTTCTCGAAATCTCTTGAGATACCATGCATATCTTCTAGCATAGGAAAGCCAATGGATACAAGGTTCCCGTTCAGTTTCCCCTGGATGTGATCAAGTACATTCAAATATTAAGTGATAAATAGGCTCATTTACACATCTGCCAACGTGGCATTAGCATTTTACCAACTCCCTGCAGTGTCATGAGGCTTAATTAATGGTTGTAAAGCACTCCTCTGAATGAAAGGTAGGACTTTTTACATTTGAGATTATGTAGATCCATAAGTTGCTGCTGTATTGGTGACAGCTGTCTACAAGACTAATGGCTTTGCAGATTTACTGCTGTGCTCTGCTGCTTTCTGCTGGCCTGCACTTTCAGTGACTTTGGGGCTGGTGGGAACTTCCAGAGACTGAGACCCATCCTAGATCTGTATTCATCCAAAAAAGACACCCCTTAATTAATTGTTCAAGGCTATTTCCTTGCATTTTAAGCCCTGTAACTTACACTGTGTCAAATTAATACAAAGTGCCCCACATTATTCACAAGAATGGTGGTGTTCAAGGAGCTGTGGAGAAGATACCAACTTATGCAGCCTCAATGGGGCAACACAGGGGAGAAGTGGACTCTTGTATGGCTGTATCATCACTGGGGTGGCTGCAGGGCCAAGGTTGCATGCACTGGCATCTCGACACATAGTCTTCAAAAAGCTGGGTGAACTGGCAATTCAAAATACTTGAAGGCTCTTTCTCAATTTCTACTTTTAGCTCAATGTGTTTGTATGATACCCCCTGGAGACTGCCCAGAGTGTTTGTGAGAGCCCAGTCCTGACTAAAGATCATGAGAAATCTAACTGGGGTGCAAAGGAGTTTCTTTTTTCACTGCCCACCCTCTGTTCTACTCTGTCCTGTTAATTTGGTATAACTACTGCCCTTTTTAGGGGGTAGGAGAGAATGGGATGACTGAATGCACGGCCCTAAGTTCAGCAGCAAAAGTCTGCAGCCCGATCCAGTCCTTACTGATTTGGGCCTTTGCCTTTTGGAGTGCTCCACATCACTTGGTCCAAAAACAACAGCAGTTTTTCCCATCATTGGCTTAAGAGCAAAAGAGACAGATAGAACGTGCAATTGCCTTGGTCCTCCTGGAAGAGTCACATCCCCAGCTCCTGTGGAGCTATTGTGTCCTGTCTGAAACCAGGAGGACTCCCCAGCTCTGCAGCTGAGCCCCAAATAATCCACTGCCATGTGCCAAATGGACTCGGTGCTCTCCTGAGGCTGACTCAGAGCTGTCAAGTGTTGACAGAATGAGTAACAGCTAGGTAGGTTTTTTTAGTATTATCCTGTAATTCTATCAGATGTATCAATGTTAGGTACAGATCTAGGCAGGCAGATCCTGGGACTTTGCAACCTGCAAGAGAATTGTGGTACTTAAAGAAGGGCAGGGCTTCTGGCCACACCAAGCAGAGCAATCAAACCCAAAGCTGGATTATATATTCTTTGTTGCTTTATTGATCTTGAATATTGGCGACTGCCAAGTACAGCCGTGTTTGCTTTAATTACTTTTATCTGTATTGGCTGCATAAAGATCAGGACTTTAAGAGCACATCTGTCTAAAGTGTTTGTTTTTATCCCTTGCCTTTCTTTAGGGTAGCCAATTTAGATTCAACCCAGCAATTCTCTGGCACGTTATGCAAAGCAAAAATAATCCTGACTCGATCCAGATGGTGATATGTGTTTGGATGAGTCCTTTACTCACTTTCTAAGATAAGGATGATGCTTGAGATGGTTTTTTTTTAACCAGCACATCTTGTCTGGATAGCTAGAGCAGTCTTGCAAATAATTATCACCTCTGCATCACTGTTGGAGCAGAAAGCAATGCTGTGCCAGTGCTAGTGAAGCACAGACAAGTACAGAATGGTCTTTGGAGCTCTAATTACTGAGCAATTACCCCACAGCAGGTCAGCAACATACTGCAGCCACCATCATTCTACTCCTCTTCTTTTAAATTGTTTCATTTTTCTGAGGGAATTCTGTCAAAAAAACTGCTGCACAAACCTCATGTAAGCTATGTGTGACTGCAAAAACATGCCAAGAGAGAGAAAAATCTCCTAATTGGTGACTTTAATGAATGTATCCTGAAAGGTAGCGAGTGATGTCTCTATGGAATTCTTCAGGATACGTGTTGAAAGTACGAACAGTACGTGGGAGAGTGCAAGAAGGAAAAAGACAGGACAAGCAAATAAATGTCACTGCTCTTGTACATGGAAGAGTATGTGTAAGGGGCCACAGTTCCTGTAGTGAGGAGAAGTTTCTCCTCTAGCATGGTCTTTTGCTCAGGTGGTTTCCTGTTAACAAGCAGTAGTGGTGGAGCTCTTTGCCAGCCTCCTTTCACTGACAGAAACAATCCCAGGGACACAAACCACGAGGGTTCACCCAGTGAACCCTCAATTTCCTTTGCATGGAAGCAGCCAGAAGCCATCAGGAGTGGAATATCCCAGTGGATACCCCTCTTCTGCTTAGGGTCCTTCCTGGGATCCCTGCAGTCTCCCAGTAGGAAGGCTGGGGTGGCTTGACCCTGCGTGGGTGGCAGGTGCCCACCAAAGCTGCTCTGCCACTGCCCTCAGCTGGGCAAGGGGGAGAACATCCAGTGTAAGGCTTGTGGGTTGAGGTAAGGGCAAGGAGGGATCACCCACCAGTTATTGTCATGGGCAGAACAGACTCAGCTCAGGGAAATAATTGAATTTATTGCCAATCAAATCAGAGCAGGATAATGAGGAATAAAACCAAACGTGAAAACCCTGTTCTCCACCTCTCCCTTCTTCCTGGGCTTAACTTTGCCTCCTTCCCTGCAGCAGGGCAGGGGGAATGGGGGCTGTAGTCTGCTTATCTCATGGGTTTTTCTACTTCTCCTTCCTCCTCAGGGGGAGGACTCCTCACAATTTTTCCCTGCTCCACTGTGGGGTCCCTCCCATAGGAGACAGTCCTCCAGGAATTCTCCTGTGTGGGTCCCCTCAGGCAGCAGTTCTTCACAAACCGCTCCAGTGTGGGTCCCTTTCCCTGGGGGACAGTCCTTCAGGCACTGGCTGCTCCAGCACGAGTCCCACAAGTCCTGCCAGTAGACCTGCTCCAGCCTGGGATCTTCCCTCCGCAGAGCCCTGGGTCCTGCCAGGCTCCAGCACAAGCTTCCCTTGGAATCACAGCCTTCTCTGGGCATCCACCTGCTCCATGGGGGCTCCTCCAGGTCTCTGCTCCAGCACCCCCTCCTGCCACTCCTTCCTCACTGCCCTTGGTGTCGGGAGGGTTGTGTCTCTCCCACATTCTCACTCCTCTCTTCCTGGGCTGCAATTACCCCTCTGCAGCAGCTTTGTCCCCTTCTTAGCTCTGTTATCACAGATCTCTGTTATCAGTGCTCCCACTGATGCTGATGGGGTTGGTGGGTCCATCCTGGATCCACCTGGCATTGGGGGAAGCTTGTGGGGGATTCTCAGAGGAGCCACCCCTGTGCCCCCCCTGCTAGCAAGGCAGACCAAACAGAGGAGGGGACAAGTGCTGCAGCCACGCAGTGTCCCCAGCAAAGAGCTGAGCTGTGGTGGCCTGAGGCACGCTGGTGCAAGTAATCCATTTGTACAAGTGAATTGGAGGGGAAAGGGAGAGGGGAAATAGCTGCAGATGTTGCAAAGCAGAGAATGGAAGACTGATTTAATAAACAGAATTTTACCATAATGTTGTAATATACGCAGGGAGTCTCCAAGTCTCCTTTGTGCTGCCACCCACAAAGTTGGTTTGTAGCTGTGTGGCACAATGTGCAGGCCAACTGAAAGATGTGTCATTCCCCCGAAATCTGTTGTTTTGTGACTTGCAATTACATCTTTTGTTTGACAGTAGACGACTTTTGTAGTTCCTGTGTTGTTTTCTGTTGGCATTTTGAGAATTGGATGGTATTTCTGAGTAAAAGTGAATCCATGCACTCTCTGTCGGGAGCTTTTTACTTTTAGGCGAATGAAATGGTCAGTATTATTTGCTGTCATCTTTGTTCTTCCACCAGTTATTATTTAATCTTTATTCAATGTATTCACTTTATCAGAAATGCCAAATAGCCATGACGTTACACTTTGCAGGTTTGGTCCTGTGTTTGCTGCTCTTGATTTGTCTTTCAGTTTCACTGGTGAAGTAAGAGCCCAGTTTGCAAGCAAATGGCCTGGGAAACAGATGTGAGAGCATCACATTCTACAAAAGACAGTCCAATTATTCTGTGGAGTCCCTCTTTTGTGCAATACTATCCAACCAGGATGTCACTCATGGACAAGCTGCGGTGCACTGGCAGCCTCTGGTGTCTTGAACAGGTGAGAGAGAAGAATCTCACTTGTCTTTTTGCTTGTGTTGGATGCTCAGCTCTTGACCTTTACTGGCTGTGTGGACCATGACTCCTTTCTGACTGTTTGTGGGGTTTTCACAGGCAGTGACTGCTGAGTCAGAGGTGTGTCCTTGCCTTTCAGTGTCCAGCCAGAGGAGGCATTCCATCAGTGGAAACACGAGGTTGGGTTATACCCGTTGGTCTGGGAGGACAAATAATGCCATAAATAGTGGTTTGAGGGTTTGGGTTTGGGTTATGGCCCAGCCCTGCAGCCACTGCCCAGGGAGCTGCAGCGTGTGCTCGGTGACATGCACCCACGGGCCATCTGCTGCTGTGGGGATGTGATTTATAATGTAGCTAACAGGCTTCCATTATGGATAGAGGTGTCACAGTGTGCCAACAGTGGTCCATCTGAAAGGAAAAAACCACCAAAACCCACTGTGAATTGAGGGTTTTTGTTGTGGTTTCATCCAGCAGGCAGCTAAACACCACACAGCTGTTTGCTCATTCCCCCCCTGGGATGGTGGAGGGAATCACAGAAAAAGGTAAAACTCAGGGGCTGAGATAAAGGCACTTTAATAGCCCAGAGAAGGAAGGGGGAATAATACTAAAGATAAAAGAATACGCAAAACAAGTGATGCAGGATGTAATTGCTCAGTAATGCCCAGCCAGTCCCCAGGCAGCAGGCTGCTGCCCTCTGGCCATCTCCCCCAGTTTTATTGTTCACCACGATGCTCTGGAATATTCCTTTGGCCACTTGGGGTCAGCTGTCCCGGCTGTGTACTCTCCCAGCCTCTTGGGCACTGCCAAGCCTCGCTTGCTGGCAGGGCAGTGTCAGAAGCTGAAAAATCTTTGACTTGGTGTGAGCCCTGCTCAGCAACTGAAGCACTGGGGGGTTATCAGCATTAATCTCAGCCTGCATCCAACACACAGCACTGCACCAGCTGCTAAGAAGAAAATTAACTCTATCCCAGCCAAAACCAGGCTAGTTTTAAAGTGTGAATTTGACACAGTGCAGAGCACAGCAGGAGTCATAGCCTGCCCTGGTAAAGTCTCTGCAGAGGCAGAGTCCAGACCAGCCCCTGCATCCAAAGGTCACTAGTCAATTCTCATGTCCCATTTAGGTTAAAATGTTTTATGTTCTTGGTTTTGAGACAAAAAGTTCAGGCAGACACTGAATGTTTCACTCAATAATGTGTTAGTGAGAGCTTTAATTATACTGAAAGAGCAATTTTATTGTACTGGCACCAAACACTTCAGCAAATGTCAAGCAAGCTACAAATGAGGCAATTCCAGGCTGGACTTTTATTGAATTAAATGGATTATTTCCTTGGTGCCTTCAAAGTCTTCAAATATGTCTGGAATCTCTTGCCCATTTCTCGAAGTCTCCCTAAACTAGATTATTAAAATAGCCCATTTTCCATAATATCAGCCTGCATTTTTCTCATCAGTCCCTTGATTGTCATAAATTGCCTGGTATGATATTTCAGAAGATTAATATTCCCTCTGCCCTGCACGCTGCCAGGGGATCAAAACCTTTGGCTGCTCCAGCTCAGGCTGAATCTGCATGACAGGCCAACCACTGTGAACACCCTCTGTGTCTGGGGGGGGCTGGACTACATGGGTGGTTCACTCTGGTGCAAAGCTGGCTATCAGCAGAGAGAGATCTGTGCCACACAGCACTGGCAAAGTGCTCTGGAGCTTCTCATTCTGTGGAGATTAATAGCACTGGCACAGTGGGATAAATACTGTTAATTGCCAAGTTCATTTGGTCATGTTTTGTTAGGTGCCCAGATACCTCCTTGTATTTCTGTGTATCTGGTCCCTTATCTGCCCTGAAGATTCCCCCTTACTGCTGGCCATCTGCTGCTGTGTGTTGGTAAGTCAGAAAAAGTTCCTGTTCCTCAGTGAAAGGGAACTAGCATTAGCACAAAGCTGTTTGGGACACCTACCCACAGCCTGAATACACTTAAAAAAATTAAAATAAGTCCCATCAGCAGCCAGCAGCATGTTTTGATATGGTTTCTGTGTGTTGGTTAATGTCAGTGGAGCAAAGAATCTTCCTGTGATGTGACTCTCCTTGCACAGTAACATTCCATTTGTGTGTTAGTTTCAGTATGAAGGCTGGTGGAATGAGGATAGCAACAATAAACCCCATATTCATGGCACAGAAGAGGGTAAAATTAAGTTTTCCATTCTGTATCTGTGCTGGCCAAGCTGTGAGTGGTAAGTAATGTTCTTCCCTGCAGATAGCATGGGATTAATATCGTGGTTCTGCCTGCACAGGAGCTACTGACCAGCCCCACATCCTGACAGGGAAAGCTAAAGCTCCTCAGTCTGGTGTTTGCAAGAACCCTCTGTCTGCTGCACAGCAATAGAGGGGGCTCCAGGTCAGCCTCTGTCACCCTCAGTATCAGGACTTGTACAAGGGCTTGTTCATGGCATGCCCTGAAGGATGAGGCCAACATCTGGCAGCTGCCAGCTGTGGATTTGGGAGGCAGGTCAGGAAAACTGTCCAGCCCTTCGGTTCTTCTCATTCTCTTTTTTTTCAGCATCCTATCTCAACACCACAGTCTGCGTCGCCCTGTTCACAAACTGTTCAGCTCTAGAGACTGAGGGGAAACAGTGCTGGCTCAATAGTGAGCCAGCAAGGAATACCCATCACATGGCAATTCACACTCTTCAGTTATCTGTGACAAAGGTGAGCTTCAACTCACAGAGCAATGTCCTTCTGGTAATTTTTTACACTCAGGACGAATCTGGACTGTAAATACTCAAATACAGTCATGACAAAACAGTGTTGTTCACTTAGAGGAATGGCTTTTAGTTCTTCCTTCTCACTACTTCAATACTTGCAGCCTTTGTCAACCAGCTCTGCTCCAAGGTACTTCTGGCCACTGTTGATGGCCAAAGGGAAAGGAAAGCACTCTGAGAAATGACACTGTAAGTGCTTTTGTGATGCTCACCTGTACACCTGTGCATCCCTCACCAAACAGTGTCAGCATGTTCAATTCACTGCGTGGTAAAACTCCACCGTAACACTAGAAATCAGGAGGGAATTTGGTAAATCCTGTCGAAGTGGTTGCTGAAATCACAGTGTGTAAGTTGTTAAATCCTGTGCTGAATATTGTCCTGAATCTAAACTATTGCCCAGCTCAAGAACTTTCACTTGCTCATGTGCAGTTTTTTAGAAGTTGTTTCCAGACTGTTTCTTGGTCCCCATTTAAACTGCTAAAAGACATTGAAACTGTGCGAGCAATGACATATTATCTGCTATTTTTGTGGGGTTGAAGCTCACAAGGCCAACCAAACTCTGTCCTGCTGAGCTTCATACAAACACGCATTCTTCTTTTTGACCAGGACTGAGAGCCAGAGACCTCCCAAACTATCACAGAAATTGCCCTTGAGTCTACAAAGGCTTCGAGAACTCCCAACTGGTGTTGATCTTCTAATTCAACTGAGCTGCACAAACACAAAGAACACAGGTTTGTACCATGGAAATCATATTTCTGAAGGGCTTGGCTGTACAGACCTTGGAAAACAAGTTCATGCCAGCTTTTTATCATTATTTTGGGAGTCTTCCCCCTACCCCTCGTGTCTTGCAAGCAAGTCACTGTAGCAAATGTGTTTATCATGGTAAATACAGCCACCAAATGGTAAGGATTATTACTGAAACTCAGTTGTAAAAGTCACCCTGGAAAAGGTCCTTGATATTCCATTGAATGATGGTGGGTATTTTCTAAGGCATAATGGTCTGAATTATTCTTTATGCCACTGGCAAGCATTATTATCAGGGTCTTGAGGATGAAACCCTCTATTTTTTGAGTGGCCAACCACTGTGAGAGTCCAGAGTGCCAATCGCTCCTTTAATTTCAGTTGTTCTCCAGAAGCAAATTTTCTACCAGATATTTGGATAGTCAATAAAGGAACAGTTATTGTAACACTGAGCGAGTCCCACTGAAAGGTGCTTTATCCAGTGGAAATGAGGACAAAATCTGGTTGTAATGAAAACCACCCTTTCTGCTAGAGAAAAGTATTACAAGTGGAGTGAAAATACCCATATCGACTTCGACACTATTTCTTTCTAAAATACTGAAAACAATGGACTGTGAGCTTCAGTTCTTCACCCCACCTGATTTGTTCCTCAGTAGCTGTTAACTTGACACAAATGCAGAGAAAGAACACATCCTGAAAAGTAATCAGTTTTGAAATTTGAATACGTGGTGGTGTCTTTCTTCACTTTTACAGAATAGCATCTTTTATCGGAATAGTTCAAAGCATTCCTCAAATAATTTACTACATCTCGCCACCTCCTCTCTGAGGCTTTTAAATATTATTTTCCTCATTGCAGAAGATGGAAAAATGGAGAAATGGGAAAAAAATGAAGTTACTTTCCTAAGACCACACAGTGAGTCAGAATGAGAGTGAGGAGTACCAGTGTGCCATGATAACTGCAGCTCTGCCATGCCCCGTGCTGGATTATGGAGTTTGTCTGCAACATTCCCTGCAGTGAGGGCTAACAGCTCGCTGAGGAACTGCTGTAATTCAACCTGCAAGTTCCTGGGACACATGTGTTAATTACTGGGTGAAATTCTGTGACCCAGCTATTCAAAGGGTCAGACTAGATGGTCAGAAAGGTCTTGTCTAGTCTTAAAATATAAGAGTCATAACCACCAGGCAAACCTATTTGCCCTTTGTCTCCTTCCAACAAAAATCAGCGATTAGCCTTGTTGAAAAGCTTGCTATGAAACTGCATTTTTCAAATCTCAGGCATATTATGGCAGAGGTTAGCAAAAATAGCTTCAGAAATCCGGAAAAAATTGACAGATTGAATCTATCAAATCCATTTTTAATTTTATTTTGACAAAAATTCACACTGGGGCTGACAGCTCCTTGTAAAAACAACTTTGCTGACTGCAGTTTGAAGCACACATGCTATAAAACCTTGGGAACAGGATTTATAATAGAAACCTGGCAGTCTCCTAACTCTCCCAGTATTATCACCATGTGTGACAATAATATATTAGGACCATACTTCAGAGCTCCTTCATTAGGTTCTGACATATGGAGGAGAAAGGAGAGCCTGAAAACTAGGGAGGACATGGAGTGCAGTCTCAGCTGTGCATATTTATCATCTAAATCAAATGAAGGCTATTTATTGACTTATTGATTCTAATTCAAAATGAGAACTTAATTAAAAGTTTAGTTCATTACCACACAATTACATGGCCCTCAAGACATTTCCAGGCTACGAAAGTGCACGTTTAATCATGTGGTGTATTGGCTCTTCAGTTGTTATAAATCAGACATTAGTGGTGCCACGCTAATTTACACCATCTGGGGACAGGGCCTGTTAGTTTTCTATGCAGGAGACATTTGTTATTGTTTTAAATAAGGGATCTAGAGTGCAATGGTGCCCTTTGCTGAGCAATAGCATGTGTTAACTTCCTAGCAGAAGGCAAAGCAGTGATGAGAAATTTATATGCCACATACACCACATACATGCAGCAGCCTCAGATCAGAAGCGCTCTCAAACAGCGTGAAGGACTCTCTGCCAAAATTATAATACCAGGCTCCAGAGAAGCTGCTCTGCCTTGGAAATGTGCTGCAGTGACTCTGCTAAAGGAGATGCTGGCAGAGAACAAACTTTCTTGCTGGTTTCTCCAAAGAGCCACATCACACCGTCTCACAGCTGGGCTCTGCAGGCTCTGACACCCCTTTGCTTCTCAGCCCTTCAGGGTGCACCTACACTCCCAGCTTGCTGGGCTGCATCCCCTTCAGTGGAAAACCAGTGGAGTGGTTTGGTTATGTAAATTTGGTTTCTGATGTTCTTGAGTGCAGCAAATGTAGGATCTGTCCCTGCAGAGCACCACAGTCACAGAATCACAAAATGTTCTGACTTGGGAGGGACCCACAAAGGCCATCAAGTCCAACACTTACACTGTATTTGTATTGATATAATGCAGTGTTCCAAGGCTCTAACCTCGAGCATTTATATGTGTTTCTGTATTTTTTTTTGTCATTTTTATGTATTTACAAATGATCAGAACTTCAGTGTAGGAAAGCCTTTCACATGGAGGCACGAGGTGTATTAAGGCACAGAGCATTTGAAGGCAAGTTGAGCTGTTCACACACAATCATTGTGTTTCTTCAGTGACTGATGTTCATGCTCTAAAAAAGAAACTCAGGAAAACTGCTCAGAATTGTACAATGCAGTGTGATCCACAAGAAGAGTCTGAAGTCTTCACTTTGCCTCGCATCTTTACACAGCCAGTGCTTCCCACCTCTGAACCTTCTAAAAAGAATTAAGGGAGACGTTTCTACATATGCTCCTATTTTGGACTTGTAGCAGTACTGTTGAGTGGGCTGATGTCAAGGAACTCAAAGAAATTTTACTCTACTTCTGGCCTTAGGAAACTAAAAGATTCTTCAGCTTATATGTACTGTACTTTGACTTCAGCACGCAAGTGAGACACGGGCAAATCAGCAGGGTTAGAAGAAGTTTTCAGTCAGTTCTTGGTTAGTACCAGGCTATTCACAGTTAAAAGGACGTGCACCTACCAGCAAAAACTATACCTGCTCAATCTGAAGCAAGTAAAGACCAGAGGGGCACCAGACACAGCCAAGAAGCTGCATTAGTGCGTTTGTCACCCAAAAGGAAGCACAGGGATCCCCTAACACACAGGTACTGCTCGTGTGACTGCTGTGGTGGTGGCCACAGCCAGCCAAGAGAAGCCTTAAGTGACAGAGCTTTTGAAAACTCCGTGGCCCAAGGAGTGTAAGGAATCGATTGGGGGAACAGGCCTTTTAATAGCTCTGTAGTAGGTGCACCTGCTACTACTCAATGTTGGACCAAACAGTGTTTCCCAGCTATTGATTGAGCACATCCCAGAGCTGCTGAGGAGCTGGTTTTACATAATGCTGGCTGGCGGGTGTGACTGCTCTTCTCTGCATGTTTCTGTAAGAAGAAGGCACAGACTGAGGCGGCCTCTGCCATGTCTGGTGGCAGCATCTCCAGCTGGCAAGAGCCCACGTTTGACCCATTACAATGAGAGTAGTGCTCTGTGCCTTTCTAGTGCTCACAGCTCTGAGCCACCACACTGGGTTTGTAGCAATACCTCCCTAAGACATCCTGCTGACTCAAATCCCACTCACTATTCCACTAATTGTTTTTTCTTTCCCTGCCTATGCTTTGTCCCAGAATCCCTTTTGGTAGGTTGGGATCACACAAGCTTCTTGTGCGTGGTCAGTGTATATTATGGAATGGACAGAGGCAGAAATAAGGATGAAAGAGTCTGCCCTGCAGCCGTGCTCTGTGCCATAGACTGGAGTCAGTTTTCATTTTGCTTCTGTTATGTCCATCTGGTTTTTCCACCCAAGAAAAAGAAAACAAAAAACCCCAGATTTTTGCCTGTTTCTCTTGCAGAACTTTTGGCGTCTGAGAGAGAATTTCCCTGACACCTTATGAATCCCACTGGAGCCTGAAATGGAGAAGTTCAGGGCTAGCAGAGCTCTTTATAAGACTGCCATCAGTAGGCATGTTAACAGAGCAATGCAACCAAGCAGTTTATCACTGCTTTTCAGGCTTGCAGAAAGTGATCTGATGGGGAAAAGTTCATGCTAGATGAATTTTACATTGATTTCAGAAAATGTCCTCGTACTGAGGGTAACTGAACATTGCAACAATAGAGGAAGGGGGCAGCGTGATTGACATCACTTGGAGCCTTTAAGAGGCAGTTTGGATATCTTTCTAAAAGATATTCTTTCAAACTGGCTTTGGCATGAATGGTCCCTTCTGGCCAAGGAATCTGTCCAGAATGTATCATTCATTCAGCTCTTTGCTTCATATGTAACAGGCAGAATAAGTCCTCAGCGTGATCATCATTTGCATAAAGATAATGGTTGTAATGAAAGCCTGTGCTTCAGGGGTTTAGCTGGGTAACCACTGGGGTCAAGAAAGATTTTTTTCCCTCTCACTATACAATTAGCCAGATGTACTCTGGGTTGGTGTTTGCTCAGTTCCTCTGAAGCCCTGGAAATTGGCCATGCCTGGAGACCGACTGCTCCCTGGTGAGCCTCGCAGTGGCCCAGGGTTGTTCTCTCCTCTCCTGGGTACCCAGGGGATGAGCTTGGCTCACACCCCAGAGCATCTCCTGCAGCACGAGGAGATGCTCTAAACGCTCTGCCAGTTACCTGAGAGGTTTTGGAAATTCAACAACCTGCAATAAAAATTAGAGTGACTCCTTTGTTCCTAAACTTTGCTTCTTGCCACACCGTTCCTGGAGCTCTAAATGCCTTTCTGCGCTCACAAGTGTCACTTGGGGCAGGCAATACCAAGGAGTTCCACGATGGGAGTGTTACACACGAGGATGAGCAGTTTGTGATAGCCTTCAGCTGCACTGCTGCCTCTGTGCAGGCACAGCCCAGCCACCTGCAGCACCTCTGATGGGACTGCCAGGGGCACCAGGGACAGTCTGCAGGAACCTGGGCAGGTGGTGGCATCAACCACAGCCCCAAATTAGCACCCAGCTGCAAATACTCAGGCAGGATGTCTGAGAGAGGTTGCAAAGCAGCCTTGCTGGGAGGGGGATGTAGAGCCTGCTGTGCCCTGGTTACCCCTGCGTGTTTGTTTAGGGGGTTTTATGTTTTTTCTTTTTTTACTTAAGGGTAGGACTTGACGAGCCTTGTAGGTCACTTCCATCTCAGAATATCCTGGGACTCTGAGTGATGAAGGCAGGCTGAACTGGAAGAGGAGATCAGAGGTGAAGGTAACCTGCCAGTCTTTTCCTTGGTTTCAGAGTTGCTGTGGGTTTTGGGCATCTAAGCTGGTGTCAGATTAATTTCTACTTGGTGGGCTAAGAACTATCTATGTTATTCAGGTTCTTGGAGAAATAGTAATCACTGGGCTAAATAATCTTACCTGTGCTGGTAAATAGGTAAATATAGAGCCTGCACCTGAGGGTCTGAGGCAACAGATCCTCAGGCAACATGACACAGATTTGGTCCTTCTTTCCTAACCTCCAGTGATTTTAGTGGAGCAGGAAGGGATTTGCCAGGAGATATTACTGAGGTCTGGGGCAGCTGAACGCTGCAGAAAGCTTAGGCTGAGTCACTGACCTTTTACTATGGTTCCTTTGGCAGTAAAACTTCCATCTTTGAGACAAAGTGATTTAATACAAATGAATTCTCTAATAGAGAGCTCCTGCAGCTCAGGAATGGCTCCTGATCCTTTCAGTACTGTAAACAATTGTTTTTAGTGTTGCTGCTCACAGGAGTTCATCTCTTTTAATCTTGCCCAGTGCTGGCAAGTTTTACTTCCAAGCATTTTTTTACTCAGTGTGATTTCCTGTGGCTGCTCCACAGCACAGGTTTGTTGGCTGTTAATAGACCTTGGTCCATAAGCAAATTCTTTTCAGGTTCTACACAGTAGCTTTTCTCCTCTTGTTTTGGTAGGAACTTCAGTGAAGATGGATTTTAATGCTTTTTTTTTTAGTTGTTGAAACTAAGACCAGGGGAATACCCCTAGCATACCTAAATTCATAAAGCAGCTCCTTGGCACAGAGCAAGGTCTGATTTGCAGCCTCCCTTTCTTACTGCTATACAACCATAACAGAAACAGGGGATATTTTATGTATCACCAAAAATCTGTCTCGTGTAGGGTGGGAAAGCATCAAGTTTCTCAGAACTGAGTGCCACGAGATGAAGTGCTCTAAGGCACTTCCTTTCAAACTATTCTTGCAGTGTTTTCATATGTTCTGCCACCATATATTTAGGCAGAGTGCTGGTTTTTCACCAGTACTCCTGAGCAGGGCTGGATTGGTGCCATTAGCTGTTTACAAACCCTTTCTCCCCTGTCCATCCCATGTCCCCCCAGTGTGTATTTGCTTTCGTTTCAGTGTTAATAGAAGAGCTGCCTCAGAATTTTTAAGAACTGAGTAAAGATTTTTTTCAGAAAAAAATTCTGCCAAATTCTGCTTGTTTCCAACCCTCCCGCAGAGCACTAAAAGACAATGGAATTTCTTTTCACTAACAAAGTTAGTAAAGTCTAATTGTCCTTAGATTTTTTGGTATGTTTTTCCAGCTTTTTGCAGTTCCTACTGGACCTTGATTTTTTTGTGCTGTTTGAGGATTATTTTTTTTTTCTTGGCAGGGAAATAGAGCACCTGATTTTTTACCCTTAAACCTCCTTCCCACGGAGTTTGTCACCTTTCAGTAACTCAGGTGTGCAGGTTTTCTCCTTTTCTGGAGGGAACAGGTGGTCCAGTGAAAAGCCAATTTTCTTATAACCACAGCAATTCAAATAAACATTAATTCTTGGTCCTGCCTTGCCTCGTGAAAATTACCTTGTCAGTGCCTGACACCAGGAAAGATTTGCTCCCCAGTATGCCCAGTTTGGGGATCATAAACTGGCTTTTGCAAGTCTTACCAAAAAATGGGGATTTTAGTTTAGGATATATTGACTGTTAAATATGAAATGTCACCTTTTAAGAGAAAATCACAGACGTTTAGTGTTATATCCATTGCAGTTCCTTTATTTTGAAATAATTCATTTAGGGTACAATCTAAAAAGAAAAGGACTTGTGTTTTTCCAACCACTACTAAAACTTTCTTTACTGAACTGTATTAATTAAAAAAATTTAATAAGGGTTGCTGCCCTTTCTGCAAGGTTTAGATTTGGTTGTTTGCTCTGCTGTCTGAGCAGTGTTGCAGTCATCTGTAAACAGAGGGGACATTTAGAGATAATAAAAGGAAAGCACTGAAGCTTTGATCAGGGGAAAGGCAGGAGGGGGGGGTTGTTTTTGAATTTCTCCTTCGTGATTTTAGTTTATTAGCAGCAACTTAACCAAGCTAATAGACTCAAATTATAACAAAATAATTGCAGCTTTTTATAGAGCTACTGGGAAACGAGCCCCCTCCTCTTTTTAACCTTTCATCTTAGTCTCATTCTTATCTGTGGACTGCCCCTTTGCCCTCTTCTTCCACTTTGCCTGAAAAAAAAAAGAGAAAATACAGTTTACATTACGTCTGCACACACTTCTAGGTTTTCTTTTAATACATCCCCAGAGGGAAGTGGATAAATAAATATACATTTTTCAATAGTTGCAGACTATTTGTTTAACATGGACTAACTCCCCCATAACTAGCAGAAGATTATACGTGCAAATCTAATTTTCTGGCTAACTTCAGTCTCTCTTGGGAGCCTCAGGGACTACCTGCAAACATTTTCCTTGAATCAGCAGTAGGAGCAAAGATACATCATGTTGCTAAAAGTATATAATGCAAAAAGTGAACTAAAACCTGGCAGATTTAGAAAGTAGGAGGAGATGGAAAAGGGAAGTACTATAAAGGGAAGGGCATCTATAAAGACAGAGGGGTCTAAGCCTTTTACAATAGAGGCAGACTGAAATAACCATGGTTTCTTCTTTGAGTCGTGAGAATAGCTATTTTCTTGTTTAAAAGCTTAAAGAGCTATTAAGTTGGGCAAATCACTGGTAAAACAGCTGGAAATGTAAATAGCAATTTAAACAGTCCATTGCCCCTCAATCCAAATGTGGAATGTGCAGATCTACTTCAAAAAAGTTCCTCTGGTTTTATTATATTGTCAACGGTAAGAGGATTGAGTAGGCACCCTTTCTCCATGGGCTGAATGGGGACAGTGTGCTTTATTTAGAAAATCCACAATTTTTCCCCCTTTTCTCATTTTTCTCCTTTCCCCCTGCTTTTTTTATTTCTTTTCCTCTTTCTCAATTTTTTTCCTTTCTTTCCCCCTTTTTTCTATTTTCTTTCTTTTTTCTTTTTTTTTGCAAGTGAGCAGACGAGTCTCTAATTTTCACACCATTCCCCCTTAGAGACCTCCTTCAATTGCACCATTCTTTCATTATGTGGAACTAATGAAGTGCTCTGCAACCTTTAGGTCTCCAAAGAATCCATTCCATTGCTCTAGGAATATAGTCCTTAAATAAAACATGTTTCATTGGCTGACTTCAAAACACTATTCTTATGGGGGAGGGGGGGGATAAATAATTGGCCTGGAATCACTGTGTGAAAAAAAGGAGAAATTACATCAGACAATGCTTTTAAATTATAGTTACAGTCAAAGGATACATTCAGCAATGGCACTTTGGGTTCTTATTCCTAGTAAGTTGCCAAATTTGCAATGTAATTTCTTTGAAGTTCCAACCTGCAAATCTTTTTATGACTATTGTCTTTTCAGTGCCCGTGTTCCACTGAAAACTAGCGGGGTTTGTGGCGTAAAAATAATGCAGTGCCAGATCAATAAGACCAATAATTCAGCAGCTGAGTTTGCAGGCTGGCTGCTTGGGTGCCTTAAGAATAACACCTCCCATTTTATCCGCTGCTTTTCATCTTCAAAGTGCCCACCAAACACTAACTCAGTCATGTGGCTTGTTTAGTCAGCCTGTGAAAGCTCAGATCTGTGTTACCCCTGTTGGATCAGATGCCTAATTCTCCCATGAATATTTGGGGCTATGAATGCAACTTCTTTTCCTTTGCCATTATGGAGCGTGTAGAACACAGCTACTGGAGATTTGTCAAAGTCTCTTCTCTCTCTAAGCAATGTCTGCCCTCTGGCATTTTTCATTGATTTGCCTTTCTTCTCTAAAGCTTTTAATTGGTCTGAGCCCCTGTTTTCCTTCCCCTGTCCTAAAACCAGTATCCTCACAACCGAAACGCGCGCTCTCTCATAATATCTTTGTCTGCACAATCTGATTTTAAATTTAAAAAAGAAAAAAGAGGAGAGACAACGGCAGAGGGAAATAAAGCTCTGGTTCAACCTAAAATTGCTTGTGCATGTCGAGCTTGTGTCTGAACCCAGCAAACAAATGTAAACATTTAGGGGTGGTTTTTTTAATAGTATTCATTCCTTTTCACGTTGCTTATCTTTTTATTTGGTGCTTGATCTAATTTGTAGCATTTTGGATTTTGCCTTTGGTAAAATGAAATAACACTATCAGCATGATTATTGTTACAGTAATGGCTTGAGAGATTTGCTGGCTTAATTTCAGTGAAAACGAGAACAAACTGTAATGTCTTTTGGCTGTAAAACAATTTATATTTATAGAAACTGTTGTAATCATTTCTTTCTGAGAGAAAGGATTTCTTGGAGCATAAGTCCTGGGTATTGCAGAACAGTTACCCCAACGTTCTAGTATAAAAAGAAAGGTATTTAAACTCAGAAAACAAAGCAGAAGAGCTTTAATTTTTGGGTGGCTGAGGGTAAGTTACAGCCCTCAGTTGGCTCCCCCTGTATTTTGGGAGGACAGCACCCTGTGCTTTGCAGTTCTGAAGACTGTGGAGCAGGAGTCAAGAGCAGGGACCATGTTTGGCCAAGGTCATTGGGGGAGCAGTGGTTGCCTAATTGTGGGCTCTCTGGAGTGGCCTGATGTGATTCCAAACCTCGCAGTCTCCGTGTTAAGCCACTCCGAGATGTATAACAGGGACACCTGAAATTCCTTCAAAGGTCTCAGCTCTGCATCGACTTCTGGGTTTCCAAACTTCCCGTGTGAACTTGAGGAAGTAATTTAACCCTTCTGAGTGCTCTTTCCCTTGTCTTTACTAGGGGAGAGTAATACTCCCTTTTTCTGTGTTAGGGGACCTAATCATGAATATTTGTCAGTGTCTTTGTGCAGAAGAGAGCTGTACAATACTGGCCTCATCGTGAATGATTTTTGAAATTGCAAACTGGAGACCTGCTGGAGTTTCTATAGCTTGATCCAGGTGTCATTCTGGAGCTGCATTCTGGCAGTTCCTTCTGTGGGGTAACATTTGTGTGACTTTGGTACCTGAGGACGAAGTTCCTGTTGTGATCCTTTGATCACTTTGATCCCATACCAGGGGGTGCAGGCTGACAGGCACGGAAAGCTGCACAAGCTGGCCTTTTTGTGTCCAAGGATTCTTTATACTCATTTGGAAAGCAGTGACAGGAGTATTGATTTTGCTTTTCTATAGTTCTACTGTAGGTATTGGATTGAAGTTAATTCCAAGTTATATTAGGTGTGTAACTGAAGTTGGATCAGCTGAAGTATGATGGGAATTTACCTGGAAGCTTCCAAGCAGTCAGTACCTTGTATTTTCACTTAGGGATAGTATATATTTTTCCTAATTTCATCATCTCTCTGAGAATATTTTTGAGAACCAGCCTTAGTGTCCTGTAAGCTACTTCCACTGTAATTTAGTGTACCTGTGCTAATCCAGTCCCCCTCTAATGAAATACTACTACTAATAAACTGCAACATCAATAAGAGTCTACACTGTGTATTTCATGTAATTTGAGAAGAGAAGCAATATGAGACCAAATCCTGCTCTCTTTATTCATGCAGCTACGGCCACTCAGTTGAACTGAAATAATATGCAGGATTAAGGTGAGTGGAATTTTACCCTTTCTATATCAAGGCCTCCCGAGGATGCTGCATTTAATTCTGTTTGATAATCTTCTCTTTTATTTGCCATTTCACACCAGCTGAAACTGCAGCTGCCTGTCAGGAATTGAGCTAGTCTGAGCTTCAGTGATCTCATAGGTAGCTTAGTGCACTAAAGCATTGGCTCCTCCAGAGAGCCCTTAGGGACAAGAACTCATTTAGTAGAAAATTATAATTGGGGTTTCCAAATGGTTCTGGAATCCTCGCTGTATATTTGGATAGAATGATGTATTTTCAGAGCCTCTGCCAGTGTGTAACCAAGCAAGGTGTGCTTTTAAGGATGAAGCAACTGGGATACTTTGATTCTTGGTCCTTTTAAAGATGATTACTGGGAAAACACGGGTGAGAAACAAGTACCCTAGAGAAGCAGCAAGGTTTCAGTCTCAGGGGTCTGGGGAGGGAGGTTCACTTTCCCCAGAGAGGGATCACTGCCAGGTCCTTCAGGGCAGTCCTGGGAAACAGGGCTGGTGTTTGTAGGAATGAGCCACGGGCTCCCTCTCAGCAGCTGGAATTGCCCCTGCAGTCAGAAAGGAGCTCTGAAATGTAATCCTGGGACTTGGGGGAAATGTGCTCGAAGGAATGAGGATTTGCTGACCTTTGGCTTTGATAAATTCTACTCAAGCTCAGGTTAGAACTGCAAAAATGAACATCCATAGGTGTATAGGGGTTTGGTTTTTTTAAAGAAGGGAGAAGCATTGGTTGATGCAGTAGGAAAGTGTGCGGTAAAGGTTTGAGCCTGGGTATGTTCTGCAATATCTTTGTTGGAAGTTTCTCTTAAACCACAAAGATGATGATATCTTGGTTCCATCGGCTTTGCCTGGTATGTTGAGAAGAGCAGCATGATTCTACCCAAAACAGGGTCTTTGCCCATTGCTGCATAGCTCTGTGGGACTTGAACTCTCCTTGCATTGTGCCCATTCGAACCCTAAGCACACAGCTGTATCCTTAGATCCAAGTTTCATTTACTTGGGCTAGTCTTTCAGGCTAAAACACGTTCATTTCCACTGGTAGTGATGCTCACAACAGCGCTCAGCATCAATGTTTTAGGAACTCGAATATCTAAAAATGTGAGGAACACATAAAATAATCTACTTCCTTCCCTAAAATAATCTACTCAGTCTTCTTTAACTACCAGAATATTGTTTAACTTTAAAGATGTTTCATCCAAGTATTTTAAAGATCCTGTTGCAACATTTTTCCTTCTTTCTTAAAAGACAGAGGAAAAATATTCTTCTCTCTTCTCTCCAGAGTAACTGAATTAAAATGCATTTAATTACAGGACAAAGAATTACATTTATTTATCTTTCAATATAGGTCCCTACTTTGGAATAGAACTTGGTCTACTACATAGGTTTTGTCTGGAATAAAATGTACTGGTAATGGACCAGGCTTACTGGATAAAGGCAGGGCTTGATCTAAAGCACCTCTTTAGCACCGTGTTCTTGTTTCAGAATAAGCTTGTATGGCAACGGGCTCTTGCACTGTGGGTTGTGTGCAGTAAAGACTGCAGCTAAACAAGAGGATGAGGACATATACACACTGGCACTAAAACAAGCACTTTGATTTTTAGGACATCTCTGCGCAAATCTCCACCACTCCACAGCTAGCTTGGACTGGGATTGGGAAAGGGATTGATGCTCTGACCTGCTGCTTAGTCCTCCAGATGTTTTTGATGGAAGAGTTTCTCTCCCTGCAGGAAACTGAGCAGATGCTGCAATACACAATTAGCTAAGTTTCAACAGCACTGAACTCTCTGCATGTTACAGCAAATTAAAGAGAAAGTCTGGAGAGGAGCTTTGGTACTGTGGGCCTCCCTGAAGAATGCAGAATTTCAAATCAGGACACAAATCTCACTCGAGCTCTCAGTGGCTGGGTGGGTGGGGAAGGAGGGAAAGTGCAGGGGCTGGCTGAATCACAGATATTTTTCTTTCCTGTCTGCCAGAAGGTGTCTTGAGAAATAACCTTCAATTGTTTGTGGAATTGTGGGGTCAGGAAAAACTGCCATTAAAGAACTTCTGTTGGAATTTTCCTAGAGCCTTGTTGCTGCCCTTAATGTTTCAAATGAAACATTTTTTTTGGTCCAGGAAAGGTCCAAAAGAACAGTTGCAGGAGTCTCACGAGACCTTGCCATGGTTTGGCAGGATGTCTTGCCTGCTCACCCACCTCTGCAGCCTCTGGAAGTCTTGCTGTTTCTGTGAGTGCTTTTGGTTTGTGCTGGTTTTTGGGTTTGAGCTGTGCTGAAGGATAAAGGGACCGTGGATAGAGGCCATGGCCTCTTCTCTTTATCTTGCACTGTCCAATTCCCAACCTGCTGAGACAGACTTTGCAGAAGTCTATAGGAAAGGGCAGTCCTGCTGATCAATATGCATATGCTTCAGTGTTCCCTGAATGTTCAGGGCCTTGATTAGACAGGGAAGGTGAGCTGACAACTGCCCACAGCTCATGGGCAGCAGTAAGACAGGGAACAACAGAAAGCACCTCTGCTTGAGTGCCCCGAGTGCTTTGAAGGAGAAATCAGAGCCAGCTGTAGCCACTTTTGAGGAAAAGTTCACTTTGGAAAGGGAGATTATGAACTGTCTTCTAAAACAACCCAAAAGCTCTCTTATCTGCTGTGTTGCTAGAATTCTGGTTGCTGTCTTGTGCAGTCTGGAGCAGCTAATGGCTATCCAGGATTAAAGCTGCAAAGTTACTGTGATAAGCCTAAAATATTAAAAAAAAAAAATCTGAGTTTCTTGGCCTTTTTAGACGGTGCAAACCTGGGTGTTCAAGAGAGTAGCATTTTAAAACAGCAACAGGACAATAATTTCTTAGCAATCACAATAATCTAATCAGTGAAATTCATTTTGAGAGTCACTGAACTGCCCATGCCAAGATACAATGGTAAAGAATCTTCAGCAGATCAGGAGCCAGGACTTGTACTAGCACCAAGTCACTGTTTTGAAGACTTTGGTGGAGGAGTCAACGAGTTAAAATTCTGATCCCACCCTAGTTTAAAGTTAGTGGATGGACCAAGAGCAATGAGATCCTTTTTCCCTTGATATTTGCCTGCTGGCTCCCTTATGCCTTCACTTCCTAAACCCAAACTATTTCAGAATGCTGCTGCCCATCTCCCTGTGAGCACAAAGACACGACATTATTTTGGCAACAGAGTTATCGAGCAGGACTTGTAGGGAGGTGTCCTTTCCAGCTGCATGTGTGCACAGGTCCTTGTCATCCTCTTCCACCTGCCATGGTCCAGTCTCAGAGCAGGGTGTATGTACCACCTTGTTCTCTGCAGTTTCTCCTGCAGCTTTTATAGGTGTCCTTTCTTCATTTTAAGAGAGTCTGCTGTAACCAGTCTACTGGACAATGAAGTTTATAAAGTTTTATTCAGCTCTTTATGCATCAAGTCCTTATTCACCTGTTTTGAGATTGATCTTCATCTTGGGAAAACACGGCTTTTACTAGGATGGAGTGAGCACCAGGAATGCAGGACCTACTCCGCTCTCTGTGATGATGGTGATATGTTCCATCTCTTCATTGATATGACCATCTTTCCCTCTCAGTCAGTATAATTCAAGCAGGAAATAGAAAACCAAACAACTCCATTACTCTTCCTCGTAACTTCCCCTCCTCTCCCCACTCTTTTTAGCTGCTAAAGCATTTTTCTGAATGGAAAACTGCTCATAAAACAGGAGAAAAGAAACTTATGAATTTGTAGATATGCAATGCTCACTAAGGTGTATTGAGCCTCATGATCCAGAGTGTTATTTACAGGTTTAAGGAAAAGTTTCGGAATGAGATGTCATCTCTTTTGACACCCTGGCAGTGAGAGGGGAGGGTCAGTTGGGTGAAGCAGGTGGCATGTTTTGGAGGAAGGTAACAGGTCAGTAGAAACAGGAGAGTAGCTGTCCTATAGAGCATGAGTTGATGTATCTCTTCAAAGTTTGGCACTGGCTTACACCTTTTTATTTTTGCAAAATACACGTATTTACCATCACTTCTCCAAGGTTTCATACTTTGTCTCACTGATGAGGGAGTGAGACAAAACTGACTGTAATCTCACTTAGATGCTGTATTTTCCTGGAAAGAACTCATATAGCATTGAGCATGTGGTGCTATCCATATCCACTGCCTCTGGTTACAAAAGCCTCCCCTAAATACATGTAGAAATGCAGAATATGCTTCGAAGAGCTAGTTTGACATTGTTCCTTTCTTCCTAATAGAAAATATTTCAATAAATCTTGGAGATACATGGTTCAGGGTCCAAAGAATATGTGCTCCCTGCACAAATTCTGGCACATGGACTCCTTGTCCCCTTCTCTGAGGGAGCCAGGGTTCTCTCAGTTCTTCCCAGTGCAGTTCAGGGACGGAGAACTGAAGTTAAAAGGGTTGATGTGTCTCACTGGCCTCATGAAAGCCCTAACTGGGCAGACAGACAAAATAAGTTTAGTGTGTTATTTTGAAAGGTGCTGTGAAAGACAGGCCCTGCTGCAATGGGCTTTGCCTGTAGAGGAAGATGGACAGAGGGAAGGAAGAGGAACCAACTGCTGAACCTCCACATTTCTGTTTAAGTTTGTGCAGGTTATCCAGTCTCTGCTGTGGTTCATAACCCTACCTAGAGCTTGTGTTGTCTCCTGGGGCAGCATTGCCCCCACTATGCAGGTGTTCATAAAGAGCAAACTGGGAAACCAGACAATTCTGCACATGCTGTTCTGTCTTCTCAAAGCATTTTCGGAATGGTGCATGTCTGTGGGAGAAGGTGTTCTGAAGGCAAGGCTGCTGCTCTTCTATTTATGCCCTTTCCTGATGTTCAGTTCTTCATGGACCTTTTATTCTATAAAGAGATGGATCCTGACAGAAAAATACCTCTTTCATTATTAATTATTATTATTATTGTATTGGAATAGTCCCCAAAAGCTTTAAAGGCATTGGTATGGAAGAACATTAGAAGCCAATTAACATGCAAGCAGTTCCTGCAGGCTGCCCAAAGGTTCTTAGGCAGAGCTCAAGTACCTTGATAGAGACCTTAAACACCGGGGGTGCTTCCCACGATGTAATATTTGGGTCCATGGGCTCCCTTTCCTGAGTGCTGTACAGGTTGTGGAAGGACTGTAGAGATTATAAATGCATATAATTATATATATATATATAAAGAGAGATCATGTATACCTATAATAGGGAGCATCAAGGCAGCTGGGAGTGTTTTGTTGCTTTATCAAACCTCTTTGTTGCACTGTGGCTCTTTAAAAAGGCAATATAGTTAATTTTTAGACAATTCTAGTGAATCCCTTCGTGAAACACAAAACTTTTGCACAGTTTATCCCGTGATAAATTTTTAGCGTGATTTCATGACGAGGGATGACGAGGCCGGTTATGAAATATTTAAGAATATACTTAGCCTTACTTTTCACCCAGGCCAAAGCTCGCAGTTGCAAAGTCTTGGAGAAGATGAGCCTGCAGGTCGCTCCGCTGCGACATGCCATGAGCGGGTCACTAGGTGGCACTCCAAGGCTCCAGGTGATCCCCCTGGGGACCTGGAGCGCTCCCTGTGTATCCATGGGAAGGCTTGGGGCATGGAATTCTCCGCCGCACCTCTGTGGAGTAACACACACACAAAAACAAGGGACCGGGTTTAAAACAGCAATAACCCCCTGCCCCTAACCCAGAAGGATTAAGGAATGCCCAAAGTCGAGGTGTAAAAATGCAGAAAGCAAAAAGCTCTGGCACCGGACAGTGGGAGTTTAGTTTTATGAAGAGTAAGGACGGTGGTTTGTACTTTTGCTAAGCAAGCAGCTTTTCTCACGCTTCCTTCCCATCTCTTCAGGCTTAAAGGTACTTAACAGTGCTGCTTTCTGGGCGAATTGTACTGAAACACACAGAGATCTGGGAAGAACCTGCCCAAAAGAGGCATCTAAGGCTATGATGGGGTGATTTGTTTTCCAGGTGACAGGTGGATGTCGTACACAACAGCCTCGCTGGGGGATTAGGAGTTGAAACAGCCTGAAGTAGCAAAGCATTTCAGCGGGGGGGGTGCCTGTGAAAGAAAGGTGTAAAGCAAATAGGGGTGCACATGACAAGGGACGTCTGCGAGCTGTTTCACTCCTTTAAAAGCAGTCTGGAAGACTTCAGGGTCACGGAGTTTGCCTCTGAGGGGGCACATTTCTCGTGTTTTGGGTTTAGAAGTGATGGATTTTCTCCTCCAGGGTGCTGGTGACAATGACGCTCACGTGTCTGCCTGCAGCAGAGGCTGATGATTCAATCCCTGATGATTTTGGGGACAGCGTGTCCCCCGGGCCGGGCCAGGACCACACGGGTCACCTGCGGAGCCGTGCCTGGCTCCGGAGCAGGGCTTGGAGGGCCGAGGGCTGGGAAGGGGCAATGGCTTTCACAGCAAAACGCTGGAGAAGCCAGCGGCTGGTGGCAGGCAGGAATGGAGTCAGGGAAGCTGGGGTGACCAAAACAACAAACAAAAAAAAGCTGTCTCTTAAAATGAGCCTGGGAAGGGGAAAGGATCCCTGTCTGCGTTGCCGAGGAGATGGAAAGCTGTGTCCGCCGGCCTGTCTGCCCTCACTGCGTGCGGTGAGGGGACACCCACCCGCCCCTCCCTTCATTCACCCATCCATCCATCTATCCAGCCATCCTTCTCTCTCTCCATCCCTCCACTCACCCCTCCCTCTGTCCATTCATCCACCCACCCCTCCATCCCTCTGTCTATTCATTCATCCACCTATCCCTCTGTCCATCCATCCCTCCATCCACCCACCCATCGTTTTATCCCTTCATCCCTCTGTCCATCCAGCCATCCGTCTGTTCATCCACCCATCCCTCCATCTCTCTGTTCATTCATCCCTTCATCCACCTATCCAATCATCCCTCCACCCCTCCCTCTCACTGTTCATTCATCCCTTCATCCACTCACCTATCCCTCCATCAACTTGTCTATTCATCCATCCACCTATCCCTCTGTCCATTTATCCCTCCATCCCTTCATCCACTCATCATTCCATCCCTCTGTTTGTCCATCCACCCATCTCTCCATCCCTTCATCCACCCATCCCTCTGTCTATTCACCCCTGCATTCATCCACCCATTCCTCTGTCTATTCATCGGCCCGTCTCTCTGTCCACCCACCCTTCCATCCCTCTGTCTGTCCATCCACCCATTCCTCCATTCTTCTATCCATTCATCCCTTCATCCACCCACCCTTCCATCCCTCTGTCTGTCCATCCACCCATTCCTCCATTCTTCTATCCATTCATCCCTTCATCCAC
>JAWWMP010000041.1:56248771-56328995 GCA_035047865.1 Dendrocincla tyrannina
TTGGTTCCTTTCTGGATATATATATATATATATATATTGTGGTTAAGAACTGTTATCCTTTTATATATATATTTTTTCCTAATTAAAGTTGTTTTTTTCTAAATTCAAAGGAGAGGGATTATTCCTTGGTTAGCAAAATCTTAGTTTCTCCAGAACTAAGACACTGTACTGTCCAATTTAAAAAAAAAAATAAAATAAAAAAGCCAAGCCAAGCTGTTTATTGGGTTGTTAATCAGGTCTTTAGGCAAGGCATTGCTGCAATTTGCTTATCTGTGCATAATAAAATAGCACTGTTGTGAAAGGGATCTCATGAGAAACCTTCTAAATGAGAGTATTGGGAATAATTTTACAGGACTAGACAAATATTTATATAAATTTACCCACTCTTATCCCCCTCCTGCTGAGGGGAGATCAGTACAGCTGTAGTCTGCTTGGCTTTTTGTGGCGCATCCTGTGAATAATATCCAGAAAGTATTATTTGAGGGCTGCACAGGAGTTGTAGGCATTCTTTGGGTCTTCCTGCCTGAAGTTCTCCCTGATATAACAAACATATATATTTACATGATGTTACCACAGGAAGATTTCCTTTGAATCTGAGCTCTCTTCAATTCTCAGCAAATGCCCATGTTACTGTTCCCGTATCTGCAGTTCCATTCTTTTTCCACTGAACAGCATTAATGGAAGCTCTGTGTGCTTTCTAATACAGGATATTTGAACACTGGAGCAGAAATGTCTAATTTCTTGGCAAAGCCAGAATTGCCTCTCTCTGCTCTGTCTTTCTTTCTTGACCAAACATCAGATGTAAGCACAGCTTGTAAATGAAAGTATCTGATGACTCACAGGTCAGCAATTGTGTGTTTCGGATTTGAATCTCCAATTCCATCCTTACCGCTTTCCCTGGATTTTCCTCACTAGGGAATAGGTGTTTGTACAGCCTGGCCTCATCTAACCCTCACAAGATGAGTGTGTAAATTCATAAACTGCTGTTCAGAGAGCCCCTGCCATTTCTTCCTTCTCGAGTGGTCAAAGAGTCCAGGCCATGTTGTGAGTGTGTAAAGGGTAATGATAGAAAAGCCATCAAAGGTGGGTTGCATTAATATTCACTACCTGCACATCTGCATCCCTGCTGGACAGGGGTTACACATCCACAGGCCAAAACCCAGAGGCTGCTTACCACTGGCTTTTGGCTTTTCCCTGATTATCTGTCTCTGGTGATAAGTAGAGCCCTGATTCACGTGACTAATTTCTGTCTGGCCTTTCAGAAGACTCTGCATCTTAATGATGGGCTCTCTTTGGCATGAAAATATCAGCACTGTCAGCATGTGACAGTAGGACAGGGTTCTCTGTTTCAGGAATGAAACAGCAGGAATCCAGAAAATTGCATCCATGTAGTGGTTGGCTGAAAATAAACCCCTTTTGCATTGATCCACTACCACAACAATTAGGGCTTCTTGTTGATAGTTTTGGCATCGTGAAAACAGCTCCACATTTCGTGAGTGCACGGTGCCCAAAGTGCCTGACTCCGGGGGGAGGCAGCTTTTAGAGCTGTGTCTTGGGCAGTGCCTCTCTGTGCTCACATGATTACCATTATTACCCCAGCTTTAGTGAGGTGTGACTTTCTTCACATATTCTGAAACACAAAGCTGTCGTCACAACTTGAATTTGTCAATACAGGAGCAAAATGTGACTCGATCATTTTAAACTCTGATGTGGTTAACAAAATCTGTAGCCTGGTAGCTCTTTTTATCTTCTGTTGTAGGTGCACAGAGCTGAGGGATGCTGGACAAAAATGAGTTTGAGCTTTTTTGCAAGCCTGTCTCAGACTAAAAGAAGTGATTGCAAGTCTTTGATGTGATTTCTATTCAGTTTGGTCTCCTCAGGTCTCTTTGAAGTGAATGTATCAAGCCTGTATGGTTTAATGAAGGGCCATGTCAACTAATTTTACTGTTGTTTCTTAAAAATGCAGAGTACCCACAGCCCTGCAAGGCACTCAGGAGAAAAATTAATGCTTGCCACTCTCCTGAAAACATAAACTATATACAAATAATGCATCTCTGTCTAGGCTGGAGCAGTGACATATTTTTTAAGAAGACTTACTATCAGTACACACCACAGAAAAGAGAAAGAAAATAAGAAATCCTTCAATGTTGTCTCCTGGATAAGAAAAGTGTCATGTGAAGTGATCAATACTGGAAGTTAGGAAGCCTGGTGGCATTAATCCATTCCTCTTCCCAAAGGTCCTCTGGAGTCTTCATTGCCATGAGGGGTGAGGGGCTTCTGTTTCTCTGAATTTTAATGGGTGACCATTTTTCAGGGTTCTAGTTCGTGTTGTAGCTGGTTCACCATCATGTAGACCTTCCTAGTCCAGATGAACACTTCTGCAGTTAGAAAAACTATGAGCAGCAAAAATAAACCTCATCATGCAACCCAAAATGCTGGGAGGCCTTCACTTCATAAAAGATGCTGTTGAGGAGTGGGATGAATTTGTCTCCATCCAGGGAATAGGTGTCAGAATAATTCAGGGGACACAAATCCATGGTTTCCATGTGTGTTATGTTCAGAAGGAGCCACATGACTTCAGTAAGTATTGAAAGAAAAGGCAGCCCTGGACAGGTGAGCAGGAAGTTTGGCCAAGCGATACAGGATGATGGGAAACCCTTTATTTTACAAACCTTCTGTTCTCTCACATCAAGGGCCTCCAAAATTAAGATTCATTTACTGTCAGGTCATAAAGGAATTCGCTTCAGAGCTGAAGTTTGGGATTGTTTTCCTGTGTCAGTGGACAGGCATTTAAAAATGAAATGCAAAGGGAGGTTGGAGAATCTGAGAATGAGATACCTGCAGAGGCTGGGGAAAAAAGGTAGGTGAGTTAGTTATTTCTGTATCAGTGAGCTAATTTCACTGCTTTAAACCTCTGCCTCAAAATTTATAGGTGCATATTTCAGCTGAAAGATGTAGGAACAGCCTCCTGCCAGGACTTCCTGAAATAATTATCATTAGGGTGCATGCACACCCCTTGTGTCAGTAAGGTGCACAAAAACATTCTCCCGTTAGGTGCCCAAGAACTTTGAAGATTAGATGTGTAATCAAACATTTCCCTTTATATTAAAAGAGGGAATTGTGGTGGGAATGGCTGTGATTTAGAAGCGGTGGTGAAAACGCTGTCAAATGTCATGTTTCACATCCAGAACAGCTTGTGAACAGGAAATCTCTCTGCTTGAGCTTGTCGGGCCTGGCAGCTACTAAATAAAGACAGACTCTAAAACCGCTCTGTGCTCTGCAGGTATCCTTCTTTATTTGGGTATCTCACTTGCAGTTCAAAGAACTCGGGCCAATCTGTTTAAATATCAATTAAGACAAATGTCAAACAGCAGCAAGCTCTAATCAAGGGTTCAGCCTGCTTTACTGCTGGATAATAATTTGGGGTTTATCTAGAAAAATACTGTCTTTGCCCTAAATGAAGCTGAAATGGCCCCAGATAAGTGTGTATTGTGCTGGCTGAGGTGACAGATGTCACTTAATGCTCAGATACGTGAATAGAAAGTAGACTGTTTCCTAGGGAAAGAACTCTGCTTAATTATTTTTTTCCATGAATGATTTGAGCTGTCCAAAGGTTTTAGACACCCACAAGGTGCTGTAGGCAAAAAGCACCGTATAAAATGTTAATACAGTGAGAGGACTTGTCCAAAACTCTCTAAGGTAAGATCCTAAGTGAAGTGTTCCATGTCTGTTGTTGGGCTGGATGGTCCTTGTGGGTCCCTTCCAGCTCAGAATATTCTGTGATTTATTGATCCCCTCTCCATTCCTGGCCCTGTAGTGTGATTTGTGCCACCATATAGAGCATTTAGGTGGCTGGCAAATGGTACCAAATCTCAGCTTTCAGTTTGTATCTTATATTTTGGAGTATTGTTTATCCCTCTGTACTTCAGTGCTACCTTTCTGCACTGGAGCAGGAATAGCTGAGGGAATGGATCACAGGGGGAGGCTCTTTTGTCTCTTCTCAGCTTGATGGGCTTATCAATGTCCAGCCATTAAAAATGTTCTTCTGGCTCTTTGAACTAGGAGTTTAAGTAAGGAGGCAAAGCACAGGGAAGAGAAGAGAGACAGGAAACTGGGGAAGGGAAGGTGAATTTATGAAAAATGCAAGGAAGGGAGTCCACAGAGACCGTGTTTCTTATCAGTGAATGAAGAATGGGATGGTCATTCACCAGAAATGTGAAATGCAGCCATTCAGCTGGATTTTCATCATCTCTTGCTTTGTTTCATTCCGTGATAAGTGAGCTGAGTCAGCTTCCAGCACTGGGGGCTTGGAAGTGTCTCAGATCTTCAAATTTGGCTCTTTAACTCTCTCTGTGTGATACACAATATTTGAGGATCATTAACTAAAAGTTGGAAAATAGCAAGTGCTAAACCTGTGTTTTGTGCATGGATAAACTCAGCTCGTGCATTAGGGAAGGACTTGCGTGTCTAAAAACTCAGCTGTTTTTTTCTCCAGGCAGCAAAGGTGACTCTTGTAAGGCCACCCTTTCTCTGTGGGACTTGAAATTTTGGTTCATGTTTCCTGTGCGTGTAACAATAGGAACAAAATTCAGACACGGAGCGAGATGAGGCTCAGCAATGGGTGTCTCTGTGCCTTCCCTAAAGTGACAAGTTAATCATTGCGGATAGAGAAAAAACAATAAACATAATCTGAAATATTAATAGAAAGTAAAAATGTCATGTCCTACAGCTAGTGATAAAGGAGATCTCTCCTTTGCCTTTCAAGTGTGTGCTATTTGCTTTCAGGCAAGATAGTTTTATGTATGGAACTGGTCACACTTGCAGAATGTCTGTGCTGTTTAAGCAGCTGGACATCCCTCTCCATAGGTTGGTCTGCATTCCATTTTCCCCTGCTTTCTTTTCAGACAAGTACTTCACCAAGATGTAAAGCATCATGGCCTTTGTGCTTAGCCATCACAGAAGGAAAGGAAACAAAACTGCTGCAGAGTACTTGGTGTTTTCTGGAAGTGGCTTCCAGAAAAACAGCACAACAATACCCCAGATTGCATCCAAATCATCTCCACCAAGCTGGCATGGCCTTTTCCTTTTATTGCTGGTTTAATACTGGAAAACAGGAGTTTGTGACATTTTTGAAGGAAGCTGTAAAATTGAATTTATTATTTCTTTTTTCCCCCTTTGTGGATGCACTAATGGGAAAAACATGGGAGAGGCAGTGCCCAGAGTGGAAAGGCTCTTGAGGGGTTTGTCCTGAAACAAAGTCATGCTAAACAACCTATTGTACCTGTTCTTTTTCTGTCTCCACTGAGAAACATCAGGCTGCTTTTGCTGATTTTCTTCCCCCCTGTTCCCAGGCTGCCCACCCTTGACCTTGCCTCTCAGACTGGTCCTAATGGCTATCAAGTTTTACAGTTTTCTTTGGCACGAGCGTCTTGAAAACATCATGGCAACTTGAAAGCTGTAAAAGCTGCACTCTGTGTTCCTCTGGGTCATTAGATTGCACCATTTCCAAGGTCACAGCATCTAAAGAATAAAGATGTGAACATTTATGGCTCAAAAAAATACCTCAGGAAGAGCCAGATGTAACAAATGATAGATTTTAATTTGTTTTCTCTTGTGGAAAAAGCGATTTCAGCAGCCTTTCATGGAAGGGGATTTTCAGAAGTGGGTTTTACTCTGAGATGAAGGTGAAGGTTTTGATCGCAGTAGAAAAATTGAGTGAGTCTTGATATGTCAGTATTTTCTTGATAAAATGTGGGCTTGGAGTAGATGCTGAATTCTGATAACCCCAAAATGGTGTTCCAGCAGGTTGGGTTGAGTGGCACTGGTCACACTTCCCCACCTGATCCTTCATACATCCAGGTGGGTCAATTCTGGCAAATTTTAAGAGTAAAGCTGGGCAGACTTCAAAGAATGCCTAACGAGTGGAAATGTGCTGGTGCCGAGCTCTTCTGGAGAATCTGATCATTCCAGTGGCCTTGCTTGGGTTGAGTGTTCCCCAGAGAGCTGAACTGCTGGCAGGTTTGGCCTGCCCTTAATGGTCTTTAACCTGTGTTGGGCTTTAATCCTCGTCTTTAGGTCTGGAACTTCTTGAGGAAAGTGCAACTTGGTGTGAGAAATACAAATGCCTTAAGTTCAGATGGTCCAGTGTGTGTGTTGTATATCTGCTGGAAGTACATCGAGTGTAGAAGCTGCCAAAGAAGCAGGGTAGATACGAATATCCCCCTGTAATTTTGACTTGAGTGGCTTTTGCAGTCCCTAAATCCAGCGTTTAAGAAGAATAAGATGCTGATGTGATTGGGATCCAGGACTTGAACTTGTTTGTATTCTTGCTGGTGTGCATGCCACTTAATTTCTGCTTTAATGTCTCCAGAGTGCCTCTTTGACTGTATTTTGTTTAAAGCAGCTGGCTAAAGAAAGATGAACACCAGAATACCATTTTTCTTCAGAAACTGGAGAAACGTGTGGACTTATCCATCTAGATGCACTCTAAAAGATTTTAATACTTACTTTTCTAGCTATTTGATGGATGCAGCTTCTTCAGGAGATATCCCACATCTGCATAATATACCTGTGTGCTCACTTTTGTTTGTGCTTCTCCAAATTAGAAGAAATTGGTGTGGGCAGACAGCTTTCTTTGGCTATTTATTTTAAAATGTCCAAGCACTTAAATTACTCCTTTCAAAGTCAATTGAAGCTTTTGTTTAGTAAATTAGCTCCAGGCCTTTCCCTTATATTACTAGTCAAGAAAAACTTTAACATGCTCTCAGATTTTCCTCAATCCCACCCCCATTTTGAGCACTGTGAGTGTTGGGATCTGGGGCCTTGGCAGATGCCAGGATAAAAATTGTGCCAATGCACACTTTGCCATTTTCTACAGAAATCTGTGGAATCGAACACGAAAAGCAGAATTTGGCTGGTTGACTTCCAGGCCTGAGCCATTCTTCCTTTTGCATGTTAATGCCATAAGGCTCGTGTGACAGCTCAGCTGTGACACTCGTCCAGAATCCATCAGCTCCCTGCAGACATTTGCTTTGATTTCAGTAGCTCTGCCCACAATGATCAGTGGCTGTGCTGACAAATCCTGTTCCATGTGTTGGAAGGCTTTTTGGGCATTCAGGAACTTCATGGATTGCAACTGGTGTAATGAAGAGTGGGAGTCAGTTTTGCTGGAGGTAAACTTTTCCCTCCCTTGGCATGAGTTCTGTGCCACCTCCTAGCAGAGCTTGGAAAAGATGACCAGCACGCAGTAAATTCCATGACACTGCTGAAAATGTTGAGACAAAGTGGGAACCGGCATTTCCCTCACTGTTTTACGGCTTGGTTTGTGTTTTGGGCATCATTTACTGCACGCTGGTGTGCCTTCCATCCTCTGCTGAAACAGAAAGCTGGAATACTGGGATGCTGGAAGCAGCAGAGCTGGAGTCTTGCTTTTATTCTGAACATCTCTTGTATGTGCTCCTGGAAGAGCTGCTTCTCTGCAGGGTGGCCTTGGGAGAGTTCTGAGAGTGCCAGCTCGTTGTTGCAAAATACACCAATTAAAGAAACTTGTGGGGTAGTGTCAGAGTCACCTCTAATAATGAGAGAAGAGCAAAGCCCAGTGTGTGTAAGGCACATGCACATCCCATCAGACTGAAAAGGATGAGGTCACTTAAAGAAAACAGATTCAAATTCTCTTCCTGTAAGTGAAATACAGAGATTGTAACTTACAGCCCTTCCTCGTGGGAAGAAATCCTTGGATTTTCTCAGGTACTTGTCTGGGGTTTCTGTACAAGCTTCTGTGATGCTTGCCTTGCATAATCCTTGCAGTCTCAGGCACTGGGTGTTTTTTGGGTAACACCACTGCTTATTGGGGAGGGAAGTGGCAGGGCATGGCAGTGTAGTGTTCCCTGGGGCTGCTGAAAGGGTTCTTTCCAGAATTTAACCAAAAAATGCTTTCCCGGAAGAATTATGGTGCAGCTTCGGAGCTTTCTTCACCTTGGTGAATAGCTGAACCACTCCAGTTGCTGCTACCCCCAAGTAACCCTTTTTCCTGCTCAGTTTTTACTTTAAAACTCGTGAAACAAGCAGTGGGAATTTTTGAGATTTCCCAAACAGGTTCCAGAAAGAGATGACCAAAATGATCTTGCCAACAGCAGAGGGATGTGGCTGCACGAATCCAGCCCTGGGACTGGGAATTGCTGCCTGCTTTGAACACACTGAGCCCAAACAGGTTCTTGGCAGGCTGTTACAAATGGCCCTACACCTTCTTCATAAGTTTGGTGCATTTAATTCTTGTCCAGGACACCTGTAATTCATGTCACTGTAATAGCAGATAAAATGAATTCCTCATAGAGACTGCTGGACTCTTTAAGGGTGATTTCCTCACTAAACACTCCAAGTTTCCCTGTCTGTATTTACTGGATTGAAAGCTCTGCATTTTGCCAGTGTAGATAAAACTTTAGGTTTCCCTTTGAGACAATTTTCATGGCTGGATGGCAACATTTCTTTTTTTCCTCTTCTTATGGTCATGCCTTCATGATGAAAGACAATATTAAGTGATCAACTGCTAAAAATGGTAAGGATAGTCGAAGGCACAGAATTAGCAGGGAGAATTTGCTTTCTGAGTTAGAGGTGCTTGGAGTTGGGATTGATAGCCCCAGTCCTATCAATTACAGGAAAAATAAGAGGATATGACCTAACCCAAAGGAAATGAACACAGCTGGCCCCTGCAAAATTTGAGATTTACAATGGACAAAATTAAGAGCAAGCCTGCAGGTTTTATGTGGTTAAATGTACTCCTGTTGCTTTTCCCCTGCATTAAGCTTCCTAAGGAAGCCACATCCTGGCGTGTCAGGTGTAATGCCCTGGCCATAAATTATATTTTCATTGAGCCATTCTTTAAAGAATAAAGATATACCTTCCTCCAGGTATGTGAGACGAGAAGGTGGGACAGAGGTGACACTGTTTGCTTTTCTCTTGGCAGCAGGAGCTTGAAAAAACTTCAACATTTGGGCTTTGCAGGCTTTGTGCATGTTTTTGTGAGGTTTCCTTGTTTGCTTTTTTGGTTGGGTTTTTTTTTGGGGGGGGGGGGGGGGGTGGTGAAGTAGGTTTTTTGTGGTTTTGGTGGGGTTTTCTGTTTGTTTTGATTATTTTAGAAGTGTTAAATTCACCAGTCTTACCCCCTTGTTGTTTTGCTGGCAATCCTGGAGACAGATATTCCAATCAGCCGGCTTGGTGAAGTCCCTTGTGTGGCAGGGTGGTTTTGAAGGGGGGGGAGAAACACCAAAAACTCACAACATGGCTCCGAAAAAGAGTTAAGGGTGTTTAGTTTCACTTCTAGTTTCCTACTATTGGGGCACAAAAGGGAGAAGTAATTTTCTAATCCTTTTGCAAAATGTATTGTGACTTGAGCTCCTGAGAAAAGAGTCTGCCCATTTTGTTATTTTTGTGGTTTCTGTATCTCTTCCACCACTTTTTCTGTAATTTGAGTATATTTCATCATCTCCTTGTGCTGCTAATGACAGCACAGCTTTTTAGAAATAAGCATTACGTAAGGGGCAGGCATTCAGAAGGCTTCATACTTTTTTTTGATTTTTCTTTGTCCCTTTTGAAGACTCTTCTATTGCTTATTCAAACAAACAGTCCTGTTTGATTCATTGTTTGAAAAAAGGCAGTGAATTGCTGAACCGCTGGCAGTCTGATGCTGAGGAACATCACAGCTGGTAACACTGGCTCCTGAATTCCCTCTTCTGAAGACCCTCAGTGCTGGATAAAAGTTAAGATCAAATCTGAAGATGAAAATACCATTTTTGCTTATTGACTTGGCCTCTTGAAACATGGCATTCCTGTAGAGCTCCATTTTTGTTTCTGTGGCATGAGAATGTTAGGAGGTGTCTGGAATTATTCCTGGGTGGGTATGGAAGCTCCAAATCCCTGCTCAGTGGAAACCAGGCTGGAACACTTTTGGGGATGTGCATCCAGGGCCACTGGAGGTGATTTGCTGGTTATTGTTTTCAGGGAAAAGCAGAGCTTTTGTTGTCCTCCTGGGCTCAGGAGGTGGAACACAACCACGGGCTGTGCCTGCTGGGCACTTGTAAAAATTGTTAGTGAAGGATGAGAACTCCCTGGAACACAACAGTGCTTGAAAGGCTAGAAAGTTTACCTGTAAGCAGCAGGTCATATTTTTGTTGAGAATATCCTTCCTCCAGCTTCTTATTTCCAGTATTTCTGTGGTGCTGATTGCTCCGTTATGAAATAGCTGGGTGGTTTTGAAGACAAAGCCCAATTGGTAATTTTAAGGTGCTTAGAGGTTGTGGAAGGGGGACTTTGGAGCTGTTGGAGGGATGTGCATGGAGAGCTGGACTACTCTGAGCTTAATGTGGATTTCTGGCAGGGACCAACATAAGGAGGAAGGCTTGCAAAAATCCTTGAGTGACTGAGCTGGCTTTTCACCAGGGGCTCTTTGTACCAACCCACCTTGGCTGTCTTGGGGCTGCATCTGGGTATGAGAGCAGGCAGCAAAGCTTTTCTTGGAGTACCTTTTAAAAGAGGAGGAGGAAAAAAAGGGTGAGTCTGTGTGAACACAGCCCTGATTCAGAAATATGCCAAGCACCACTGCAGTGGAAGGCATGTTTGCAATGGTCTGACAATGCCAACAAGGTGGTTTTCTAAAAAGGTGATTTTATCTGTTTATCATGCACTGCCTGGCTTAGGGGAAATAGCTGGGGGGGTTTGGTTTAGCACACAACAAATTTAGACCTGATAGTTATGGAGCTGTGGGGTTATCTTTAATTACGTGGTTTTAGGTGGTTGGTGTGCACCACTGAATGATTCACAGCAGTGACTGTGTTAGTACTGATGGTCAAGGCATGAGCCAGGATACAGAAAGTGTTGCATTTTCTGGAATGAGTGAAGATGTGATTGTTTTTTCCATTTCATAAGAGGGAGGGGAGGTGGTAACAGGTTTGTAGTTGAAGCAGAATGCATCTCTCATGGTTCATGATGCTCTTTCAGATACAGCCCCAAAAAAAAAAATCTAGTGTATCTTCGAAGAATAAAACATTGGACTTCTTGTGGGTCTTGCTGTGTGTGCATTAATACAGAAAATTTAATTGGGCTTATTTTGTGGGGAAGACTGGTTTTTATTACGCTTTTTTCTCATGCCATATTAACAGCGTGTCTCAGTTCTTTGTTACAACAAAATCCGTGTTTCCTCTCATTGTCTGCTTGATTATTTTAAAGTTGAAAACTAAAAGCTGCCTTTTAAATACAAAAACTGCCCCAAAATCGGGTGTTTCTTTTTCATTTTCGGCAGCACATCGTTGTTTCCTGTGATGATACTCCAGGTGTTTTGGGAAGGAGTGTTCTATACATTGGCTTACTGCTTTCCAGTCGTGGATGACCCTGATATATCCAGTCAGTGCTGGATGAAAGGGGCAGTATGAGTCTATAGACAGATTAAGAATATATTCCAAAAAATTGGAGAAGTTTTTCTGTATTCTTATAATACTTTTTTGGTTTTAATCAGCTTTTTCTTGCTCTTGTGTTTCAGATATCGATGAGTGTGAGAATGACTTCTACAATGGGGGCTGTGTCCACGAGTGCATCAACATCCCAGGCAACTACAGGTGCACGTGCTACGATGGCTTCATGTTGGCCCACGATGGCCACAACTGCCTTGGTGAGTGCTCAGTGCTGGCAGGACACTCATTTCATGGCCCTGGCCTCTTCTCACTGCTGCATTTTGTCATCTGGTGCCTTTTCAGTAAAGGACTTGCTCCAGATCACACGGAATAAGTGTCTGTGGACTCTGATGTGGTTTAGAGCAGACCATGAAAGCTGCCACCCTTAATCCCAACACACTCCAAAGAGTCTTTAGTGTCCCATCTTTAATGTTGCTAAAGAAAACTCTGACCCCCAAAGCCTGTGCTGGGTGTTTGGCCTTCTTTTCTTAGGGAAAGCAATCTGCTAAATATATTAAATATACTGAAATATATTTGGGCTGATTCTTCCAGCTTCTGTAATATCAGTCATACGGAGCTCCCCCTCCCCTTTTTCCCCCTTTTAGGGCAGTATGGTGTATGGAGATTTTGGGATCTGTATTTTTGGTTCATGCCCATTGCTCTGGTTTAAATAGGTTGGCTTTAAGTTAAATAAGTCTATGTTTTGGTATGAAATTTCTTCATACCAACTACCTGCATATGAACCTTGATTGCTGTGGCCAGTTCCCCCAGCCTGCTTACTTGGTGGTCATTTTCAGTTAAATTCCAGTGCTTGGAGACTCTCCTTCTCAATATTCCCAACAGAAATACAATGGCCAGGGTTTTGGTACAATCCTAAGCTAATTGCAGAGTGATGTTTATAAACAGTGTGGGAAAGGGATATTTTTGCTGTGTGATGCAGCAGCTTTACTTTGGTAGAAAATGAGATGTTTGCGATAAAAATGAAGAAATGAGGCAGTGAAGCAGCAATAAGGAAGTCCAGTATCACCAGGGTGCAGTGGCTGAAGCTGTGGAACAACTGGAATTTCAGAGCAAGGATTTGGATACCCTTTCAGGAGATCCATTTCCTACTGTGGCAAACTTCCCAATTTCATGGCTTATAGATGGGACTCAATAGATTAATTTGCCTCAGTCTGAGATAGTCAAATGATTAATTGTGCAAGAGGTGTTTCTTACACAAAGAGCAGCCAGATATAAATTTAAAAAATAAAGAAAACCTCTATTTATTCGGATTCCAAATGACTCCGATTGTAGCAGGAAAAAAACCCTTTTTAACCAGGGACAGCAAAAAGAGTGCCCTGATAAAGGATGAGCCATTCAGGAGATCTGTGGGACTTTTTTGGACCTGCTGTCTGTGTTATTGCTCTCTGGTCATGAAAAACGTGGGCTAAATCTACAGAGATAGTCAACTTTCTAATTGTATGTTCATAAATGTCTATTCAGCCAGTTGGGTGGGGGTTTTTTTGGAAACCAGAAGTGTGTAAATGCAGTTTGACTGGATTTCAGAGGTTGCAGCGAGGTCTCAAATCAAAAACAAACCTTGTATTTGCACATAAAAAGTTAAATTAGGATTTCTGTCAGATTTTGGAAAGTGGTTTGCTCATGCCAAAGATTTTCTTTTTCACCATGATGAAATGAGGCATTGAAAGGAATTAAAGTTTTGATAAGTCCATTGTTTTCCACCTTTTCTTGCTTTTTGAGAAATCACTATTCTTCGTGGATTTTAAGGATACAGTGAATGCTGCTCAAGATTAGTAACAATGTTCTTTCTCCTCCTGTCTTTCCATCCTTCCTTCCTTCCTAATTTATTTGTTGGGAAGAGATCATTTGGTTTAGAATTCATGGTTAAAATTTGTACTGGAAAATGCCCCAAATTATCCTCACAGGAGCTCAGCTTGCTTTCAATTTGGTGTTTTATAGAGGAATTTCTCAAATATAACATGAAATGACACCACAGGGTATTCAGATTGGATGAGATCCTTGTCTAGCTAAAAAGAATTAATTCTAGCACTGTAATCACTTGGAATAGCAGCAGTTCCTTCTCAAAAATTGCCCTAAATTCTGCTCAGTGGATGCAAGACTGATAGTTGCTCTCATGCAATAGGTTTGAAGCCAGTCAAGAAGTATGTTGTCCCTCCTCTTACATGAAAAACCAGGCTGGGGGACTTTTTATAAGCAATTAGTTCAGTAGTCCAGATATTCTTTCCTGTTTGATCCTTTTTCTCTCCATCTTCTTAGTGATAAATTGAATTTTCCTTCTTTGTGTCTTCCACATGTTGAGTCCATGCTCAGATACCTGGGCAAAGCTGTGAATCTGTGCTGGAGTAGCAATGGATGAGATGAAAGAAAAGGTCTGGTTTTCTTCTAGGGAAGAGAACATGAGAAAGAAGACACAGTGGTCATCAAATCTAAAAAAGACTGCCATGGAGAATTAGATTTTTACTGGTTTGGCTTTGCATGTGAACGAGGTGGGGCTGTAGCATCTTGCTTCTCAGAAGGTCCTTGCCAAGGGGCTCAGCTGATCCTCCAGCTGTTCTGAAATTCACCTCTCTCTGATCAGAATGTGAAAAAGGAGGGAATGAGGAGTGTGAAAAAAAATACACAGCACCAAAAGCTGGCAGTCCTTGGTTCCTGTGTGAGAAAGCCCCACCTCCTCCACATGCTGCTCCTCTCTTCTCCTGGAGGCAGATGGATGTGTACATACAATTAGGGAATTCTTCCTAAAATATGGATTATTTCATATGATTTCTCCTTCACTCTGATTTGTGATAGTTCCTTTTTTAACAGGAAATAAGTTTTGCTTTTTTTGCAAGAACATTTCTTGCTTCCAGGCTGCATTCATCTTGACTCCTCTTTTTTTCTTTCTAAAGATCAGTTTGGGTTCCATGCCATCCTCTACTTTTTATGTTTTCTCTCATTAGTGAGTGTGCTCAAGATGAGTTACAAACTCTTCTTAGAAAGTACCAAAAAAAGCTACAAAGCAAAGTCATGATGTATTTATTTCATTTATAGGCTTTTCCATGGTGTTAATTGCTGCGATGTAGGAACATGCATTAATACCTTGTAAATGCTAAAAGAAGTATAATTTTCATTGGTTTATAGAGGAGTAGCTAGGACAAACAGATTGATTACTTCTCAGTCTTCACACGGGGTGATTGATGGCATCTCAATGTCTGCACCACAGGCAAGACAGAATCCTTACCCTGCTGCATCCCTGCCTACACACTCTAATTTCAAATATTCTCTGTAGCTGTGTTTTCTCTCACAGAAAAATAGCAGTGACTAAATTTGGACATTTATAGTATGATATCTCCGTTGATTCTTTTGTGTGCCTGACAACTCTAGGGGCAGGGTTTGATGGGTCAGTAGGTTAGGGTTCTTCAGCAGGTAATCCTGTGTCTGACTGAGAAGAATCCTGGGAAGCAGGGTGAACTTCTGGCCGTAAATAATGGACATCAGGTTTTTTCCATGCCTGTTCTCAGATGCTGCTTTGCATTTCCTGACAAAGTGACTAAGCCATGGGGAAGCCCCAGTGGGAAAGGAGAGGTGGCCCTTTCCCCAGAGCACCTGAACCTGCTCCAGGAGTGGCTTGGTGTTGGCAGCCCTGCAGGTGAAGCAAAGCAGCACCTGCAGCATTTGGGAGCCTGCAGCTAAAGGAGAAACTTCTGAGACAGCCCAGGAGCAGATGAGTCACAGGCCTGGAGGTGCCTGGTTTAAAATGGACCTTGGGATTGATTCCAAAGCAGTATAAAACTTAAGGTCACGTTTGAAATCCCACAGTTTTGTTTCTTCTGAGGTCTGAGGGTAAGGTCTAAACCCAAGTGCCTGTCCTTTAAAACCTGTGGGCTTATTCTAAGAGAGAAGATGCTTTAACCCTGGCAGGTTGGTCTAGGTCCTGACTGGGTGGCACTGATGTGCAGTCTGACTCAGATGGCAAAACTAACACATAAAATCACAGAATCATTTAGGTTGGAAAAGACCTCCAAGACCATCAAGGTCAACCTTTAGGTCACCAAGTCCAACCTTTAAATCTGTGTATATCCCATCATATCCTTCACCACCTTTCAGTGAATGTTCCAGTGCTCTGCGTTTTTCCTTCACAATAAACCCAAAGCTGTCAGAAATGAAAATCTACCTGTTCCTGCCCTGCAGTTTGGGATGTGGGATTGTGGCCTCCTCTGACTATGCATATGAAGTGGGAGGGGAGTGCCAAATGGGTGAGGAATCATTTGTGGAGCTCGCAGCTGTGTAATGTCACAAGTGCTGCATAACTCAGGATTGCATAATCCCTGCTATGGTTAGAGAGCCCAGTGTCTTCCTTTTAATTTAGCTGGGTTTTACTCCTTCTCCAGACAGCTGTGCACAATGTGTTGCTTTCTTAAACTCCAAGCAAATGCTTCTATCACTGATGTTTATTTTTCTTTTATGTTTCCCAACAGTTCGAATAGAATTTTACTTTTTTCCTTTTAAAGCAAACCTTTTTAATATAAAACTTAGCAGCTTTTGGAAAGTTGCTTTTAGTTTCATACAGACAAATATTTTTAAAGAGAAGCTGGAAAAGGGTCCTTTTCCTTGGCCATCTTTGTTTCCCTTGCCCTTTTTTCCCCAGTTTCAGAAGACTATTAGGTGAGCTGAGAGTTAAGTGTTGTCCTCCTCTAGCACATTAGCAGGGCCCCCAATAATGTCACCAGTCATAAACTCTCCTCCAGATTCCCAGGGCTGGTAATCTCAAACTCCTTGGCAGATGGGGGAAGGTTGAACACACCTAATAGCCTTCTTCTCATAACTCTTCATTCTTATTAAAAAGCATGTCAAATGATAGGATTTTTGTAGGGCAGGTTAATAATCTAAATCTTGATGCTCTTGCTCGCTTCCAGTGATTCCAGGGAGATTTTACTTGAGCAGAAATTCAGGAGTTGGCAGTAATTTAATGCCTTGAGCAGGCCAGACTCCCAGACCAGGGCTCAGTGCTTGAGCTGGGAGCTGTTCTAGCTCTGAGGGGTCCAGGCCACATGCCCAGATGGGAATGGCAATGTATATAATATATATTTACAGACTAGCTGGGAACCGTTGAAGTGCAAGGTTTAACAACAGAAGAATCTGTATGTTTTAAACATTTATGGGTTCTGTGTTTCTGCACGTGATGATGGGCAGGGATGAGGTCCTTGGAACAGAGGAAGACCTTTGGGATGAGGGGAGGGAGCCCTGCAAATGGGAGCCCAGAGGTATTTTGCTGCTAACCCTTCCCCAGACAGGTTGCAGTGAGTGCCTTCCCAAAAATCCACTCTGCAGGTAGCACAGCAAACTGCATTTTAGGGACAAATGGGTTCTCTCAGGGTGGCAAGCTTGAATGCAGTTTTTGAAGTTGTTATTTCTGATATATTTCTTCAACCATGTGATTTTTACCCTATTGCTGATTTCAGATCTTTCCTCAGTCTTGTTTGGTCTGTACTTTAGATGAATAATAGCAGCTGTGATTCATAACAGCCATTTAAAATAGCCAGTCTTTGTGGCACGGTAGCATTGCACCAGACCTTAGAACTTGTGCTCCTGTTCTGCTGACTGATAACTAGATGCTGAGCAAGTGTGAGTAGCTGGGATGTAAATGTTCTATAGGTAATTCTGCATTAGAGGTTTACAAATTCTGTATGAGGGGTTTACATGCAACTTCTGTATAAATGTGTTTACCTCTGTTACTTGGTTGGCTGCACCTTGTGAAAGTCCTAGAACTGAGTTGAATCTCTGTTTCAAGGTGGGATTATAATATGCTAGTCCAATGATCTCCCCCAATCCAGGAAAAATACAGAATTCTCTTGGTGATTAATGGAAAGCTCTCTGATATCAAGCCCTCTCTGAGGCTGGAGTCTGAACACAGGGCTTTTCTTAGCCTGCTGCTTCTATTTCTGTAGCTGAAAGTTTCCCCCTTTAAAAATACTCTGTTTGGTCACCCCACATTAATCTTTTGAGTCCAAATGAGATGCAACTTTCTTTACATGTTAATTTGCCATGTGTTTGCTTTCGTAAGCCAATGTGATCTGAGAAGTACCAAAACAAGTGAGAGTATAAATCAGCATAGGCCCAAGGTTTTTTGTTAGGTATGGGGAAAGAATCAGAAGTGTAAAATAAATCTTGGTCGCTGTCAAGGATGAAGGTAGATTCTCAGACTGTCATAATAAATTAAGAAACTGGGAGCTGTGTGACAGCAGCATCAATCTCAGTCTCTTGTTTCTGCAAGTCTTCTTGTTGTCTGAGCCTTTTCTTTTCTTTTTTCTTTTTAAATACTTACTCCCTGGAGGAGATGATCAATCACAGGAAAGATTTCTCTACACGGAACACTCAGGAAAGTAAAGAATAATCAGTTTAGAATGTGAAGTTTATATGTATAAGTTAAATGAGTTAGAGCCCATATGGATGCTCTGATGTATCAGTTGGTCTGATGTATCTTGGTCCAGAACTCTCAGGGTTTTGTACTGCATCCTTACTGCTTTATCTTGTGTTAGTTTTGCACCTTCTGTTAACTCATCTTCACTTCTTCATAATAGCCAATTTCTAAGCCAGTGTGGCCTATATGAAGAGAAAAGCTGTAAAACACATTGGAATGAAGCAAAGCTTTGGGACCCACGTTGTGTTTAGCACAAGGGAGGATGTGTATTCACCTGAGGCTGCAGGTGGGTGTATTTCCAGTCAGGTTTCTATGCCATTCACCTTCCCTAAGGAACGGTGTCTTTTCCCATCCTAGAAATTGCATAGATGCAGTGAAAACACCGAATTCACATGGATTGCAGGAAGACATCCAAGTGGAGGGCAGTGAGGTGTCTGAGTTCAAAGAGAGCCACTGTCGCTGTGCTGTGCTCAGAATGCTGCCCATTCTTGGCAGTGCTGATTTATGATGAGCAATATGATTTATGCAGTCGAGAAACATCCATCCAAAAGGCTCTTTGCTACATAGTTGTATAAGAACTCCTTTCCAGTGTGAATGAGTGCTAGCTGAAAGGTTGGGAGTGGATTTTCTTACTGAACTCAGGGTGCCCTGCCTTTGCTGTCTGGTACTTTCCACGAATTTCTGCATCTTGACATCATCTTTTGCCTTCAGTGTGTGCAATGTGCAAACTTGGGAGTGTGAGTCAAACCACAAGACCCAGGTAGGGGATTGATGGCAGCATGTTTAAATATGACTTTTTGATGACCATAGCTAATAGTAATAATAATTACTGATTAAAAAGTCCCTGGGCATCCTTTACAGGAATGATTTTCTGGTCACAATCGTGTGTCACCTGCTCCAGGTGACCCTGCCTGAGCAGGGGCTTGGACTGGGTAATTTCCAGAGGTCCCTGCTAATCCCATCTGTTCTGTGGTTCTGTAATTCAAATATACTTTGTTCAGTAAATTAGACTGGAGTGAACATACAGTATTGTGCTGTAGGATGGAGCAGAAATGTTTGAAAAAGTTCAGATGTTTTATTTATTTACTTATTTCTGTGGTTTATTTTGAAGGCATAACTGAGAAACTGGCTCTGAGATTAGTCAGAGACTCCCTAAAAATTACTGGTATGAGGGCAGTGAATGGGTTCTGGACCCGACTAATGGTTTGGTGGGATCACATTTTTGAGGTGTGACCAGTCATTTAGGGCTTGTTGCAAGGGTCCTCTTCATCCTTTCACACAGGCTACATGTCCATTTGTGTGTTCCCAAGTGCTGGTGATAAGAATATACAGCTCTGGTGAATTTTACATGGAAGGTGGTTGGTTGTTTGGATTTATTTTGGGTTCTTTGTTTGTGTTGCCTTTACCAAGCCAGCCCCAAACTTATTAAATTCATTCTTTCTTTACATAATTATGGTATTCCTGAAGTCAGGTTTTTTGACTTCTGTTGCTTTTTGTTGATAATTCCCAGCACTTAAGTATGTTTTCAGGTATTTCTGTCACGAGAAATCGGAGAAAATATTTGTGTTCATGTTACTCGTGTTTAGGAGAGTGGAGATGCTGAACTGGTTTCATAATCTGCCCATTTGCCCAAACATTTTGTGCCAAGTGAAGCGTTCATTCACTGAGAGCATTCCGAAGCCTTCCTGTGCTTTCAGGAAAATGGGATTGTTTTGATATGACCTACAGGAAGAATTTCAGCACTTCCAAAACATTTTGGAGCACTTTTCTGTTCCCCAAAATTCTGTTCCCCAAAAGTTTAATGAGTAGAGAAGTGTCTGACTAAGCCAACGTACCTGAATAAGCCAATATTTTTCAACTCCTCCTCTAGTTTTCATTTTAGTGTGTTGAAGGTTGTGCTTCAGACTCTCCCATTTCTTCCACTTCTTGTGGACTTCAAGTGTTATTCCTGTGGAGAGTGAGAACGACTTCAGAGCCTTCTATATGCTGCAGTGCTTGGGTTAAGGGCTCTCATCTGAATCTAGAAAGTCCCTTAATAAGGGGGAAAAACAATTAATCCAGCCATTTTCTTGGCTTTTAGTACCACAGCTCAGCAACAAAGTGCTTCATGTTGTGTAGACCTGGAAAATGTTACCAACTTGAGATGAAAACTCTGTTTTTCATGTCAGGTTTTATGCGTTGCTTGACCCACAGCAAAATCTCTTTTCATTCTTGCAAGGGAAAAAAACATCAAAACAATAAATAAATAAATTTTGTAAAAGGGCAGTTTTGAGTTAACCCAAACCAGATTTTTTCTAATCCTGGCAGGGTCTTTAAGTAGATGTAAAAGGAAGCAGGTACAATCAGTAATTATCCTGGAAGAAGGAGAGAGAATTCCTCTTCAGTTGAGCCTGGAGCAGTTAATGATGCCCAGGGACAAGGCAAAGTAAGGGACATTGTGATAACAGGCTGGATAATTTGCTCACCTTGTCTCAAATTTTTCCTTCAGGACTGCTGCCTGTTTGCATCTGTAATTAACTCCCCTCCTGTAGTTCACAGGGTATTGCTAATCCAGTATTTGCCAGCTGGAGTTGGGAGCATTAGAAGATGTCACATTAAGGGACTTAGTTGTTTATTCTGGAAATGCTAAAAGCTGTGAAAAAGGTATTGGTGGCTTCAAAGGACAGAGAGTGGTGCCCAGTTGTTTAAGAAAGGAATAAACAAGTGATGTCAAGAGGTTTGAACTCGGTGCAGCGTTCACAAAGCACCCATGAGGCTGCTTCCCTCTGGCAGGCATCTGATGCAGAACAGCTAAGCTATTGCATTAAAGGTTTTTAATTATAGTAAGTATATTTCCCATGCTCTGCATAGCAAAAGAATCCATTTCTAGTTGCATTTATGCCGTGTTTGTTAGTGTGAAATTTAAGGAATTCCTCTGAGTGTCACAAAAAAAGCTACAGAAAAGATTTTAAGCGTCTTTTTCAAGCTGTGCAGGCAAACAAGAAGCCCAGTCAGTGGGTGTCGAGGTGGTGGGTGGTTGTAGCCCATTGAAAGGCAGAATTATTCTCCAGGACAGATCATGGCCATCATTTTAGATGTGGTGTCCTTGTACCTAAGAAAAGAGTTGTTCTGGGGATCGATTCATTGATCATTGTGGAATGATTTTAGTATTTGTTACCCAAGAGCATTCTATGTTTCCTTTCTGTAAAATATGCTTTATTTTTCAAGGAAAGGTAATTTTTCACACTCTTTGGGGCTTTTGTTATGGGGTTTTTTGTTGTTTTTTTAGTCCAGGAAACATTCATTCCTGTAGGATCTGTTTTTGCAAGTGGATCTTTTCTCAGCAAGGGCTCCAATGAGTGCTTCAGGGCTCAGAGTAGATGAGAGAGACAGTACGAGGTTGAGGGGGATTTGGAAGATCAAGAAAGAGGCAGGAAAGGCAAGCAGTGAATGAATATTTACTGTTTCTCACAATAGTGGAATTTGGGGCCCTTCATTCAGACTGTGAAGCAGCATGTTTGAAATAACCAAAAGCACATCTTCTTCATATAACTCATCATTAAATTGCAGAAGTAATTGCCCCATCATTTGGGGCTCGGTAGAGATTAGAGACATTCATCCAGGAAAGATCCAGCAGGGCAATGGTCTAGCAGGTGATTTAGGATTTGGTAGGTGTGTGATTGCAGGAACGTGGCAGAGCATGTCTGCAGTGCTTCTGTCCCATCTCTGCAGTCTTCTCTTGAGTATCAGCTGCAGGACAGTGGCAGAGATGCTAGGCTGGATGTTATTTGGGTATAATTACGACTGTAGTAAATCCAGGAATGTGATTTTTCTTTTTTAAATGCAACTCTCAGCCAGCTTTCTGACTAGAAATATTCAGAATAGAATGATTTTAAAATTCTAGAATCAGGCACTTCTATTTTCTGTGTTTGTGGTTGCTAATAATTTCCCTTACAAATGCAGAATATGCCAAGTGATGTTTTGTTGGTAACATTTGAGAAGAGTCTGCAGTATTGCTCTCAGTAGTTCATCTCTCAGTCACTGGTAAAAGAGGCATTGTGGGGAGCTCTTCCAAAAAGTTTCAAAGAGTAGCTTGGAGAAAAAAAAATAGCAGATCAGTTCCCTGGATCATGAGTCAAAGTCCTGCTTTTAGAAGTCTTGATGCTGCAGTAAAGACTTTGTACTGTGGTTCCCAAATGCTTTGGAGACTTTGAAGGTGAGACTCGGATTTCTGGGGGACTTAAGTGTTTATGGAAATGCTGACCTGGGAGGAGGATGCCAGAAGGAAGGAAGGGAAGAACATGGGAGGAAATGACCAGACAGACTGTTCTTGGCATTGACTCTGCGTAGGGTTTCCACTTCTGTGTCTTCCTGCTTGGGGCTTTGGTTTCAGGTCCCCTCAGCAGACCTTTCTCCCTCCGTGGTATCCCAAGAGCCTCTACAGGGCAAACACTGCGGGAAGCTCCTCTCCAGATGAGGGTAAAACACCAGCGAGGCTGGTTTGGAAAGTTCATCAGATAAACTAAATGAGAAACTGCAAACATTTGTTTATTTAATAAGTGAAACATTCATCTTTATCAGCTGGGCTATTTCCTACCCTTTGATAGCGTTCCACACTGCTGCTCCCTGGATCTCTGCGGGATCTCATCTTACCCAGGTACAGAACACAAGTTTGATTATGTGAAGGCAGTGGGCCAAAAAGCTAGAGGTCTTATGCAAATTCAGATCTGCATTAATTTGCATAATGCTGCTGATGTATAGATATAGTTCTATGTATGCATGTATGCCTCCATTATCTCTCAGTCTCTTTTGAGAGATACCTCTCCTTTCCCAGCCTCTCCCTGAGCTGGTTCTTCCCCTGCTCCTGCTTGTCCTGGATGAAGACTGGCCACTCTGAACTCCCTCATCTCCCTGCAAGATTTGTCACTCTGGGCCAAATTCTGTACAAGCAGCTCTAGATCTTGTGCTGGTTGTCACCTGAGCTGTTTATTTCTAGTGAAGAGCTGTGGGAACTGAGTTATTTCTAGACCCTTCCAGCATAATTGCCTTTGGCAAAGGTAATCACAGGACAGCCCTTTGTGATGAGAGTTGCAGAGAATGGCTTAAGGACATTCATTCACTTTCTCCTGGGTTTTCATCCTCTTTCTGAGGCTGAGGGTTGAAGCAGCCATGTGGAATAACCACCTGAGCTCAGCTCAGCTGAGGATCTTTTTCCATTGTTTTGGGAGTCTGGTTTCTGAAGGTTTGTTGGAATCTTCCACCATGGGATCATCAGGAGGGGTTTGAGACTCAGTTTTCCCGTAAGCAGTGGGTAAGGTACTCTAGAAATCACACTTGGTGGTGAAGCCAAGCTGAAACTTTCATCAGAGTTTCACCAAGGGAATGGATTTGACTTTCTACACACCAGTTGAAAGGAATGGAAAGCTGGCCCTGCTGCCTTGAGGCTGCCATCAGAGCATCTAATCTGGTCCTGAATGGTCAAGGGTAGCTGATTTTGTGCAAAAGGTTATGGAAGAAGACATATCTGTTCTTAAAAAAAAAAGAATCCATTATAATAATAATAGAGTAATAAAGCAAGTGAGGTTTGCATTTGTGCTCAATCCATTGAAAAGGAAACTGGAGCAAGAAGAGCTTTATTGAAGACCTGATTACTTATTTTGGCGCTTAAGTGGAACTTAAGCTCTCGAAAATCTGGTCCCAAATTCAGTCTCACCCATGCTTCACTATTAGTATTTCCATGTTCAGCTGGGTAACTTCAGCTGCATTGAATGAGAATTGCACAAAAAAGTAAGAAAAAGGCCTTTTTGGCAGCTGTTTCATTTGTGAGCTTTGGAAAAAACCAGAAACGTGGAGGAATTATTCCTACAGATCTGCCTAAGCTTGAGCTTCTTGGAGTCGAGGGACTTGTCTCTCCTAACTTCATGTTCTCTGACTTGGGTTACTAATGAACTGATCATAAAGCGACCATACTGGAAAGACAGTTTAGCAGGTAAATAATTCAATAAATATTTTCCAGGCATTAATGCCCAGTAGATTGGGATGGGGGATAATAAACACCTTTTAGGAGTGCAGTAATACAGAGTGCTCCAAAAAGCCTGACCTTAGAAGGACTGAGGCCTGAGAAGAGAAATAGTAATCCTCCCCTGTCCAGCCAAGATCCATTGGCAGGCATTTATTAGGGAGATAGGGATATAGTGGTCCTACATCCCAGCTGTTCCTTTCCTTCAAGTCCTTCTCTTCAAAAATGCACATTAAAATAATTTGGAGGCAAGTAATAGAAAACAATTGGAAGAAATTCCTCATAGTAAAGTTTTTCTTAAGGAGTTTCTATTGTAATAATTTTATTCTAACGTGGATTTGGGACTTGGTGGTAAATTGAGCTGTCTCTTTATGGAAGTGGTAAATCCACCAGCGTTTGCTATCAAAAGCAGAAGAAAAATGTTTATAAATCATTGCATTTGTTTCAGATTATTCATCAGAGCTGGAAGGCAATTGTTGGAGTTATTTGTGATATTATAAACAGAGCTCTGGGAAGGCCACATACTTCGTAGCATAATTTGGGGGTTTGTACATGTACCAAGAGAGACTTTTTCCTTCAGTAAATGTCCAGCTGATCTTCCAGGGGGGAGAATTCAGATTCCAAGCGTGCTGTTTGGAATTCAGCAAGTTTGAGTTGGCACTAAGAGGGCATCAGTGCTGACTGACTCGCAGGGGAAGGGTCTAACCAGGGTCTCCTGGTTATCTTTCCTTCCTGTGCAGCAATAAGCAAGGAAAGGCTTGCCCTGTGCACCCCCAAACTCTCTGGTGGGGGTTATGAAAATATTCAAGGAAGAAATGAGGGCAGGGGGGATTTTGGTGCAGAAAATTTGAGGCAACAGCATTTTTATCGACATTTCCTGGTCGATAAAAAGAGGAGGACTGTCTGCACACTTGCATTGTAGCTCAAGACAGGAGGAGTCTGCCTGGTTTCCCTGGGTGCTGTAATTACCCTGGAGCTTTTTCTCTGTGAGAAAGAGCTGTGATTTGTGTCACATGAAGTGCAGGCAGCACCCCAGCACAAATAACAGGCAAGGGGCTGGAACTCACTGCTCTTCTTGCATGAGTTACTGGCAGAGTTTCTGCAGCATTTCAGAGCTCCCTGGCCTTGCCTGCAAAAGTACCAGCCTGGTTTTACCTTGGTGTGTTGTGGCCAGTCGTGGAGGAATTAATTTCTGCAGGAGCTGTGCCAGCTCCTCTGAGGCTTTGGGAGTTGTGGGTCATTTAGCTTTGTTGTGGGTTTTTGCCCCCTCCAAAAATAAAACTAAAGCAAAACACACCCCAGCTCTATTGCTGGCATGTTGGCACATACTGTGAAATAACTAACTGGCTGAAGAGCCTTCATTAAATAAAAAAGGGAATGTGGAATTTTCAGGTGGCAAGTTGCTTTCATCCAAGAAAAATAGTCCCAGAAAATAGATAGGATTCACTTTTATGAGCAAAACAGGGGAGCTGACTGTGGGTCAGGTATGTATCAGTGGCAGGGGTTTTCCATTGCTGAAACATGTCTCTGTTAACCACAACAGCATCAAAACTGATATGCCAAAGAGAAATGATGGGGGACAGGCAGAGACCCTCAAAACAGCCAGGAGCTAATGCTGCCTTTGTGGATTTATATATTTGCCTATTACAATGACAATACAGACATGGAACATTTAGATCTAAGAAGCCTTCTTTTCATTAAAGAACATTAAACAAACTGACAGAGTAGGGGGTTATGACTCCAGTAATTGAAACATTCTGTTCTGTTCCAGACCAGGACTCTATAAAGGCTCTTTTCACCCAGTAATGCCCTTTGTGTTTGCCTGCTACCCCTGCTAGAAATTACTGTAGCCCTGAAGTGTGTCTTTCCAAGTGGAGTGGGAATGACAGAGTGCAACACCACGCTTGGCAGATGGGGTCACAGCCTTTTGGGGACCTTAGTGTTCACTGTGCATTGGAAATCGATGTGCAGCTCAGAATACATGGGGGTGGAGCTGCACTGCCCTCCCCACTGTTATTTTTTTATGTTAACTTTAAGCCTAGGATGCAGGAACAATAATTAGGTGGATTCATCTGGATTAACTCTGATTCGGGTCATTTTCATTGGCTTAGCTCAGTGTGCCCTTCTGTGGATTCCTTGCTCTTCTGGATGTTTGTTCTGAATCTGTACATTATCCGGAATTTCTTTTTCCTCCTCTCTTGTAGATGTTGATGAGTGTCTGGATAACAACGGAGGGTGCCAGCAGATCTGTGTAAACACCATGGGCAGCTACGAATGCCAGTGCAAAGAGGGCTTCTTTCTGAGTGATAACCAGCACACCTGCATTCATCGCTCCATTGGTAAGTTCTCAGGGTGGAAACCGTGCTCTTCAGGATAACTCTGTTCAACCAGAGATGCTGGAACAGTTTGAAGTTTGTTGTTTGGGGGCTTTTTAATCCCCAGGGCTCCCAGAATCATTCTGCTGGTTGGTTGGAATAGATTGATTCCTCTGCTACTCAGACTTGTAGCAGAGCCATAAATAAGATGATGGAAAAGGCTTTAATTTGACACAGAAATGATACTCGGTTCTGTAGCAGACTCTTTGGGCAGGCACAGACACAGTTGCAAATGGCAGCTTTCTGCTTCTGAGTTTCCAGGACTTAAAAATTCCTCATCTTGTTTGTCATGTGGTAGCTCACCTGCCTTTCACCTTGGGAAGCAGGGCATCCTAAATCCAAGTGAACAGCTTGTTACTGCTGGAAGTCACAGGGGTTATGTGGGGGTTTTGCCCCCTGTGTAACTTGGTGCTTCCCTGCAGACTGGTCATGGCTGATGTTGTATTAACACAGCCCTTCCCTTGGGTTCAGCACCCTGGCCTAGGGTGGATTAGAAAACTGCTCCTCTGTTGCCTGTGCAGTAGCAGGAGGAATAAGGAATCCTGCAACACTGTGGTCCTGCTCTGCTGCTGTTCCTGACTAGAACAAGCAGCTCTCCCTTTTCTATAGATGTCAGACGTGGAAGACAAGTTTGAGTGGAAAGGGAGAAAAGAAAACAACACAGCTATAAATCTTTGCAATTAAGTGGACTCCTCCTGTGTTCATTCAGACTTCTGTGACCCTGGCAGCAATGGGAATATATTCCAGCAAACTCATTTCCCAACAGGCAATACAGGATGACAAAGTGGCGGGATGAGACTGGTGATCAACGATGTAAGCATGCTGTAAATTCCAGCAAGGCACACAAATGCTCCTGAGCTATTTCAAGTGACTAAAATGAACCAGAAAACCCTGCTTGAGCACAGAGTGTGAATTCAGTCACTCTGTTGGCGAAAACGCATCTCGTGTAGCATCTGAGAAACATAAATGCATTTCTGGCACTGTGTCTGCTTCCACAGAATTGTAAAGATGGAGTAATTTTGGTTATCTGCATTGTGAACCTCTGGGATGCACTCACCGGTCTGCTTTTTAGCATGATTATTAACTTTTAAGTAATTGAGGTGTTCTGGTTATGACAAGAATGTGCAATTAAACTCTGCCGGCCAGTGCATTTTAAGGGTTGTTATCTAATAGGCTTTTAGTCATTCTTTTCAACATAAATCGTCCAAATTTCTGTCCAGTGTAAAGTAACCCTGACACAGAGATATCCAACAGAGCAAGGAATAGTAGCTGGACCCTTAATGAAAACCAGTTGAAGAATACTGTGATACAATCATTATTTCAATTTGCACATAATAAAAATTCCCAGCTGCAATAAAAAAGAATTTAGTTATCTGAGATGGGAACTAATGAAATAAATGAAAAATGAGACTCTAAAGGCAAAAGTTTACTCTAAGGAGTAGCTTTACTGGGGGAAAAGGGTAAGTTTTTATGGCTAAGAGGATTCCTAGTTTGCCCCAAGGAGTGGGGGAGTGGATTTGAAGGTTGACTGCTGTGTGCACATAATAAATGTGCAAGGGAAAATATATTTGTGTTTACTTGTTTTCAAAAAGACTGTCATATAAGATGTGGATGTTTAATTTGAAGCAACACCTTCAAATTATTTTAGATTTGAAAAAAAATCCCAAGCAAGCTACCAAATAGACCAGTGGGGTTTGCAAAGTGTTTTATGAACAAATGGCTTGTAGCTTTTCAAAAGTAAAGTGTCAATTAACAGTGCCAGCAAACATTGCACTGTCGTGCCATGGTTCTCCCCCAGAAATTCATCAGGTGGGTGTGCTGGAGGAAGGAACTGAGATGAAATGATCTCTTTTCACTTGTCAGAGGTGACTGAACTGCAAACAGTAAACACTCGTGGTGAGAAAGCAAGTGGCTTTTTTTAATATCTGTGTTTACTTGCTCTCATTTGTCTCACTTGTAAACACTGCTACAGAAGCTGTGGCAGCTCAAAAATAAGCAGCAACATGTTGAGCCAGAACTGTGCCCGGGCTGGGCTGTGTGTGCACCTCTGTTGGTAAACGAGGCTGCAGTGGACAAAGGCACAGCACGCAGCCAGCGCTGCAGTCCAGGCACAAAGGCGTTGACTTGCCAAAGCCCTTCGGCAAGTTTGCTGACTTGGGGCATAATAAGACCCATTAATTGCAGGGGAATTACTTGTGTGGGGAAAGTGCGTGTGCAGTCACAGAACCTCGGGGTCCCTGCCCGTACCTAAAGCCTCTTCAAGGGCTCAGCTGCTCTCAAACCATCAACCACAAGGTCCTTCGTGAAGCTCGCTGCCGCCTTTTCTCTCTGTGTTCAAATGCCTTGGGAAAAGGGGGAGAAGGGGCTTGGGATGTATTTGGGGTGAGGTCAGGATGGAGGGAGTGGTACCAAGCCTAAGGATGCCCTGTGTGCAAGCCCAGCTCCCCTGTCCCAGGGCTGGTGCTGCCCAGTGGTTTTGGGGTGGGGGTGTGTTGTACCACCCTGCTCCTACCCACAGGTTGTGATGGAAAGCCACATTAGAGTTCGTGACAGGGGCTCGTGTCCTTGTTTCCCAAATGACGTGTTTGCTTGCCATCCAGAAGTGTGTTGTTATTTCTTGTGGACAGAAAGGATTAATGATTCACAGAGAAATATTAATTTCATACCAGTGGGAAGCCAGGCTGAGTTTAAAGTCAGGGCAGACCCTGGTGTCCCAGCATTTCACTGTCTTCATTATAGGCCTACTGATTTCTCACGTTTAGCCTCAGTATCTTTTGGGAGGATGCTGGGCCCAGAACAACTTACCTCATTTATTTTTGCATAAAACTTCATTTCCCTTTGCTGAGTCAGATTTCGGTGCTCGTTTGTTCTCGGTAATGATGGCAACAACAGGGAGAGAGAATGGGAGGGAGAAGAGATTGTAAAAGATACAGAGACCTTAACAGTTGTTTTATCTTTGCCCATTTTAATTGCAGTAGTAGGTGTGAACACTGAGCTCTACCAGAGATGGGGTTGTGTGTGTTTCCTCGTGAATTGGAAAGAAAGCAGAATAAACCAGCTGTTAGTGTATCATCTCCAGCTCCAGAGGGAGCATGTGTTTAATAAATGTGGAGATTAGTGCAGGATCCTACACTAGGGCTGAGACTGAGCCAGGTGAGTGGCTTCCAGCACGTTTGCCCTACATTTGGTGACAAGCCAAAAGCCCTAATTCAGCAGGCACATCCCTAAAGTCCTAATGTTAGCAAAGCTGGTTAAAAATCTGAATGGGGCTTAAAAAGTGTTAGAGCAGACAGAGATTGGCTCTGTGTCTGTGTCTGTGCTGAAGTTCACAGTGATCACATACTTCTGGAGTTCTGTGGATGGGAAGACTTCTGTCCCTTCCGATTCCATCCCCTGAACATCAAGCACAGTTGTATTAATGGTCTTAGGTCTGCTCATCATTCAGTGCCAGTGTTTTTGTCCAGCTGGAACCAAACTGGAAAGGCAGGTGCAATTCTGAGGGGTAAATACACGTGGAGATGAGAAGAGATGGAGAAGTACCAGGCTACTGAAATTATGGTGGTCTCCTCCAGCGGTGGAAAAGCTTTTTACACAGTTGTCACTGTCATTTTCAAGCCTGTTAAAAAACCTTCTGGCAAGGAAATGCTTTTTGGCTTCCCTGTATCCCATTAGCCTTATGTTCTCAGCAGAGTCAGGGAATTTGACATAAAGTCAAGCTACCACAGCTTAGCAAATTACTGTGCTACAAGCAGAGCCTCAAAACCAGCTTGTCTCTTTCTGCACTAAAAGTGTGCCAGTTTAGTCCCAGGGGAGAGGGGAACATGCTAAGCCACTTTGTCTTGCATTTGTCAAGGGCTGAGGGTCTTCTGAAATGGCTCACCTTGCTTGTGCTGACACACAGAAACTTGTTCAACTTGACCATGTGTTAAAGCCTTGTTAATTTTGCAGCAGTAGCACAGAAGTCCTTTGGTCAGCCGACATCAAACTACAGAGTTTCTTCTGGTTCTCAGGACTATAAAGCCACCTTTGTTCAATTTTTTTTTCCTTCCTCTTTTCCATGATTTATTTTTATTCTTTACCTGTTTTCTTAGTTCCGTGTGATTTTGTGGTGGGAGAATAATGTGTCGGGATTCGCTGGGAGGATTTGTGGTCCCCAGTCAGTGCAGGAAGGGTTATAGCTGGGATTCTGTGTTTCTTTATTCCCATCTCTGGTGCTGTTCCCTTGTGGGCAAGTGGGTTATTGTGACTCAGAATTTCTGCAAAGCACTTGAGGAGACAGAGGTGTATTTTCTGCAGAAAGCACAGTAACCTATTCATGTTTAGATTCATGTGGAAGGGTGACTTTAAATAATTATGGGTTGCCAGCACTGTTCCAGACTTTCTGAAGTACAAGGCTTCTCATCTCAGCTATGAAAGCTCTTTCATAATGATGAAGCCAGTTGAATTATTCCCTTACTTGAACATACTTCACCAGAGCTACCCTGAGCACAGGCATCCCCTGCACAGAACAATCCGATTTGTCTTTCCTAACTGCAGTTCTGCTGTGGTTGTAAAGTAGAGGAGTGTATGTAAAGCAAACTTTAAGGGAAGCAATTCATGTGCTTTTAGATAATACAATAAGAAAACCTTTCAGGCTGCATAAGTTTTACCTGGGCAAGGGGATCTTGGAAGCTCTTTCCTAAAGGTGCACAGAGCATGGGCTGAGTGTAATGGAAACTTGTCTCTTTATACATTCCCATGATACATTTTGAATAAAAAGTTTAATTTATTATCTTTCACAGAATACAGGATACATACATATATATACTATTTTAAGGCTCGCTGTGCCCAGTTAGAAATGTGTCACCTTTTAAAACTGGGTACAGCTCACAAAAATTGCTGTACTTTTTGGTTTCTGGGATTCTTAATTGCTCCAGCAGCCCATGTGAATTGCACCTCACATTATCTTTTCTCCATTCCTCTGGAATGGAAGGAGGTTTTGATTTGTCTGGAGGGAAGATGCGAGATGTGAAAATACCTGGTATAAGTAAAAAGTAATTTCTGTTAGACCTGATCTCCCTCCTCTTGTATATGAATGGCTTACCACGCTCAGGACTAGTAAAGTTACACTCATGTAAAACCAGTTTGAGTGTCATCTGTCTTAGGTTCAGCTGTGAGGGAAAGTGGTAATTATCTTAGAATAATATTGGTTTTATTATTCAAGGGTGAGATGTGGGATTAAACAGTCTGACAGATCATAGAACAGCCCAGGTGGGAAGGGACCTCCAGCCTTCCGTGGGAAGGGGAGTCTGGATGAGGATATTGACTGCTCTGTCTGGTCACATCCTGAAAGCCACCAGCAGTGGGGACTCTGTGATGTCCCTGGGGAGGTTGATCCACTGAATAGTTGTTCTCATTGTTAAAATTGTCTTTCTTCATGTCAAGTTAAAACCTCTGCCGGTGCAACTCGTAACCACTGCCCTTTATCTTTGCTCTGCCTCCGTCCTCTTTGTAGCTGCCCTCTAAGCACTATTCAAATAAAACTAAGTCTATCCAAATAAAACTGCAAAAGCAGAGTTTTAACTACCAAAAGCGTTAGTAGAGTTGGGGTTTTTTTGTTTTGGTTTGGTTTTCACTTTAAGGCCTTCAATAAATGTCAGCTTAAATGGTGACTGCTTAGGATTTCATAGAACTGGAGGCAAAGCCATGTCACTTTTGGCTTACAAGAATTCCAGCTGCATCTGAACCCTGAGGGTGGAATCTTCCTGTTATAGGTAGGAAAACGGAGGTGTAAATATGACAGTGTGTAGATAGGGCAGTCCTGTTGCTCAGAGCAGCCCAGGTGGAAACCAGGATGTGAGGGAGAGTTTAGTGATGTGAAACTCAGAGAGTTTCAGTATATCCCAAGCTGCACAATTAAATACAGCCAAGTAAAGTAGCTTGCTGGGGACCAGTTCAGACTCATGTCATACTTATCAAAGTGTGGTGAAGGCTCTACACATTCTACCTTAGTTTTGTAGCTCCCTCGCCTTCTGAAAGAGGAACCTTATGTTTCAGAATTTTTTGGGACTTTGGATTTGTTTTAATTCAGAAGGAGAACCAAATTTTGTTGAGTTGCTTTACTTCAGCTGAGATCAAATGCAGTAGTAAACCAGCCAGTCAGCAGGGTACAATAGAGGTGAGTTCATTGAAACTCAGAGGAGAAATCTCCCAATGCTCAGAACAACAGCAGGTTACTGGGTTTCAATTCCAGGCGTGTTGTGCAGAACCTGTCCTGTTACAGGGACCAGATTTAATATTTTGAAAAGAAAACAGAAAAGAAAATAATACTAAAAAAATAAAGCCTAGATGTACTAGGAAACATCAGCTGGTGGGTGATCTGGAAGTCACACGCATGTCGTGTTTGAACAGCAGTAAAAGTACACAGTGGAATATGCCTAAGTGACAAACTAGGACGTGCAGGTAATTTCTCAACAACCAAGAATATGAACCAGTTTAATTGTAGTTGTTCCTGCTCCATTCCTAATGCCTTTTGCTATGGAAAGGGGGAGGCTAAAGGGGGAAAATGAAGCTGGAGGTTCAAGGAAGCATGTCTTGGGAAGAGCTGCAGCAGCATGACAGCCAGGCAGCTTGTCAGGGGGAGCAGGGGATTTGGAACTCAGCTCCAAGCTCTCTCCACACCTGTGTGACAGAAAGGGCAGTGACTGGAAGTGCTGGCAAGGTGGGGAAGCTCCACACACCAGTGGGAAAACACGCTGGAAAGCAGTGCATTAAAAAAAAAATTAAAAGAGAAAATATGCAAAGGGGGCTTTCACACTCAATCCTTCAATAGCGTTGGAAGTGAACCAGTGTTCCGTTCATACTGCCTGCTCTGGGAATAGCAAGATTATAGCAAGTAAAAGAACTGACGTGGTTATAAAGGCCTCTCCAGCATCCAGTGGACTGAAGCATCAGGTGAGAAAGATCTGGGAAGAATATTAAACCAGAATGTACTGAGAAAAAAGCTTGAATTCACAGATGAACAAAACAAATGGATTCTTTTAAGTAATACATTTAAGTAAATACATTGTATTTGCCATGATGTGTCTCCCTGTGAATTGAGGGCGTGCTCTGAATGCTGTGTAAGGATGCTCAGCCTCTTCCATACCTGCTGTACTCACTCTGGGGCTCTCCATGTATTTCTGCTGTATTTTTCACTCTGCAGAGAAATCAGGCACAGATCATGTTCCTCTTCTGCCATTCCTGACACATCTCAGAGATGTGATCCAGCAGGAGCTCTATAGACTGACACTGTGACATGTGTCTGGTTATAAACCAGTAGAAATTCAAGGTATGAGTACCAAATACCTGTTGGTAGGTGCTCTTGGCCTCCTCTATATGGTGTGCATTTCCTGAGTTCTGTTAATTATTCAGTTCCATGTAATTACGTTTGAGGTTGCTCTGAGCTATTCTGAAATAATTTAGGAGTTAATGGAAACAAGAAGGAAGGTGGTTGTGTTTAATAGCTGTGTGTATTTCAAGCCTAAGAGTACTTGCGTGCTTTGTTAAGCTTCATGTCTTAGTAGAAGTCACTGTGAATGCTTTCATGGCAGGAATCAAATTTGTAGTAGCACCGTGAGATATTTTTAAAGAGGGAGCACAAAGGGAGAAGAGAATTGAGACAAAGGTATGTCAGGTAAACAGAAAAACAGGAAAAAGAGAAACAGCCAGCCAAGTGAGAAGGGGGTGGAGAAGAACAGATTGAAAATGGGAAGGTGAGAAGCAGCATAAGGCAAAAATCCATCCTTCTCTTTCCTTGCTCCCATGGCTCACTGGTGGCATTCCTTCTCAGTATCCGCTCCCTTAGAGTTTCTTTTCATTTAGGGAACTTCTCTCCTGTATAAAACACTTTATAGTCATAGTATAGTTGTAGTAGCAATGCCTTTGGAGTCTTACTTCTTTCCCTCAGTGGAATGGATCAGGCACAGAGACTGCAAAGCTAACCTGCAGTCACACACAAGTCATCAGGATGACGCCCTTGCAAGGGTCCCACTCCTTTGCTTCTCCCAGGAGCCAAGAAATGCAGAAACAGAGGTGTTAAGTGTAACAGGGAGCACTGTGTGCTCCTGGGGTTACTCTGGACTATGTTCACCACTGATAAGAGCCCTGAGCTCTGAAGCAGATCAATTAACCTGCATTTTGTGCATGATGCCGAGTAGGACTGATCATTTTCAAAAGGCTGTGCCTGACTTATCAGTGCTGAGAAGCTGCAGATCAGCTTTCTTCTCCTGTTCCAACATAAAGCATTCGCCTCTGAGGAAAGGCAGCAGCGCTTTTGGCCGCCTTTGATATGGAGCACCTCCTCTAAAAGTTGCTCTCTGTGTTTCTAGCTCCCGAAGTCACTGCACATGCAGTGGAAGCCCAGAGTCCCCACTCTGGTGCTGGAAGCATTGTGTTACACTGGTGATTTACCAGAGCTGGCAGATTTTCTGCCTGCAGTTAGCATGGGCTGAGGAGAGTAGAATAGCTGCTCTCTTCAATCCATATCAAACTGCAAAGTACTAGACAGGCCAAAACTAAGAGCCTCCTTGCTAAAACATTAATTTCTGACAGAAATCCACATGATCAGGGTTGGCATTTCAGTATTTAGTGTCATGAGAACCGGTTATTTAAAGTGACATTTCTTTGCAAGGCTGCAAATGCCAAGATGGGGAAGCAGGGATGGGAGCTGTTCTTGTGCTGCGTGTTTCTCCTTCTGCCTGCTTCAGAAGTGAACTCCTGGTTACCTGCTTTTCTAACCACTAATTCTCTGGAGGATATCACAGGAGCCCACAAGACCTCCCTCAGGAGTCCAACCCCCCTGAAATAGGAGCTATAATGCCATGTGCTGTAACTTACAGATACAGGGGCCAGAAAAGTTCAATAATTTGCCTAGAGTTACACAGGAAGGCTGTGGAAATCACAGGAACCTCCCAGAAAAGCACATTTGACAGAGCATGCAGTTTAATGCGCTGATCCCACCAAATCTGTTTTGTTAAACTGAGGATCTGTTTCTGTGCACGCTCCCACTGCGAACAGAATGCAGATACCCGGAGCCCCATTCTCTCCGTCTGGTATTTAATTCCCTTCTTTCATCCCTGCTGCACTTTAACATCAGTGATTGATGTACATGTTTGGAGGTCAAAGTGGAGCACAGGGAGCCGGGTGGGTAACAGTGCGTTTTGCAAATCCTGTTCTCTCCCGCCTCTCCTTCCCACACTTTCTGTTCTTTTTTGTTCTCTCTTGGCTCGGTGTTGTAAATCGAACAGTTTTCTGGTGGTGCCAGGCAGCGTGACTTCTAGCTGGAATTCAGGATGCCCCTGCACTGTGCCTTTGTGCTGGGAAGGCAGCCAGGCTGACACTGGAAATGGGGAGGTTCTGAAAACCGAGGTGGGACCCAACCACCTGAACAAGTCAACAAAAATGTCAGGCGTTATTTTTGACAGAAGTTTATTCTTCCACTAAACCAGATTTAGTTCTCGGAAGTAGCTGGATTTTCCTGGAATAATAATAATTATATATTTTTTTTCTAAAAAAAGAAGAAAATCCTAGAAAAACCCCTCTGAAACATTTAGACCTGGAGTATTGTCCTTGGCACTGAGTGAGAGTGGTGGTCAGCATCCCTGTGTGCCACCTTGGGTGGGTGTTGTGTCTGCCCTGCAGCACAAATATCCATGGACATCCATGGGACGAGGAGAGACTGGTACAAGAAACTGCTCAGACACGAAGCCTGATCAGCTGGGTGAAGGAGTGTCTTCCTGGTCGTGTCTCTGAACTGCCCCTTGCCCTTCCCAGGGGAAATATTTCGGTGTTGGGGGAGCTTTGCAGGGGAAGGCCAAGCTAAACAGCACAAACAGGGTCCTGCTGAAGGGCAGCATTCGAGCTGTGCCTGCCTCTTCTTCTCCAGTTTCTGCTCCTCATCTCTCCAGGCACAACGCTTTCAGAACTCCCTCCAAGCTTCCCGGGAAAAGCTCTCATTTGGCCTAAGTGCTTACTTAATGGGTGTTTAGTTACTCTGCTCTAATAGGAGTCTGAAAAACACATCATTAAAAAAAAAAAACCCATCCTGTAATGAGCTGTTTTAAAGCAGGATTTGTGCTTTCCTAATGTGTGTCTCGCTCTTGAATCCCCAGTAGGATGTTTACCCGGAGATCTATTTTGAAAAGGCTTTCTGTTTAGATCTAAGCATGACTTTTGAGCATTTGGCATTAGCTGAAAATACCTTGTGCTGTTCAATCTTCCAAGAATTCACAGAAAGAGATAGTGAGCTGTCCTTCCTGTGCTCTCTCTCAGAGAAGCTGACCACTTACTGGGCAGATGAACTCCGAATTAATCTGGAGGATTACCTGGCAGGAGCTCACTGAAATGCTCTGTGAAACAGCCCCACGACAGAGTAAAGAGCCAGCAAAACAATAAAATCCAAAGAACACAGTTTGTAATACTCAGTAGTTGGATGCTTTAAAAGGATCCTCCCTGGGGGGAGCAGGAGAGCTCTGTGGTTTTCATGTTGTTAGCTTCATGCAAGAGGGGCATTAGATGACTAAAGGAATTTTCCTGTTGTCCAGGCTGTGGGTGTATTTTTTAAGCCAGTTCTGAGTGTGAATTGTACCACTTCTGACTGTCCATCAAAGTCCCTTCTTGCCCTTAGCTATCAAGTGCCCAAACCCAGAATATAAATAAATGTATCTCCAAGCACTCGAGGTTTATTTATATATCCTTTGGTTAAATGTTTTGTGGGATTGTTTTGTTTCTTTGTTTCCTCTAAAAACACCTGCAGAGGCCTCGTTTTCTCTTCGTGTTTATTATGACTCACTTCATGGAGATGCTTCTGTGCTGAGCTGGACGGAGTTGACCTGTCTCAAAAGCAACACTGTGGTCAGAAGTGTGGCTCTGTTGAATGTTTCATATTTATTCACTTTTGGACTTCCACAAGTCCTGTTTACAGGCAGAAACAGGATTTCTTTGCTTCCCAATATGGCATGATATCCAGAAAAACACTGCCCCTTTCTCCTGCTTACCTTGACCACCAACAAACACTGCCCAAATTAACATCCATGTTCAGCACTTAGCTGATGCTTTTCATCAATGTATAGAAATCAACGACAGCTGCTTATCAAGAAGAATTCTATTTTTCCCTGTTCACCTGTGCACGGCAATATTGACAGCACTCTGTTTCCAAACAGCCCACAGATTCCAAAGGATTTCCTTCACCTTTCTCGTCTGAGATCATTAAAGCCAGAGGTGGCCCCAAACCAGATGTGCTGCTGGCAGATGTCAAGCTTATTTCCATGTGCAGCTCGGCCAGTGTATCTCCATCTGTGTTCATCCAATCCCTTCAGCTCCTTGCTCCTTTTAAGAAATGGGATACCCATGAGGTGTACACAGGGTGACTGGGATGAAATAATGTAGTACTGTTCGAGGCCTCGAGACTGCTCCGGGTTCTCTCTGAAGTGGAGAGGAGGTTTGTGCCTCCTCAAACCGGTTCAGACATCCCCAAACTCCCCACGGCCTCGGTGGAGTTTGAGCTGGCATCACGAGACTCTGAACATCTGCCAGCAGCAGAGATTGGATCAGAAGGGGAAGCAGATCGTGGTGATTTCTTCGGGTTGCACCATTGTGCAGGTAAAGAAAGTTGTGAATAACTGGACAGCAGTTGTAAACTTCTCACTGGCTGTGGGAGGCTTTAGCTAAACTGGAGGGGAGGTGTCTCTAGGCCCTACACAGGGGGTAAAAAGAATCTTCCAGAAAGAAACCAATATATGGTAAGTGAATTAAAGGCACTTTGGTACTGAGGGGTAGGCTGGCAGGGCAATTCCAGAGCCTGCTACTCCCAAATGATTGTTTTGGTACTAAGAGGTTGGCAGCACTGTAGCAGAGCTGTAAACAGGTGCTGAGATAGTCACTTGGGCACAGAAGACAGCCTGCTGGTTTTTGGGGTGAAGAAACTATTCTGCAATGCCACAGAAGCCTCAGTGCACAGGAAAAGAGCAGTGATATGAGAGCAGCAGTGTGGTTTGTGTACACACGGCCTGTTTCTCGCCCTGAATGTGCCAGCAGGGCGGATAGACCTCTGAGAGGAGCAGGTTCTTCCACTTTCACACCACTATTGCCCTGTAAACATTCATTTCTGGATCTGCAGATTAGACTTCCAGTCATTGTGTTGGTGATAGCGTTTGGTCTTAAATGGCTAATAACATGGGACTGCTGTTTCAGGTGCCTCCACGTGAAATCTGATGCTGAGTGCCCCAGAAAAAGAAAATTAACTGTTTGTGACAGAAATGGGATCAGATTTGCTGCTTTGTGGGAGATGTGTTTGCTTGCATGTGCTCCCTGGGTGTCTGTGCTGGGTGCTGGTTTCAGCATTTGAACAGAGAATGCAAATCCTGGTGACGGTGACAGCAGAAATTATACCTGGGCTTTAAAATGGTCCTTTAGGTAATATTCTTGCTCAGATAATACAGGATTGTGTTGCCTGAGGTAAGGAGAAAATGTGTTTTGAATGCCCTAATGAGCAAATCTCCATAGCAGGTAACTTTTATCAAATGGCAATATATTCATCATCTCCATTCTACATCCATTCTTTCTGAGCACCTCTCAGTTCCCCCTGACCTGGACCCTGCCCTGCCCTTCCAGTCTGTGAATCACTCATCTCTCTCCCTCGTGCTCCCACCAAGTGAGTGTTATCATTGCACTCTCCTGAACCCTGACATTTGGTTTGTGAAAGCCAGGACTGCTGCATGGCTCAGGCTGGCATTTTGTTCAGATTCCTCATCTGAAGAAAACTCAGGGAAAACAGAGCAACATATTTCCTTCCCACGGAGTGGCAAACTGTCCTCCCGTAGAAGCAACCCCAGTAAAAAAGTTTGGATGTTTTTTCACAGCTAAATGGCCCTTTTGATGGTCAAACCTATATGGGGTTTGGGTTTTATTTGCTTGGAAAACAATATATTATACCACCAATGTATGCATATTTCAAATTTGTGCACACAAATGCGTTTTGTAAACACATTTCCCTAAGCTGTCCTTGAATGTGGCTGCTGTGACCCCACTCCTTGCTTGCTATGCCCAAGGGAGGCAGCATTGATTTTGTTCTCGGGGTTTTGCAGGTTTTAATGAAAGCAAGGGAGAGGCTTGTGCCTCCATTGCAATTTACTTTAATGTATGGGCAGTCTTTCAGACCTTTGTTGTTGGGACTATTCATGTGCTTAAGTGTTTTGCTGGATTGGAGCCACAGAGCAGTCAGTGAATTAGTGCACATACCAGGGTAGGGCATTCTATTTCTTCTCTCCAGACGAGTTTGCATTTCCAGTATTTGTAGAGGATATAGGGTGACCAGCAGCCTCTTTTCTTTATTTATGCAATTGTATGTCAAAAATTGTATGCCTTCTCAGTAGTTACTATTTCTGCATCTCTTTCTGATAGATGAACTTGCCCTTTTCTTCCCATCCGAGCTCCATTTTCCACAGAAAAACTGTATGTGGTGGCCACTGTTGCCATGCTCCCTTGTCTCCTGTGAAAGTAGCATTGTATGAAAGGGTTTTCCTCGTGGTATGTCCCAGACAGTATTAAAACCAAAATTTCAATGCCAAATAATTAAACAGTGGCAACAGGTACTCAGTGCAGGCTGACAGAAGCATCTCTGGAAACATTTCCCTCATCCTGTGCTTCCAGTCTGGGCTATGGGAGAGGAGCTGTGCATCTCCTTGGCGGATTTCTCCTTTGGAATGGCATTTGGACAGTGGCATTTGAACTGGGAAAACTCGTGTTTTGACACAACTTATTGGGCAGCAGATGTGCTCTCCTTTTGCTAAATTATTTGGGACCTTCTGTATTGATGCTCCTTTAGTAGCAGTTTGGCCAGGCTGGGTGTCTCTGCCCTCCCAGTGGCACTGCTTTTTGGGGCGTGGGCTGTCAGTCACCTGCTCCCATTTGTTCCACAGCTATGTTTGGTCCTGCTTTCCACTTCTGATTAGTATTTGGCCAATAGACCAGCGTTGCACCTTGCAGGAGGCAAGACTGCATCTTACCTTGCAAGCTGACACTCCTTCCGGGCGTTCTGGGCCCTTTTCTGCCCTGCAGCTTGATGTGGTTTGCTTGCACTGACTCTTGAGTCCTGTGTGCACCAGTAGACCAGAAGCCACTTTAAGGCATTGATAGGGCTTGTTTTCTCCCCGTGCTGCTTCTGAGGGAGTCACCTGTGTTTTAGCAGAGCATCTTTCATCCTTCAGTGTCCCAGGGCGCCTTAGAGATGCAGTCCTAGGAAATTACACTCCCCCGTTGCCTCTGGACTGAGATGTTTGAAGGCAGGGACAGGATGGGATGTAGATACAGCATGCTCTGGGGTTTACTGGAAATAAACTGTAATACACCAGTGATGAGCACTGGTTTGTAGAGAAAGCAAAGCTGTGGCAGCTGTGTAGGTAAAGAGAAGAAAACTGCAGTGGTAACTTGGAGCAGGGGATGATTAGGACAGAAGCAAACTGGCAGTGTAGTAGCTGTGTTGGCCAACATTACATTAATTTGTGAGCTGGACACAGCAAACCTGATGGGCCCCTTCCAACTAGAGATAAGTTATGATTCTAGGATTTAAGGGAGTTATCAAAACCCAACACAAAGAGGAAGAACGCCTCAGGAAGGTATAACTTGTCTGGAATCAGAGTGATAGAAGAGAATAGGATGAGTGATGTTAAAGATGCTTTAAAGAAAACATAGACACTTTTTCTGTCTCCAGGGCCCTGCAGATGTATCAGGTTACTGTGGGGAGCTCTCCTACCTTCACTGGAATATGAGGGAGTTACAATCAACCTCTTGGGATCCTTTCTGTCCCTGTTATGTTCATCAGCTTCTATATTGCAACCTGATTTCCATTTGTTGAGACAGGAGGGGGATGAGTAGTTCAAAACTTTTCTTCTAAATTGCTGTAAACAGCCTCAGTGAAAAGTAATTAGTGGGAAATGTGTTGTTTTGTACACAGTACAGTGCTCTGGGTTTGGGTAGCTACTGAAAAGTTAGTGGGAAGTGTGAGAGAAAACATATCTGAGCACAGTGAAATTGTACTTATGGAAAGTGTATTGTCACTTGCTGATTCATAAAAGTGCATATCCTTTCACACAGCAACGTCACTGTGAGAATCCTGGGGGTTTCTGGAGATGTGCTGGTATCAAGCATGTTTCGAGGCAGAGAGGAGTTACCCACGAACACGGTGTAAGGACAGTAGAATATTCATATAATCATTAAACTGTATGCATTGGATGGCTCATTGGATTTGATTCTTGCTCCTCATGATGTTAGCAATGGGCCTCAGGTGACAGTGTCTTTACAACCAGCACAGATCTCAGGCTGGCACAACTGGTGCCCTTTGGTTTTGAGTCTGTGATTATAAGTGAATGGATTCATTCTGAGATGCTCTGAGGGAAAAGGGCTTACTCCTTCGTTCAAACTCTATGGAAAACATAGTCATGCTAGTAGAAGAATACAGTGACTGTGTGTAGCACCCTCCTGTGGTGTCTTGTGGCTTTTCCTGATGCTTTCATTTTCCTCTCTGCTCTCTCTTTACCGAATTTAATGTCCTGGTTCTCACTCACAAGTTGTCGCCAAGGCTGGGGACAGAAGGATGTACCATGATGAGCAATTCATGTGATGCTGCCAGATTTCCTCATGCCCAATTCTGCCAGATGTCAGAATTTGACAAACACCTTATTGCTTTAATCTTCTGGTTTCTGAATGTATTTAGTGTCATGTTAAGAAGGTAATTGAAAGGAGAAATATTATGAAAAGACAGGTGTAGTATGAATAAGCACCCTTCATCACATCTGCCAGAATTCCTCATTCTTGCTTGCTGGTAGCTCCCTTTTCCTCCATTTGTGACCCCTGCTGGAGCAAGAAGTTGTTAGTCATGCTGTAATGATTGTGAAGTCTCCATCTGGAAACATTCCCCTGAAAGGTTCAGTTTACTTCAGGAGCTGAACTTAAGGTTTGCAGGGTGTAGTTCAAGCAGCAATAGCCTGCTCTGCTCCTCCACTCCATACATTCTGCTGCATCCTCATCACCTCCATCTATAAGCACTGCAGTTCTGCTCTGCAGCATCCACACAAGCTATTTGGATTGCATTTATCTGGTTTGTACTCTCGTGTTTTCCACGTGGTGTGTGCACAGGATCTCATGGTTCGTTTCCCCTTCTTCCAGTCACCTCCAGGAATGAGGTGTCTCTGTCATAAACTGGCTTTGGCTCAGAATTAACCTCTATAAAGAAGAGTCTTTTTTCCTTTTTTTTGGTCACATAAAAGCAGACACTGTTCCACGTGGGTCTGGAAAACAGCCATACCAAAATTAGGTTGAACTGATACTGCCTCTTATCTGTTAGAGAATGTTGCTCCTTTTGTATGATATTAAATTGCTGTTGCATCGTCTCTGTAGAAACAAGAGTGGTTAGGTGGGTGATGGAAGAAAGGCTGACAGAAAAGCACTAATTAAATAGTGTTTTGCAAAGCCCTCATTGAAATTCATTGCTTGGTACCTTTGGGGACTTGAAAGCAGGGGAGATGGAAAGATTTCAATTAAAAAGGTATTTGTATGGTTCTTTGTGAAGCCAATCATTGCCTTTTTAATATAAAGCATGTAAGTGTCTAATACGCTTTGCAAACATCAAATATTGTGCCTTGAAACAATGAGTGTCTTAATAGGTCTCAGAGCAAGATACTTTGAAATGAAAAAAAAAGAAAATCCCACAGACGTAGATTTTCATCAAATTAAGGCCCTGGGTTGGTGGTTTTTTAAGCACAAATGCAATCTTACATAATTTCTGCATTGATTGACTGATTAGAAAATTTGAAGGGAAAAGTGTATTACAAAAAAAAGTACTGGTTTTGAATAACTAGTTATTTTTGTTTAGCTACAGTTGTAGTTGCCATTTATAGAGTTTTTGATGTACATAATGAATCTTTTATTCTTGCAAAGCTTTTAGAGCATTTTATTTTTATGCCAGGGACTTCTCTAGCATGAACCCCTCATTGAATTGGTGTCTGGGCAAGCTCAGCCACCAAATACCAGAAATATGGCAATACATGGCTGGAAAAGACCACCAGGGCCACCAGCTGAAGTCAGTTGCAGGAAATCCTTGGTTTAAAAGGGTTCAGAAAACTCCAGAGGCAACTGAATACCACAAAATGCTTGTCTGCAAAACAAACTCAAACCTTTCAGCAGAACATCAAAAGATGCAACTTAATTGACCACAGTAAGAAAAAAGAAAAATGCAGGCCATTGCCAGGTCCCTAAATCCTTGAAATCCTGGGGAACTTGAATGGTATTCCCAGATAACCCCAGTGTTCTGCGTGCAGTCAGAAAAGACAGCAGGTTCAGCACTCCTCTTGTTCCTGAATCTCAGGTTGGAATATGAAGAGCAATAAAACCTCCCCTGTCTAAGCAGTATTCTTCATCTTCTGTCTTCTTACCAACCCAGGAGCTCTGTGTCCCTCCCACATACCCAGGCAAAGCCAGGAGTTTTCCATGGGAGAATCCCTGGAAGCAAGTGCAGGTGGAGGCAGTTTTGGGGTCATTTGGATCTCATTAGGTCTCTTGCAATATTTGAAACCGTGTCTTGGAGCCACAGGGTTTTCCCTCTGTGAGTCTCCAGAGCATTGGCCTCAAATGAGCAGGATTTCTTGGCAGGAGCACAAACGGCAGAATATTAAATCAGTGCCCTTTCAAGGCAGAATTGGTCAATGAATTTAATCTCCTTTGTTGTATCTGGGTTTGTGTGGGGTGTCTGTGGTGACACTTGAACCCCTTAATTGCTGCATCATTGGAAGTGCCAGAGCACTTGACAGGCTTTACAGTAAATAAAAATACTAAAAGCTGGGTCATTCTCATAAGACAAATTCTACCTCCTTTATTGAATGACATGAGGATGTAGCAGAATGCTTTATTTTATTTAAATTATTTTACCTAATACTCCCACATTCAAGGTCTGCTCATCAACCCTTTTTATTTTTTTCCTTTTTTTTTTTTTTTAATTTCCAGAAGTTGCCTTCACTTTTTGCTGGATCCACAGGCCCATCTACTGAAAGCACTTTGCTGATTTTATTTCTTATGTAGCACTGCTGGGGTTCTGTCCATAAAGAAGCTTCATTGTGGCTTTGTCATCAAGAAGAATGACTCAGGAGGCAGAAAATAACTGTGGTTTAGGACCTGTTGTCTCCTGGGCAGTGGAAGGCTTTTGGGATTGCCACTGCATTCCAAGCTAAGTGGAAGGATTGAGAGGTGAACAGGCAGCACAGCATCATTCCCATGTAAACAGCAGTAACAACAAATAGCGATTAAATAATAACAACAAATTGTACCAAGAGTGGCAAGGAATAAAGATAAATATCTCTTCATTTTCTGGGGACTATGACTGCATTTTACTTTAAATTGGCAGCCACTTGGAAAGCTCAGATGTCCAGGCTTGCATTTTTCAATTATGAGATTGTCTCAATTTTCCTTTTAACGAATTCTATATGTAACTTGAATAAAAATAAACAGCCTCTTAAAAATTATTGCCATTTTTTGCTCTCCGTTCTAGAAAATTATGGCTGCTCTACACAGCTTTAAACATAGTAAGAACATAGTCTGGCAGAGCTGGTGCCTTTTGCACTTTGAGAAAGCACAGAACTATCACTTAGGTGATGAATATTTTAGCAGAGGAGCTGGCATTGAACATGATGATGCTATTTTCTTTTTATACCACTGAGATCTTAAAAAAAAAAAGGTTCCTTCACTTTGGTAATTGCAATACAAGTGGTGAAAATCTCTAGTGCAATGCATTTGTTTTGTGGCCAAATAGTATATTTATGTAGCATTGCTGAAGTGCTTGTGGAAAACTGGTATTAATTTGTATTAGAGAAGCTTTCAGGTCTGGAACTGTTGTGTCAGCTGCTCTCCAGGCTGTACAGAGAGAGACTGAGGCGTTGAGACTCTCCCTTGCCATTCAGAGAGACAAAAGATGTGTGTCCCTGCTTTACAGGCAGGGGAATGTGGGATTCAGCTGAGCTCCCTGCAGAGGGAATGTTGGCTCCTCATTTCCAGGTTTGGAGCCTTCCCCGCCTCACACACTTGAACAATCGTGCTGATAGAATCTGGAATGATAAGGAAGTTCACGGAGGAATCAGAAAACTCAGGCAGAGAAACAATATTTTGAAATAATACATTTATTTCAGATTTTAGGGGGAAAGGGTTAAAATAACTGACACGGTTGCAGCTTTTTAAAAATCATGATGATTGTCTCCAAATGAGAATGCTGATGCTTTGTTTTGGCAGGAAAACTGCTAAAAACATCCACTGAACCGAAATGATACAAAACCCCAAGTGTTTTAGCCTTGGATGTAACGGGAAGGGGTTCCCCAAAGCACATTCATTCAACATTGGTGCCTGGTAATGACAGGAATGAGATGAACTCTAACAAAGCTGGGACTCAGAGCCCTTGGGTTCAGCACATCTCCAGAAGGCCCCAGGAACTCTGGTACTGATGTTAATAGTGCAAACACATCCTTTTGCCTTGGAATTTGCTGTGAATTCGGAGCTGCAAGGTAATGTCAAGAGCTGTGGAGATCCTTGAAAAAGAACCCACTTAAATCCAATTATAGGTCTACGAAGGCAGCAAGGAGCAGGACACATTTGTCTCAGTGGCAATTAAACCCCCACTAAGTAAAATGAAAAGAAATTTGCCTTCTGGATTATGAAATAAAACTCCACTGCCCCCCCCGATTTTATTTTAAATGGTGAAAATTGAAGTTATGTAAAACCTTTGCAAATTACCCTTTTATAGAAAAGTATTTCTTTTCAAAGATAACTTTGCATTCTGTGTTACAAGGCTAGTCCACACCTAAAAGTCTAGAAAAGTGGGGGTTTTATCAATGAGAAAGCTGTTGGGTGGAAATAAAGAGGATTTAAATATGGAAGTGTGTGAATCGGTGCTTACTTTCCAGTTTGTTTCTGTGGAATTAGCAGAAAAGCTAAAAAGCAAAGCACTGAAGAAATGTCTCATCTGCCTTATGGGTGAAATAATTTCTTTGTTATCCAGGAAAAGCGTGGAAGGGAATAATAATGGAGCAAAACCCAGAGTATGCAGAGCACAGGGAACATGCTGGGGGGACTCTCCTTGGATAATAAGAGCAGTGGTACCTGCTCAGTGTGTCTTGCTGTAAGAGCTGTCTCCAGGAATAGCCTGGAGGAGCTGGGGAGGAGCAAAGCAGGGCAGGCACATGTGATCCTTCCCTGCACTCATTCCAGCTCCCAGGGATTTCCCAAGCCTGGCTCGTGTGCTCTGTAGCCATTAGTGGATCTCTCTTACATCTCCTCCCCCTGTCTGCCCTTGAATGCACATACACTTTGAAAGGAGCCCTGCCTGAAGAGCTGCCACCTCCTCCTTGTCTCATCCTGCCTCCTGCTCCCTTCCTTTGGTGGCCTCTTGGTCCTAATTAGTGATTTACTGCTTCTTTACTTGCTGTGGCTTTGGAGTCAGGGTCCATGTAAGGAAGGGAAGGTGAGGCCCATTGGGTGCTTTTGTTTTGTTTCAGGAGTTGAATTTATTTTTATCTATAGTTTAAACCTTGCAGCATTTGCAAGCCAGCCCAGATTCGTTATGATGAGTAGAAGATTACCTGGTATTATATGTTTGAAAATGTGGTAAGGGAAACACCCACAAAATGTGAAGCATAAGAGAGATCTCTGAGTAGTTAAAACAGGACTTGCTTAGGAAAGTCTGAAAAAGTCTTGCTTAGAAAGTTCTGAATCCCACCTGAACTGTGTATTTGTGAGCAAATAAAACAGTTACAGGATGCATCCAACACTGCTGCTGTCAATTCCTCAGGACTAAACACAACCACTGAAGTTTTGGGGTAGTTTCTGAGAGTTTTCTGTTCATGCTGTTCTCCTGGAGGGTGTTGTTACCTTGCTCCTTTTACAAACCCCTCTCACATGGTTTAGTAGGTGTAATAGGTTAGGATGAGCTATTACAAGATTATGTACCAGCAAGGGATGTCACAAATGCGACAGATAATTTTTTGCAAAGAACTCATTTTTTTGTAACCCTTGATCCTTCCTCCTTTTACTCCCATCATGAAAGGGGCCTGTTCTTCACCAATTCAGTAGAGAAATTAACTTCTGACTACAGCAGGGATGAGTCTCATAAGAGGGCTGGTTATGTTCCCAGCTGACGTTCTGGAGTGGCAGGTGTGTTCCTAAAGCACAGGGATAATGAAAGGAAACTCTTCATCTTTTTGAGCACAGGAAAAATTCTGTTTCAATGCCTACCTAAGAAAGAATAAAATAAAACTTACTGGGGACTGATGCAGATACTCTGACTGATGCAATCTTGTATTGAACAGTTCTGTCAACAGCTTTAAAAAAAAAAAGGGAGACAGGACGGGGCTTCAGCTTGGAGTCTTTTGAATTCCTGGTTCTCAGCAGGGACAGGTGTGCCTGGGAGTCTGGTTGGCTGCACTCTGGCATTCAATGGGCTCATTTTCAGGAGTGCTTCTTCATTTCTGAAGATTGTTCTCCTCAAGCAGAAGCCAAAAGGCAGAGTTAAGTCAGTTAAGTATATCCTGAGATAGTGGCCCATTCATTTCTGAAAAATGGCCTAAATAAAAAGGCAGCTGATAAGTCACTGTCTCCGTCATGGAAATACACCTCATTACTAATGGATGCTCAACATGCCTACTTGCCTACAGCAAATGAATTCTTACATCAAGAAGAATTCATTTCATAAAAGGAACTGGGAATATTTCTGTTTAGAAGAATAGGTGCTGGAAGTGTGTAAAGGTCCAAACCACTTTCGAGTGCTCTCTGACTTCTCCTCCCAGTTTTTATTATGTAATTTTCAAGGCTATTAGGTGTGACTCAACTTGCTTTCCCTTCCTTTGCCACCACCTTCCAATTACAGAACTAAGCTGAAGTGTGTAACAGCTCTGGCCTTTTGCTCCCAGCACTCCATTTCCACTGCAGGGTGTTGTTTTAATGGAATGACTTAGGTGGTCTCAGTTCAGATCCCAGTTGACTGTGGACCGTATTATACAATCACTGTGTACAGATTCAGTGGAATTGGCAGCCTGTGCCTGAAATAAATCCAGGGCCAAAGAGGCATAAAGAATTAATTATTTCTTGCTTCTAGAGAGGGTCTCTTTAGGTCAGGGTCGAAAGCTTTGGCAGGCCAGGGTAGGGAAGCTTCCACTCCAGCTGCCTGCCTTGGAATTAGCCTGTCGATAAATAGAGGGGCTACAGTTTCCAGAACTGCCAACTCCTTAACCTTCATTAGCACAAATATTTGCTCAGCGGTTTATGAATGTTGTATTTGCAGTGTGTACTGTTACGTTTCATGCCCAGAATGATACCCTTCAGGACCAGATATTAGGGAGTTGTCTGTTTCTTTAGTGGACATAGCAAGATGTACAAGCTTCTGACATTTTCACAGATAAGTTCCCTAAATTTCTCCAAGTGTTTCCTCTTGTCTCTCAGTGTTGGGTTGTCTGGTAAAGAGGTAGCATGAATTTTTCCTTCATAAAATAGGCAGGAGGCCCACAGGGACTCATAACCTGACTTCAAAAACCTGCTTTCTTAAGCCACTCCTTATGGCAAACTAGGAGTCCCTGGAGAGCTGGGTTAGTCTGTGGTCTTGGCAGCATTTTCCTCTGGCCCACCAGGTCTGGGGCAAGCACAGGTAGTCCTAGGCATAAATAACTCTGATTTTAATGAAAAAGATTTATGTGGTCATAAAGGAAAAGGTTCCCAGGGAGCCAGTTCTGTACATACCTAAATACCTAGACACACATGTACAGAGAAACAGTGTCTTTTTTAAATATATTATTCCACCACATAAACAATAGAGATGACTCTGGGTAATCTAATGGTGTAAGAAGCACGGGGACTGTCAGAAAAGACAGTATTTTTTCAGATTTACTTGATAGATGTGGAAAACCTGGCAAGCCTTAAGTGTATAAAATCTTCAGGTCTGGAATAGAAACAAAAGTGCTGAAAAATAACTATGAACTGAAGTCGGTTGCTCCGTGTCTGGCTGGATGCACTGAGGGAAACGCTGGCTGCAGGGAATGAAGGATGATAAGGTCCTGGGAGAAAAGAGGGATGGTGGTGCTTCAGGTGATCCTGTTTCAGGATCTCCTCCACACACATAATTTGATGTATTTTGCTGCCTCATTTCTTTTAAATAAAAGCACCTTGCTCAGGTGGCAAAAGTACAAGTGACAAATGTCACAGCATGAACTCATCAGGAACTGCATAACAAAGGGCTGACAATTTTATTACAAAAGTCCCCAGAACTGATTTTCAGATGTTTAAAAAAGACATTTCACCAAGCATCACGTAGTTCATCATTGCTGTGCTGGGAAATAGGTATTTTTCAGAAAGCACAATCCAGCAGTGCAAGATCCAGTGTAACTGTGGAGCTTTGACCAAATGATCTTTAAAGGAGCCTTCCAATCTAAGTTAATCCATTATTTTCTGAGAGCAGGACTTGCTGTAACTGGTGATACGATGATAAGGATGCAGGTGGAGAGGTGTGTAAAATGTTTGGGCCAGAAGAGTGTTTACAGTGATCTACATTGCAGTGGTAACCCTGGAGCACCTCACAGTGAATGTGTATAAGGAATCCAAAATAATGTGCTGTGCCTCTCAGTCTGTGTGTGTCTCTTTGGAGAAGTCCAGCACTGAGCTGAGGAGATTCAAAAAGCATCAAAACCTTTTAAAATTGTTTAGAGACACAAGGGTACTAGGTCAAGTTCTTTTCCACTCCCTTGCAATAACTCTATCCTAATTACAAAGCAAATTCTAAAAGAGCATCCAAATTACTTAAAAACTCCCCACAGCTGGCTTTTCTTTCTGCAGACTGCACATCCTCTGCCTTAGGTGCTGCATCCCAGGGAGCCTTTCCTCTCATCCTTAAATCTGGAGACAGTGAGACCTTTTCTAGCCTTACCACTCTTAGCTGGAAGATTGGAATGTTACAAGTATGTCATGCTGTGACAGCATCTTACTAGGAAAGAGGAAAACACACTGTACCTCTTACCTATGAATGCATATAGATATATAGAGACATAGAGTGCAGCTTTATGTACAGTGGTTTTTCCACTTGATCAATATTCTATGAAATATGTTCATTTCAGGTCTGCCTTCAGACACTGGGTTTTTTTAAAGATCTGCAGTCAAAACATTTATTATTTGAATTTGTGTTTTGGCAAGACTTGCACTTGTCAATAAAGAGCAAGTTCCGTGAGCCCCTCATGGCAGTAGAATCTCATCATTTTCCCCAAATCACAGAATAGTTGAGGCTGAAGGGCAGCTCTAGAGACATTCCTGTGCTCAGTCCAGTGGAGCAGCCCTTGAGGGCACAAGTTTCTCTGAATCCTCCTTCATCTGCAGCTTTCTTTGGCGGGCAGCTCTTCACAATTTCTTTGTATTTTAAATGGACTTCTTATTAAAAGCATAGATCCTGCAAGAAATAACTAGCACCAGTGGGCAAAGGCATTTCTGCAAATCGGAACTTGGGTGTGAGTTCTTACTCACATACACTCAAAATAGTTCTTTTCATAAAGAAAATTTGCTGTTTCAGCAAATGCTTTTGCCAGCAAATTACCTGAGTGAAATTCATTGGAAGCGTGCTTAAAAAGGGAATGGAACATTCAGGGGCACTTCTTTTAAAATTCAGGTGTGTGTTGGGCATTAAAGACATTTTTTAAAGCGTTTATTGCATTCTAGCTCAGGTCTTCAGTGGTACAGAATTTTATTGCAGAGCACCCAGCTGTGTGAAGACCATTCTGGTGGTGCTTTGTGGTGAGTGCAGCACCATGTAATGGCAGGGTCTGGCCCTGAGAAACACCAGCAAATTACACAACGATCTCATCTGCTAAACCACAGAGCAGTTACACGGTGGATGCTCAGGGATCCAGAGGAGTGTAATTATCAGGGGAGCTGCAAACACATGTCATTATTGTAAAGCCCTACCTATGGTGTTTGCTGGTGGAGCTACCACAGAAATCAAATACCCTTCAGAACTCTGTACTCATTCTCCCAGTGTAAAGCATTAACCTGCAGTTTTTGTCACGGTTTTCCTCCCATAATTGTTTTATTTGTTGAGCTTTCAGCTCGTGTTCCCTCGTGCATCCCTCTTGCAGCTGCCCAAAGGAAGGGCTCAGCCTGCTACTCACACAGGAGGGAAGGGGATCATAAACCTTCCATGCCATCCCTCTTCCCTTGCAGGTAGTTTGAATCCCTCTGTGTCCTTGGGTGTCACTGCTCCTGGCCCTGTGGGCAGCAGGAGCTGGGCCAGCAACCCTGACACTGCACTTCCATCTCCACTGCTCAGTGTGTGCAGGGCAGCTCGGCAGAAAACCTGCTTGTTCTAGTCAGGTGTGGTGCCTAAAAGCTGCAGGAAGGGTCTGCTTATCTCCAGTAAGAAGGGCAACAGCTCTAAGAGTTAATTGATACCTGCATTTCTTGGTTCTTGCATAGACTGCTGTAAAGAGATAAGGGTGAGGCACAACCGTGACCTGAATTGTCTACAGACAGGACCAAGAATAGGAGGATGAAAGTACTTTAAAGTTTGGGGGGAAACACTGGTAGATTCTCTAGATGTAGTTGTTGCACTTTGTGAGCGAAGTAGATTTGTCAACTTTTCTGCTGTGTTTTGTAATCTGGAGGTCTGGGTTTGAAGTCTTTGGCACATGAGCATTTTTAATTCAGCGTTGCACATTGCACAGGGCAAGAACATCCTGGCTGAGCCGAAGGGAAACACACTAATCCAGAGGCTGTGCTCTTGGGTGGGGTTTGTTTGCTTGTTTGAGGAAACAACAAACTATATTCCTTTGAAAGAGGCAGTGTTTTTTTCGGTTCTCACGTGCTAGGTTGTTGTCTTGCTCAGACCCATGCACACAGATCCACGTGCACTCTGTTCTAGTCTCTTAGTCTTGTGATTGTTCAGTAATATTTTCTCAAATTGATGTCCAAGGATTTTTTTTTTCCCCTATTTGTGGTATTAGAAGAGTGTTGGGTGATATGGACCTGTTGGAGCAGGTCCTGGGAAGGGCACAGAAATGGTCAGAGGAATGGAACAGGGTGAGAGGGTCAGGGTTGTTCAGCCTGGAGAAGAAAAGGCTCGAGGGAGACCTCACTGCAGCTTTTCAGTACTCGAAGAGGGAGTTACATGAAAGATGGGGACAAAGTTTTTAGCAGGGCCTGTTGCAAGAGGACAAGGTAATGGTTTAATAGCAGCAGATTCAGATTGGATATAAGGAAGGCATTTTTTACACTGAGGGTGCTGAAACTCTGGAACAGGTGGCCCAAAGAGGTGGATGCCCCGTCCTGGAAACGTCAAGGTCAGGTTGGATGGGGCTCTGAGCAGCCTGATCCGGGTGAAGATGTCCCTGCTCATTGCAGAGACTATTCACTGGATGACTTTGAAGGTCTCTTGGAACACAAACTGTTCTGTGATTGAGTGAGGAGTTGGTCATTTGTGCTCTTTGCCACAGACAGGGTGTCTGACCAGGACACAGACTGCCTGCCTTCTCACTCAGAGCCCATAGAGGTGTCTTGCTTTATTTAATGCAAACCAGCTATACCATTTCTAATTTGCCTCTCATCTGTCCACGGAGTCAGAACCAAAGAGGTCAGTGATGCTGCAGCAGTTTTTGTGTGTGAGACATTGAAGTGACATGATATAAGGCTGTTGTCCTGCACAGTGAATGCATTTAATCATCTCTCAAAAAACATTCCTCTGACATTATGTTGGCAAACCTGGAGTTCACCAACCAACTTTGTTGAGTTTGAGAGAATTGAGGGATGGAAACATTGTCTTTGCATTTAATGTCACATGTCCAAGAGATTTTCTGGCTTCTGGGGGAGTTTATTTCTCTCCCTTGACCGTTCAGGGAGAGTACAGAGACTGGATATCTATGTTAGACAGAAAGTCTTTGAGATGGGTTGTAAAAATACAGACTTCCCACTTTCACATCCTTCAGTTTCCTCAGAGTTACTACTGCAATCTAAGGAGTCTCAAATGTGGGTTTACTGGTTGTTCATGTAAGATTCAGTTGATTCAGAGATTTCTGGGAAGGAGCATTTAAAATCACTGGCTTAACTGGCCTCGCTGTGAGAACAATGCCATTTCATTTTCTTCAAGCAGCTTTGTTATCTTTGGAATCATAGAAGGGGTCAGGCTGGAAGGGGCCACAGTGGGTAATCTGGTCCCACCTCCCTGCTCCAGTTGAGTCATCCCAGAGCACATGGCCCAGGATTGTGTCCAGGCAGCTCTGGAATATCCCCAGAGAGGAGACTCCACACCCTCTCTGGTCTCTGTTCAGTGCTTGGTCACTGCACAGCAAAGAAATTCTTCCTCCTGTCCAGGTGGAACTTGCTGGGCATCAGTTCCTGCCAGTTAAACAACTTTTGAAGATACTGAGAACTGTCATAATGACAGAATCATTAAGGTTGGAAAAGACCTCAAAGAGCACTGAGTGCAGCCTGTGACTGGTCACTGCTGGTGGAGAGCATTTCTGCCAGCTCCCTGAGCAGCCTGGGGTGGATCCCATCCTGTCCCACAGTGCCTGAGAGGCACGGCAGGGCACTCATCACCTCCTCCTGGATTCTTGGGGGTCCGTTCTGCCCCCCAGCCCTGTCTGCCAGCTCAGGGGCCAGCTGGCCTGAGGATAACCAGTCTTAGAGTGAAACACCAAGGCAGAAAAGGTATCAAGTACCTTTTTCTTTTCCTCATCCTTGGTGACAGCATTCCCCTCCCTGTCCAGTAAAGGATGGGGCTTTTCCTTGGCTCTCCTTCTGCTGTTGATGTGTTTATAAATTGTAAACACTTCTTATTATCTTTCACTATCAATATCAGTAAACAGTCTCAATAATGGTAGAAAACTCTGGCTGAATTAGGTACGTTTTCCATTTTGGATTTTCTCTTTGACAGTGATTCCTCATATCAGTGCATGGCATAGGAATGCACATTAATTCATCCATACTCCCAGAAAATTAAATTTATCACTTGAGGCCTTTGACCTTGTCTGAGAGATTGAGAAGTAACTCAGCTTCTTCAGTTTTAAACTCTGAAAAGTTGTTATAAAACCAAGTAAATCAATATTATGCTGAGTATAATACTTTCCATCGATAACAGATCTTTCCACCCTTGTGGAAATAAAGTAGTGGTTGTGTGCTGAGTTAAAAGATTGCCAGTGATTATTGTGTTGTACTGTCACTGTTGGATCTGAAGGCTCTTGCAACATCATAAATTCCATGCAAAGAGCAATGACTTCTAAATTATCCATCTAAGCTTGCTCAACTTTTCATTAAAAACCTCTATTTTGTAGGAATGTATGTGCAAATGTCATCTTAGAAAAACACGGTACTGCAAAGCCTCTTACAAAGTACTATTTATTTAAAAGATTATGTAGTTTTACCTAACACAAGTCTGATTCCTTATTATTTCTTAAGCCACTGACGTTAATAAAACTTGCATGCAAGAGGGAAGACCTGGAAGACAAGAGTCAGGGTCAAAAGTAACATACAACCCTCTCAGTGCTTATGAAATCTGGCAATTACCATAATGGAGGGGAAAACAGAGCAGCTGCCAGGAGGGTTTCATAACAGGACATGGAAGGAGCACTCTCCTCTTGCCCACGCCGTGAAGTTGAACGTGGAAACCCAGTGGCATCACTGTGGAGCAGCGTGTTATGAATCATGTGAATTGGCTTCCTGGTGGCTTGGGGCAGTGTTTATCCTCCTTGGGACATGTGCCAGCCCTATACTCTGTGCCTGGGTTCAGAGGGAGAGCCCAGAAAAGCACTTCCACACAATTGCAGTAAGGGGAGGAAGAAAGGCTTCCTGTAGCATCTCTGAGGGCTTAGGGGGGCGTGCTGCTCCCAGTTCTGCTTAGTGGCACCCACCACTTGGCCTGTCTGCTTCACTGCTTTTGGCACAAGACGTCCTACACAGAAAGGGAGCACTTCCAATGTGGTCACCACTCACATCCTAAAGCAGCCTTGTGTTCCCTTCCGTGGCTGGCCAAGGGAGGTGGCTGGAGTTTGTTGTGCTTATGGTGTGTTTAACTCAGATTACGGTACCCTGTCATTTTTAAGGATGTGGATTACCATCAAATTAGATTTTTAAATTTGAAGTCAGGCCCAAGTGCGTGTTCTTTGTCTCTTTCATTGTTTCAGTGAGTGTAAAATAAAAGCCCAGCAGTTATACCCATATGAGCCATTCACTTAAGACTTGGGCTCACTGATCCTTGTGGGTCCCCTCCAACTCAGAATATCCTGTGATTCTGATACCCAAACCCAACACAGAGCATCTGTTAGAAAGGCACACAACCCACACTCTGTGGGAACTTTCCAGGTCTGCAAATTATTCGAAATTATGGTAATAACGCAACTGATTAGAAACATATTGTTAAACACACAAAGAACTCCAGAAGCGCTCGAGAATGCTAAACTCACCCAGTATGGCACCTGGAGACTAAAACTGTTTGTACCCCAGCACTTTGGTTCTCAACCTGCAGAGTTTCCAGCGTTCTGCTTTGCTGGATACTGATAATGATGCTCCTTATGCTGGAGGCAGAGAGGAATGCTCGCAGTGTTCCCTTGGTCTGATGTCACCCCACAGGCAGCCTGGTGACACAGAGCTGTGGTGAGACCAGAGGGGAGGAAATCCAGCCTTTCCCACCAAACTCTGCCAGGGATCCTGACAAACATCCATCTCCTCAGGCCCAGAGCTGCAGTGCCATGTAAGCAAGTGCCATGCAATGTCACTGAGGGACGTGCAATAAAACTGAGTGACACAACTTTTCCTGGTAAGCCTGAGGGCTGTACACAGTGACTCCTTCTGTCTGCTAGCCTTTCCATTAATTTCTCTATTATCCCACTTTTTCAGTGGTTTTTGGGGTTTTTTTCCTGTCTTTCTAGGTCCAAGGAATGTATCTGACTGGTGTATTCAGCACGCTGCCTTCCCTGCTCCATATCCACACTCCATCACGTCATCAGAGAGAGCTTTGCTTTGCTTCCCTTTGTGGGACTTGCCTTTCCTTCTCCTTATTGCTCCTGTCCTCTGTGGACAGTGACTGCCTGTCCCTTCATGTCTGGCCTCCTTCATACCCCTATTTTGCCTCTTCCCTGGGACTCACCTCTGCTCTGCTTTCTCCATCTGAGCAATGCCCACACACAACTTTAATTTTTCCCTCAGCCAAGGATCTGGCAAGTTCCTTAGCAAAGATGTGTCACAGAAAGTCAGCCCTGTTACCTCCATGGTATTAAAAGGGTATTAAAAATTAAAATTATATACTTTTGTTGTGCAGGTCATGGCCAAAAAACACGTCATTAAAGTTTTTCAGGGCTGTCTCTGAGAACATTTTAAAAACACTTTTGGAAGTGAAGTGTCAGGGAACTACACCCATTCAAGTAGAAATGGTGGTCGTGCAGAGGTGGACGAGCCTTGCAGGGACCATGAAAACAACTGGAGTTTTAATCAGGGTATGGCACGATGTAGTTTGCTTTTCTTGTGGTAGTCGGGCGACAGTGAAGATTTTATTAATTCTACATAGTCACAAAGGTGCTCTTTAGGGCTCACCTTCAGGTTTCCATTCTGCAAGCATTCCTAAAATGGACAGATTTCTCTCTCTTGAGAAGTACCATTAGGGTTTCAAATAGGTTAGCACAGGGGAATTTAATTTTTTATATCATTCCTTCTGCTTTTCCGTTAAAAATGGTACAATTTTACATGATCCAATGGAGGAAATTCCATCTGAGGATTCAGGGGACAGAAAAAGAGAATGATTTAGCTAATGCCTGATTACTGTAAGGAATTGAAATGATTTTTCAATTATTGATGAAGGAGAATAATATTGTAAGTAGTGACATGTCTTTTTAAGATGTCTCATCCCACAAGCTTTTTTCTTTCTTTAGACTAAAAATTCAAGAAGATTTTCCCAAAGATATGTATAAGGATGTGTTCCCATTGAGGTGACCCTTATGCATTGCATGCATTCTGAGGTAACCTACAGGCAATTAAAATTACTCAGTGTCCTTTCAGCCACAGAGTTCAGCAGAGTTAAGAAACTGTTGCTTAATAAAACACATGTACACTTTTAATACTTACTCCATAAATTAAGCATATAAACTTCCAATGGCCTTGAAAGCAGCTCAGGGGAGTTCAAGAGCCTCTCACCAGTTCATCAAAACAATTGGTTGAGTGTTGAGCTGAGGGACCAGGAACCTGGGAATTACCATCCAGCTTTCAGCCCGTTGAGTCCAGCTAGGAAATTACAAAAGTAGACATTTTCTCTCCAAGTCTCAGGCAAATCAGAAGGGAAGGGAATCATAGTTCCCTTCTTTTTCTAATCTGCCTTTTATTCCTTCGGCTTCAGAGATGGAGGGTAACGTTTGGATACTGAGAAATAGATCTCACTAATTGTTTTCTGGGGAGTTTGGTGAATAGCCCCTCAGACAAGCTGAGTTAGGCCATCAGCTGCTCTATTAAAACCTTTCCATGGAGCTTTCTAGACAATTCCTAAATGTGTTGAAATCCAGAAAGGCTTTGGCAGCTTTTTTTCCCATTAGAGAGAACCCAGTCAGTGTTAGCATTCAAGCTGAGCTGAACAGCAGAATCCCTTGAAACCTTGCAGAAGCCCTGAAAATGAAAGGAAAAGAATCGGCTCCCCCTGTTTCCATCTGTTTTCTCATCTCCACCAGCTCACAGTCCCTACAGGATTTGCACAGTAACGAGTGGAGAGCTGAAGGAGCTCTCCAGAGTGAGCAAGTGTTCCCTCAGGTCACGGGTAGGGAGACAAGCAGTGAGAAGCCAAAGGACAGTGTAAGACAATAATGTGTGCAGGAAATGTTCAAACATCTGGAATTCCCTTTCCTAACTAGCTCAGACTTTGCAGCCATATGATTAACTTATTATCTTTTACTCATAGACCACTCTCATTCAGCTGAGGAGTTTAATGGATTAGCTGTACTGCTTGAAGCCTGGTTAAAGCTTCCTGCTGTGTGTCTTTGGTGTCATTAGCCTAGTGGCCCTTTGGGACATCGATGTCTGAAATAATCAGCTCCTCACCTTCAGCAAACACCCCTCCTGTCCCCCACTTGCCTCTCACTTCTGTCCCTTTTCCTACCTGCAGGCAAAGAGAAGGAAGCAGGAGGTTTTCCCTTCCCACCTCCAGCCTCAGGCCCTACTATGGGTATGCAGGGAAAGGTCCAAAAGGTATCAACAAGCCAGTCCACAATGCACTGACCTTCACTGTGCGTAGGAAACACTGAGAGCACGTCCCATTTGCCACCAGAGTCAGGACAAAAGCATAATGTTTCAGAAGGGCTTCCTAATGATCAAACTCTTAAAAGTCCCTGCAGTCACATCTTGCTTTGGTGAAGGTTCCATTAGTTATGAGCTGACTCTGTGTGGGAAGTGCATCTTAGGCCATTTCATTCTGGCCAGTGAGGTTTGAAACTCAGCAGTGTTTTCCAGCTGTTTGGTGACACATCTGGTGTTGAAATGCCTGTTTCCCCCATTTGGGCAGAATCAGAAGAGCTTCCTGTTATTGCCCAACTGGAAAAGCCCAAGTTTCCCACTACAGCCAACTTTAACCTGCTGGCTTGAAATTTATATTGATTCTGTCACTAATCTAGTTGCTTTTGTTAGGAGTCTTTTAGGTGAATGTGCAGGGTTCTGTGAATTTAATTGCAGCAGATGTTTCTCTGGGCTTTCTCTCGCTCATTTCACTCTGGATTTTAGTTGGTTTTCCTTGGAAAGGTACATGAAAGGGAAATCCTTGTATAGTCAAATGTTTGTTTTACCATCTAAAGCTTGCAAAGGGTCCTTAGCCTGGGCTGATTTCTTCTTGAAGAGCTGTAATTATTCATGGAAAGGGAAAAAAAAGCCTTTGTCACTAATAGGCTTCTTGGTGCTTCTTGTAACAGTCTTTATTATTCCTTTCTACATAATTTTCTATTGATGAGGTGAAAAAAAGGCTTCCTCTGCTGTTGAGAGAGAAAAGGTAATTGTTCTTTTTTCACATTTACCAATGCTTGTTGCGTTCCTTATGTGTTTAAAGGACAAGGATGCAGAAAATGATGTTATTGATGGCATCACCATGGCAACAGTTCTTTGGAATAATTCATTCTGGCATTGTTATTCTGCACACACAAAAAAAGGGGGACTTTCTTTTAAGCACAAACAGATTGTGCCCCTTTTAAATGCACCCATGAACTTTGCTTTTCTGAAGATTTACAGACTGGTTTGGGGCAGAAAGGATTCTGACATCATTTACCTCTCTGTGTACATCACATTATGGTGTTAAAAAAAAAAAAACACCCCACTTTGAAAAAGCCAGTGGTTTAAAGAGACACAGTATGGGAAGGATACATAAACATTTCTTTGATCAGAAAGACAAAAAAAAATTTGAAAGAATTTTGAAATTTATGAGCTCTAGCACCAGACTCACTAAATAATCAGTCAAGAGACAGAGGAGAATGGAGGAGCCAAACACTCTGAGCTTATTAGAGTTATTTAGTTATGACAGTGCTCCAGTTGTACCCCAGACACCACACACATCTTAGCACACATTGACAGCAAATCCAATTGCCTCTTCACAAGGCACTTTGCAAACATATATTTTGGCTTTCATACTCAGTTTTCCATTGTCCTCAGGTACGTAAAGTCTTGCTCTGATGAACATTTTAGAGGCCGCAGCATTTTCTAAGGCACAGTGTAATTTTAGTCCTTCTGAACTACAGTGCAGTTCTGAATTGGGTTACTTTATTTCTCTGATTCTTATCACTGAAATAAATATGTGGGTTTATGTTTAAAAAAAAGGCAGGAGGGGCGGACATACTGAGCTTTGGACCAAGTTTGACATCTCTTCTGCACTCTGTGGTGCTGTTTCTGGCCCCTGGTGTGCAGCTCCCTGTCTGACATCATGGGACAAAGTTGCCTGCCCACCACTGGTGTGCAGACCTGGACCACACCAGCCAACAGCTGGCACCTGAGAGGAGCTGTGTGACATACTCCTTAACCATCCCCACAGCCTCCTTTTCGGGAGGAACTGCAGTTAACTCCAAGTACACTCTTAGGATTTTGGTTCTAAGTTGCAAATGATTTTTTTTTGGAAGTCTCCATAGCTGGTTGAAATCAGCTGTTTGGTTGTTTGGACCACTTTAACCACTGGGTTGTTCTACTGTCAAAATGTTGAGGGAAATGTGGGGCTCTGGGGACTGTAGCACAGCTCCCTGTGGATGTTCCTTCACATTCAGCTTTCTGGAGCTGAGGGGGCCCCCAAAAACTGAGCAGGAGGCTGGAAACTCTATTTCTTTATGCCTTATCTTTGTCCACCTTTTGCTACATGGTCCTTTTTGCACGGGGGCGAGTCTGGGAATCCCTTAACATCATGGTCAGTGCTTTATTTTGTAAGGAACAAAGTAAGAGAATGAGCTTTAGGTCTTGGTGATGTTTAGCCCTACAAAAGTGATAATCCTGGGGTAAGATGATCATTTGCTCTGTGCTCCCTATTTACCTGTAGAACAGAGAGCAGCCTTCGTTTCTTGCACAGCATATTCTTGGGTTTAAATAGGTTATATATGTGTTGGTGAATAGTAATACTTTATTTATAGTACTATTTATTTAATATATAGTATTTTTGTAGTATATAATTTTGAATATTCTTTTCATACAAAAATCACTACATCTATAATGATACATATATCAATAATAGTACATAGTATCTATAGATACATATACTATAATGTCCTGGCTCATTTTGCTAATTAACCCTACAGTCTATTTTCTGTTTATAGGAAAGAAAATGGGAAATATTCTAGGGCTTGTACGAAACTTTTTCCAGCCATCAACACCTGGAAATGTCTTTAAATGTTGTATTCATGGTAATAAAATAATCTTGCTGGAATAGCAAAATGAGGATCAGAAAGTAAACCTACCAAACATCTCTTCTGGCTTCCAAGGGGGCCGATCAAGCACGTGCTCATTTGAAGTTTAATTACGTGGTTGTGCAAGAAGTTATGACATTTCCCTGGGAAGAGTTTGGGATGAGGAGTTCCTGCAAAGAAAAGTGTTGGTGAAAGATTTGCTGTTATTCCATCTATCTGAATATACTCTGTGTGTTTGAAGAAGTACACTAGCAATATTAATTTATCTTTAAAGTATTTTATTAGAAACGTTTCTGGGAGCCAAGTCTGTCTCATGTCAGTTGTTCAGATCTGAGAAAGGAAAAAAAATGCAAGAATTTAGTATTCTTTGTTTTAATCCCATCATCTCTTGCCTTATCTTTACACAAATGGTGCTCTAATGATTGCACTTTCGCTTAGGCCTGATTCAAAACCTTGTCCTGAAACACTCATGAAAAGCCATCTTTTCAATGAAATTATTTGTGCAAAGACTCTGCTTTCTGAGATTGTTTTAAGTCTTTTTATTGGAGAGCTCCAAACTTTGCTCCAGCCTTGTGAGAAGCTTCACTTGGGACAAGTGGTGAATGTTTGATTAAATATTGAATTTTCCTGGGCCTGGTCTAACACTCTACAACTGTCCCATGTTGTAAACAGGTACTTTTTATCCCGAGACAGAGACTTCAGGAAAAGGGTGGCACAGGTTTTCATAGCTCTAGTATGCTGAGGGGCCCAAAGACCTCATAAAAATATTTTAAAAAATAACCTGTGGGTTTCTGATTCTTGTGGCAACTCAGGATTTGTTTGTATTTGCTGAACTCCTACCATTATGAGTTTTTAGAGCCTTGGGAGCTCTGAGATTGCAGAACTTCTCTCCTGTGTTCCCCCAAAGAGCCATCCCACAGTCACAAGCTGGTCACAGCCAACCTGGGGTGGATCTCAGCCTGTCTTTTTTATGCTCTTCTTGATCCCATGGGAATTGCTGACGTTTTCTGGCAATTTTTGAACCCCTTTCCTTCTCCTACTTGCATGTTTTTTCTGCTAAAGTAAACTTGGTGCCTTCATTCCCATCATTCTCTTAATCTTTCTCTCCTCTTTTCTGACATCACAGCACCTTTGCAGAATTGCAGATCTCTGCCCTTCCTGCTGGCAGAATGGAGTTCCATTTCTCACACATGCCTGTTCCTAAATCTTAAGGCAAACCCCTCTGCCTGGCTGGATGTCACATGTGCTTTTCTGGCTGCCACTCAGAGCAGGGACATCTTGTCAGGGATCAGACTGCTGAAGATGCTGACCCCAGGCACGGTTTGGATCCAAACTGACAGCACATGTCATTGCTAAACAAACTTGAATTTGTTTATTTTACAGTGTACCAGCAGCTGTTTTCTTGTATGATGTCCAGAGTTTCTCCAGACAACCTCATTAGTAGGGTAGAATTCTCTTTCCTTGGGTCAGTTTGCCTGCTTGCTTTGGTTGGGTTTTAGCCTCTGTCGGGGTGAGTTGTAGTCACTGAAACAATTGTATTTTCCTGAAGTTTTAGGCAGAAGGAATGAAGATGCAAAGGAAGTTTTTTTATTCTTTCAGTTAAAAATACAAAAAAATTAGACTATTATATAATTATTATGTCCCCAGCTTACCCAGTGCCAGGTTTCTCACGGGAAGGTCTGTTCCTGGGTGGGTGATTGATACCCATCACGTTGTGATCAGCTCAATCCATGAGTTTCATCCTCCATTTCCTTGCTGCAGACAGCAAACCTCGGGGAGGGGTTTCATTCTCCTTGCAGATGAAAACAGCTCGGGCTCTCACTGGGGAGCTGAGCTCACCCAGACATTCTTCACATCCCAGAATCAGGCTCTTATTAGAAATGTCCAGAAGATCAGATGCAACTGTGCAGCATTCCAGGCCGTTGGAAAAAACAATCCTTTGGCTTTAATGGCCCTGAGGTCTGGCCATATGTATTTGCTGACTGTAATTGGGTTCCTCAGCCAGATCCTGAGTCTCATCACTCTTCGAGGTGCACACGAGATGCTGAAGGCCAGAGCAGGGACACTCACAGGTGTAGATGGGGAGCTGCTTTCCACAAAGCCAAACAAAACGTTAACAGTATGGGTTTTATACGACAAAAAAAATGCGTGAATAATGTAACATTTGGCTTAAAACATCAGATTTTGACTAACATCGTGTTCCTGTCTCCACCAGAGACTTCGTGTCTTTTGTTTGGCTTTCATTCCTCTCTGGGAAAGGAGTTGTCTCTGTCACTTTTCTAAGTTGCTTGGGCATTGACCAGTGTGGGGTTTTTTGTAGCACTATAGTTTCCCACACAATTCTTAAAAAGAAAACAATCCACAGAAATCCCAGTGTGTTAATAATTTAGTAAACAGCTAAAAGGAGAATGCTTGTTTCCCCCTGCGTTCTTCCCACTCCCTGCTGCTGTAGGTACATTGCCCTCTCCCAGCAGCAGGCATGGAGAGAAGGACCATAAATGACAACCAGCTCATCTAAAGGCACATTTCACACAACATTCTGTGTCTTTCTTTATGGTTATTGCAATTACAGTGTATTTGGTATTGTTATATTTTGCTATACGTAGCACAACATAACAATATTGCACGTGGATAGTTTGGTAAAGGTTTATGTTCATAGAAAGGGTGTAAAACAGTTCCTAAACAAGCATTGTGGCTTATCTGAGTCCAGCAGTTCAGTGGCTTGCATATAACTTATATTTAGTGTCTTTTCCATCTTCTGGGAGTTACTGGAGCAGAATCATATAAACTATGTGTGATCTATTAATTTCATGAATCACGTCTACAGATTTTTTTATAAGATCAATTTTTTTTTTGTATCTTGTATATGGTGCAACTCTAGTAAGAGATTTCACTGTGTAAAAAATTACCTTATTAACAAAAAAGAGACTCTGCTCTCAAAGCCCTGAGGATTGAGTGTAAATGATGCTCATGCCACTGTGCATGTCACTGTGTACATATGGGTTAAGTTCAAGATCTCTTGTAGTTTCTTACCACATTCATGTAACTGTTGCCTGACGGTACTTTAAAAATTCTCACTGTGTTCTATCTTTGGTGCCATTTAAATAGCCTTTTTCAGATCATGTTTCTTTGAAAGTTATAAAAACAGCAGCGATATAAACACAGAGTAAGTGAAATCGTGACAGCACAGAGGATAATCCGAGCATGTATGATGAACCACAGGGTAAAATAATTGCTAGAAGTCTTAATTAAGATGAGAACAGGCAGTGTTAATGAAAAATAAAGGCTGATCAGTATGTTAGTTGTCACAGTCAGCCTGATTTAAGCACTTTGAGAGCCATTGGGCTGAAAGGATTTTTAGGGCATGCCACAAAGGAGGGGTCATTGCAGCAGAGGGAACATTTTGCAGAACAGCACTCTCAGGAGCTCTGTGATAACTCGCTGGCAGACTGGATTAGGGCAGCAGACTCAGCCCCAAAGCTCTCCTAGGCCAGGATCAAAGCTGAGTGTGGGTTGTGGGTGCACATCCCAAAGTCTGCCACCCTCCCATGAACGGTCTTTTGGACCCGAAAGGCAGAAGAAAATCCAGGGTATTTCTCAAGTGTATCTGAAATGCTGAGAGGGGATTTCATTTTCATTGGATTAGTGTTTTCTTTTCTTAAGTGGCATTTCTCTTCCTGTTTATATTTCCCACTGGGTTCTGTTTTGCTGTCTGTAAGGTGAATTTGCTGAGAACGTGTCTGTGTCCCAGCAGTTTATTTTGCTGTCTGCCAGCACTGCCAAAGAGAACATGCACCCATTCTTGTGCTGGCCTTAGAGATTACCCTGAGGAACTGCACGTGCAATTAAGATGCTGCTTTTATTAACAATTGATATGTAGAACCTTTCAACACTGGGCATTTTAGTGTCATGAGAAACTAAGTTGTGGGGGTAAAAGACTTCTCTTTTACCAACACTTTGACTTTCCCTTCGTTTGGGAACTGTGGTTTTTCACTTGACCCATCAGTTCCAGGAGCTGGGACACAGATCCCTGCAGGAATCCCAGCTGGGGACAACTGCTCGTGTTCCAAACCAGAGTGATGCAGATGCTGAAAAGAAATCATTGTAGGCGTATTTTCCTCTCCCATTTATCTGCATTTGTATAGCAACTAAAATTAGTACTAGACAGGTATTTAGCATGTTTTTGTGGGGGTTTTAGTGTGTTTTATGTGCTGCAGCATTAAAGATTCAGTATGGTCTGGAAAGTCAGCTTGCAAAAAAAGTCAACTTTAGGTATCAACAATGATTCATAAATTACTTGTGTCTGTAGATGGATACAGAAGACACATGGCCAAAAGTGTGTTTGCTGGCAAATTAAAATTTGGAATTATTAGGACTATTTGCAAATGAAGACAAATTCGGCTTAGATTACAGTTTTTAGCAAGGTAAAATTTGCTGCATTCTTCTTTCAATATTTTTTTCAGGCTAAAAGGATTTTGTTTTAGGAGCATTTTGTAATTTAATTTTTAGGGGGGGTGGTGAAAAATACTGAGAATTTTCATTGTGCGCGAGTTCCTGCTTTTGGCTAAACAATAAGTCTTTCATTTCACCAGAAAAAAAGCTTAACATTATCTAAAATAATGATTTTCAGATTTCTGCGGTATTTGCAGCTAAACATGGATCTGAAATAGTTTTTCTACGAATCTGACTGCCTGATTAATACAAAAGCTGAAATAATTCATACAGGAATTGAAATGCTGTGGTCTTACACACAAATACCACGATAAAATTCTACTCTTGGCTCACTTTGGTTTCAAAACGCAGTGATTTTGGTCTTGGATTTCCCGCGGTATTTTTAGCTTTGCACAAGTTGCCTTCCCAAGTGCTTTCCACAATGGCAGACACTCAGGATCTGGAAGGAAACACTGCAAAATCCCTTGCTTCATTACACTTGTGGGCCATTAAACATCTTCTTTCATCTCTGTAATGCCTCTCTTCTCATTGCCTGGGCAGTGTGACTCAATCAGCCATGTGTTATCTTTCCCAGATCCCTTTCTGGGCAGAGCGGAGTGCACAGGAATGCAGTTTGACAAACACATTGTGTCTGAAATCCTTTGTTGGGAGAAGTGGGGAGAAAGAGATTATAAAATGCCTCAAAACCTTCAATGAGGCCATTCCCAGGTTTCTTGTGTCTGTTCAGCCAAACAAAACCTTCATACCTCACTTTGATGTGCAGGGTGGTGTGTTACAGCATATAGGATGGCTTGTATCTCACGGCAGCATCTGCTTACAAAGAATAACTCATTTTGTGTTCTGGCAAGTTTTTACACTCATCGAGGACAACTCAGAGGGGAATTGAGAAGAAATAAATATATCTTGTTGTCTGCAGTGTTGGTTGTTACAGGCAGCGAGGTTTAAGGTCCGGGTACCTTTTGTAGGACTGGTGGTGTGTGTTTTTCATTTCCCTGCTGATAGAAACCTTTCCGAGGTAAAGCTGAGCACTGCACATCACCTGTTGAAGCTGTTCACTTCTGCCAACCCGAGGGAATCGCCGACTTTCTGTAGCGTTTCCTCCTCAAAATTCCGAACACACACCCCCACATTGATGGGGTTTACAGTAGATTTAAGTTGAACATTTTGCACTGGAATTGTTTTGAGAAGTTAGCCTGGAACAGGTTGGAGTAGACAAAGTGTCAAGTGACTCTCTGAGTCCACCCTGATGCTGCTCACACCACGTTTTGGGGAGTAAATGCTGTTTTCAGGGAGGCGAGCTGAGTTGCACTGGGAATTCTCTGGCGGTGTGTACTCTGAGAGAATGCTCCTTTCCAGGTCAGATATCCAAGGGGAAGTCTGGGAAGGCTTTGTAATGCAAATCCAGCTCGCCTTCGTTCACACGAGGAATGTCAGATGCTGACCCATAAGAACGGAGTTCAAGATTTCGGTGAATATGTGGGATTTGAATTAGCACAGTAATGAAAGGCTCTCAGAGTGGAAGGTGCATTCAGGATCTCAATCACTTACAGGGTTTAGAAAGCTAAAAGTGGCCCTGTGCTGGTTCAGAGAACGCTGGCTGACACTGCTCCTTGGCATAAATATTAACAGGAATCCACCCGTGGCACTTGGGGGTTTGTTGAACAGCTGGTGTGTTTTGTTTGATGGAGTCGAAGGGAGAAGTGGTGGTGGGTTTGTTGGAGAGGGTGGCACATATTTGAGGGGCATAACAAACAGCAAAGATCCAAGCAAAACCACTCAGTTATAATATCTGGGGGGTTTTGTGTGTTAGAAAATAAAAACCACGTTAACAGGCAAATAAAAATGCACCAGGCAGTGACAGCCATTACATTTAAATGAGGGAAAACTAACAGTGGGCTCAGTTGTTCAGCTCTGGTGATCACCAGTGGGACATTGCTGGAGTATCCTTTAAATCCATGATATTTTCAGGAGAGATTAGAATATAGATGCAGAATAGGGAAATCACAAGCCCTGAGTTTCTACATGCGACAGAGACACCTTGCAGTCCACAGCAGCGCTTGTGTTTGCCCCCAGGGACCTTTGTTATTTCACTGGTTTCCTGATTATTTACCTCTTTTCACTCGTGTTCTTTTGTCTCGTGGAACAAGCAAACTGAAGGTTAAAGCTAAAATTACTGGAGGGCTGGCTGTGTGTAATTCCTTTGTGATTCCATTTCAATCCTAATATTGTTTCCTTTTTTCTTTCTTTCTCCCTTTTTTTATGTTCACAGAGGGTATGAACTGTATGAACAAAGATCATGGGTGTGCACACATCTGCCGGGAGACGCCCAAAGGTGGGGTTGCCTGTGAATGTAGGCCTGGCTTTGAGCTTGCCAAAAACCAGAAGGACTGCAAATGTAGGTAGATGAAGATTAAATTTCAAATGCCCCAAAATGTCTTGTTTTCTTCGTTGTTGTTGTGATGTTCCAGAGGAAGTTAACTTTGTTTTGGCCAAGGGTGATTTGGAATTTCAGTCATGTGGGGGTTTTGCTGTAGAAGGTGCATTTGGGGATGGATAAGAGGGATTGAGGGATAGAATGGGGAATGTGGCTCTCTTGGCAAAATGGCAACAACTCTGCTACCTTCCTATGAATGCAGAAAAGGGAAGAAGTTTAATCCAGGCTTTCCTTGTAAAGCAACACAAAGCAAGCATAGTGGATTCTGATTTTGAAGGTCCATAATGACAGATGCATTGATAAATAAGTCTACTACTTGATTTAATTATAAACCCACCAGAGCTACCAAATTAAGAGTGTGAATTCCTCTTTTTTAAAGGACAGAAATGGTTGCTCTAGTCCTGATTCCAGTGCACACCTTCTAGTTTTCCTTTTCTTACTTGGAAAACATGAATCTGTATCCCATATACTGCTCTTCAAAGAAAAGCCCTGAGTGACAAATTCTTGAAGCTGGGATGCTGAAGATACAGATACTCATTAGCACACAAAATTAGAGGTTACTCTGTACAGGTTAAAATAATTGACCTCAGCATCGTTATCTGAAAGCTTCAGAACTGGGTCTTTCATGGCTCCAGTGGGTGTTAGATCTGACTCCTGTGGCTTGCATCCCTCCTTGGTAGTTCTGTGGGAGACAAAGAAAAAAGGGAGTTCAGTGAAACAAGTTTGGTGCTTTGCACAGGGCCAGTATTTTTGAGATACTTCAGTTTTTGTCCTCCTGAGATCTCCACTGTATAAACATGCTTAGATGGTGTTGGTTTCCAAGTACAAATTCAAAAGAATCACCTTTGAATGTCACCAAGAAGTGCCACAGGATGTCATACAGCCTGATTTCTGCTCAGTATTAACGGGGCCAAAGGCAAAAGCCCCGAGACAAATTGCCTTCATGGTCATTTCCATTCTCAGTGTTTCTCAGAAGGGAACGTTGCGTGCTGTTAAGGCAGTGCAACATCAGCTACATTGGTGAAGTGGGAGAGGATGTTTATTTTTGTTGTTTGGTATTTGTTTCCTCAAACTGTATATTCTTTAGGAATTTCAGTGTCCCTTTTCATACTGAGATGGTGGCAGGAGGATTAGAGCCTCTTCCAGAACATTATTTCGAAATGCCTCAATTAATAGAGTGAAAAACATCGATTTATTCTGTGCCCTGTGGTGTTGAAATTGTAGTTGGAAGTATAATGAACTTTGGGTGACATCCTCTAAGTGAGGATGCAGAGCTTACTTTGGAGGACACCAACCCCTCAACCCACAGCACATCCTGCAAGTCTGTTCCAGAGTTTTATTTAAAATAACTACTTCTAGCCCTTCCAAACACAACGAAGTAGCCAGATAGCCTGGAACAATAAATGTGAGATTACAGCAGGCTGTTTGTAAAGGTCTAGTTCTGAAACCAAATACTGACTTTTAAAAATTAAATTCTTTTCACCGCTGACCGTTTCAGTGAAACTGGCGTAAACCTTGAGCTGTAGTTTTGCAAGTTGGAAGATTGTCATTGCATCCTAATTAATGATAGTCACTTATCATCTGATCATTTATCACCTCGTGCCAATAAGGCAGCCACTGTTGGTGTCACTCAGTGTACATGATGGTCAGTGCTCATGAAACAGGCTTGTGTCCTGTATCTTCCTCTCCATAATTTCATGTCCTGCCTTTCCTGCTGCACAGTATTGAAACCCTGTTGAGAACATCAAATTTCTAATTTCCTCGCGGGTTTTCCCATGATACCCATTGCTGTAATATCCAAGTGCTTCGTAGGCATTGGCAATGTGTTCTCAAAACATTCCTGCCAAGTTAAAGAGCGCTGGTTTGCCCATCTGACAAATGGGAAATGAATGACTTTAAAGATGGTGATGTCAAAGTCATTTAGTAGTGACAGGTGAGCCCAGCTCAGCTCTCCCAGCACTTTGCTGTGACCCAAGCCAGGCTCCTGATGGATCCAGCTGCAGTTGCAGATGCCATGGACAAAGGGATAAATATCAGTAACCTGTAATAGAAGGGATCCAAGTGACTTGCCAAGCCCTAAGTGGGAATTCCACGGCAAAGGCAGAAATAGATTAGAGCTTTTAGGGCTCTGTTGACTGGCTGAACAAGACCATTCTTCCTTGACAGCCCATTCCTGATTTGCTGCTCACTCTGCAGCAATTCCCAGATGTTTCCACAGACCTGACTTTCCCTGTGCTCTAAAGGAGATGGGAATGTTTTCTGCATTGGTCTTTAAGGATACGGATCATGGCACAACAGCTCTGTGGACAAGGAGTCAGGTATTTTGTAGCTTTAGAAGGCTTTAAATTGCAGCCTTAATGGTTTCTTAGTGCGAATTTGAAGTGTGCAATTTCTCCATTGCCCAACATGCTGAGAAAACACTGGGACTGAAAGGGGCCTCAGGAGGTCACCTGGAAATACACCACGATCCATGCATGATTCCTCAGATGAGCTGCAGCCTTTAGATCCAGGGCTTCAGAGAACTTCAGCTTCTGATTGTTCGGAAAACTCCTTTAATGGCTTCTATTAGAAGAACATTGTGCTTTCTCAGTGATTTTCATAGGTACTTGCTGGCAGCAAAAGAGACTTCAGAGCAGCGAATCTGCTCTCAGATTATATTGGACAAAGATGAGGCTTTACCTCCTGTGTCCACGAGAGATTTTAAGATCCTGCTCCTGAGCGTGGTTGCGTTCGAAATGTTTGAAAAACTGAAGTTTTTTTGTTTCCCCCACCCAAATAGGAACAAGCCAAGATATTTTGTGTTCATCTCTTTATTACTGGAAGTTGAAAAAGTAAGAGGCAACGTCTAGCAGATACAAATACTTGCAAGTGGCAACCTAAAGAAGTTACAAACAAATGAAAGATAAATCTTTTAATGAAAAATGCTGCATAATCTTAACGACAGCTATTTCTATTTCTGTGTGCCCCCCTCCAACAATAAGGATTTAAGGGAAGGGAAAGGCTAAGTAATTCTGAAAACCTTATTATGTTTACAATAAAATGCTGTCCTGTGAAACTTCAGAGAAGCACTGAAAATAGGATTGAGGCTGCAGGGTGAGAATTCTGGTGTTTTCTGTCTTCTGGGGAGTTTAACATGGAACATCAAGATCATTATTCAGTGGAATATGTCCATTAAAATCCATGTTGTTCCTTAAGATGTCACTCCTCTTCCAGACAGTTGTTTCTCGTCATTCACCACCAAAATGTCATTTCTAGACTGGTCCATGAGTATTTCCATGGATGTGAGCACTGGCCCATGAGCAGCTGAATAGATGCTGCTGATACAGCCTGGGCAAGTGGGCAGTTAGGGACTTCCTAATTGTATTAAGGGAAAGAGCCCGGATTTTGATTGCATCTAAGACATATAAAAGTGCTGAAGCAGTGTCAAAAGCAATGGTGTTGGTCTGGGTTTAGGTCTGCTATGTGGGGATGAATATATCTGAGCTCTAACACATATATAGATATTCTCATTTGGTTAAAAAAGAAAAAAAAACAACTATTTCCCATCTCTTTCATTGTAACATGATTTATAACATTTTAAGTGATCTGTGTCTGTCAGAATTTACCATTTTGCCCCTTTTTGTTTGCCTCTTTGGTGTCATAGGCTGAATGAGCACACAGCCTTTTGCACAGCTGCAGAGTCCACATTTAGCAGAAATAATGTTTAAAAGCACACTTTGGGAATTCTCAGTAATGCTGCTTTAATCCTTTCTGACCAAATTGGAGTAGATCTGGATGTCCATTTGCTTTTAAATAATGATGATTTTCTTCCTCTAAGCAAGTGTCACTGCCACGGAATTAGGGCTGGAAGGAAATTGAAGTGACACATTTTACAACTGAATCTTGTACCACTTTCACCTGCAGAGCTGAAAAGCTCCAGAATTTTGGCTCGAGTTGCTAAAATAAATAAATAAATAAATAAATAAATTGGAGTCTGGACAGAAATTCAAATCCTTCAAAAACGTGATTTACTGATGTTTGTAGGAGACAGGAAAAGGAACTGACCAATATCTGTGTCCACTGACTGGGCAGAACAGGAACCAGTAACTTTAATATACAGGGAAACTCTGAAAGAAGTGTGTGATCCTGCAGGGTTCACTAGAAATGCCATCAGTCTGGGGTTTTTCACAGGCAAATATAGTGAAAAGGAAAAGTTCCTCGTATTTATGTCGATCAGAGCAAGTGTGTTGAGATATTTTCATCCCTGCCAGCAGAGGCTTTCAGCAAGGAATGCCAAAATAACCACTGCAGGTCGAGTTTTTTAAAATATGGGCTTTGTTGCTGATTGCACTTTAAAAACCCTCAATAAAAACACTGCAACGTATGCAAACTTCTGGCATAAACAACACCTTTAAGTTCATTTGTGATGGCAGAGAAACACTGAATGAACCTCCATACAGTCCTAGAGGCATATGGGGTCAGGAGGGAGGGCGGCATAGGCAGAGGGGAATTATTTTATCTTGGATTAACACAAATTAAACAACGACCAGAAAGAAGTGGATAAGGACAGGCACGGTGTTGATTTTTCAGCATGATTTCACTGGAAAGGTGAGGGGTTTAAGAATGGAGAGCTGACACATAAAAGTTTGTTGGTTTGCACCAAAAATAGAAGGTAAAATGTGTAGGGAAGGGAAAGAAGTGTTGCAGAATGATTGGCTTCGGGTGTGGGGTTTTTCCCCCAAAATTAAATTACTAGTTAAGCTGTAAAAGTGGGGAAGGAGAAAGAATGCCCGAGGGTGGCAAAATTCCAACCTACTCCATTTTCAGAAGGTATTATTAAAGCAGGGTCACCGAGATCAGGGGGGAAATAAAGGAGCTTAGCCCTCTTGCATGCGATAGAACCTCGGTTTAGAGTCAGAAACATGATTTCAAACCCTGTTAACCATTACCTTGGTTTCACTGTGCATTGCAATTTGCTACCCTGGGTCTTCTATAAATTCTCTTATCTAGAAGGAAAATTGTGCTGAGACCAAAGTGACCAAGGACCAAGTTCCTTCTGATTAATAGGAGTCAGCATTTAAATTGGTGTAGTCAGCATTTCAATGACTGTAACATTTCAGAACAAGAAGATGAAGGGAAAGCAAAGCAGAGATGCTGTCTATAGACTTGAAAAATAACACATATATATAAAAAATAAAATATACATATGTATACGTGTATATATTAGCATCCTGTTCATTTCTTCATGCCATATGCATTGTGGATGTGAAGCATGTAGCTTTTAGGAAGAGATGCAATTGGCTAATCCCTCTCATACTAAATCACACTCCTACTAAAATTATTAGCACCAATAAACTGGGGGAAATATAGCACATGCTTTTATTTTTGTTTCTCTGCCTCTATTCATGGTTTGAGGTTCGGGAGCGGGGCAGAAAGAGGAAGGAACACAAACTAACTTCCAACACAAATGTCCCGTTGCTTTATGTCTCGGTCTGTTACTGCTCTTCCGTGTTCTGCAAGGCCCTCGAGACTAATTGCTTTCATTGTCATTTTATTTGTATATACATATATACACATTCACTTGGGGCTTAACTAGTAACGTGTAACTATGGGAACGGCGGCTGCCAGCACACCTGTGACGACACGGACACGGGCCCCGTGTGTGGCTGTCACCAGAAGTACGCCCTGCACTCCGACGGCCGCACCTGCATCGGTAAGTGCCGGGGGTCCCGCTCCCCACGGGGGGACACGAGTGCCACGCGTGTGGGTGTGTGTCTGCGTGTGTGTGTGCGTCCCACAGGTGCTCCCCGAGGCGTGGGCCAGCGGTGCCTGCCGTGCCCGAGCTCACACAGCACTCACACGGCCGGAACGTGGGTTATTGGCTTGCAGCTTCCCTTTCTGTGCATAACTCTTAATTTTGGGGGGTAAAGAGGTGCAGGGTGACATTTCCAATGGAAGGTGGGCTCTTCTGGCGCGAGTCGAGGCAAGGTTGGGAAAGTGATCTTCCCTTCCAAGCTGTTTTCAGGGAAAATGAGTCACCAGGATGTGCTTCCTTCCCTGTTGTACGCGGGATGATTCTGCAAAGTACGACACTTTCACTCCGAGTATCAGCAGGAAAAAGCTGCTCAGGAGATGGAGCAGCTTGGGAGATGCTGTGCAAACATTTATGGTTATAAAATGTGTTATTTGCTTAACACCGTTTCTTTCCGCTCTGCTTAAAAGAAAAGAAAAAGAAAAAAAAAGGAAAAAATGATATTTTTGCATAGTGCAAGTTAACATTTGAAAACTCTTGGTCACAGATCAGAACCTAAAATCCATAAAGGTTTTCACTGGTGAGAGCCTTGAGAGCAGGTTTTATTGAATGGATAATTGATCTCCTGTTTCTTATCGTTCACTAATGTCCTTGGATTGATGTCTTATTTTGTCCAGCATGTCAAAAATGATTTTAAAAGCTGTGTACACTGCACCTGTTTTTTACTTTTTTTTTCCCATTTTTGTAATGTAATACATACAACTCCATGTTACATTCTTTGGTCTCGTGATGTAAGTCACATATTACTGCCTGTGCTGATTTTCGTCCCTCTAAATAGTTCTTTCTCTTAGAATACTTCTAATTTTTTTATTTATTTTTTTACGTTTTTATTCCTGCTTTCTGGTGATGGTTCCTGATTGCCTGTCTTGTCTGATAACTGACGTTTATTAATTATTTACAGAGAAAAAACAAAAACAAAAACAAAACTCAAACAAAAGCCTCTATTGCAGCCTGATCCCATCTAGAACTTGTTCAAAACAAAACAAAACAGCTCCTTGCTACCACTCAGCCATGTAGTGTTGCCACAAACCAAACCTGCCAGCCTCCTCCTCCTCCCCTCAGTGATCCCAGGGTTTGCTGTCTTCAGTGGTGTGCGTATTCCAGGCATCACTGCAAGAATGCAAACTTCTGCAATGCCACATCAATACTTGGTGACCCTTTGTCTAACATATTTTGTCTTTGTTTGCTTGACTTAACCTTTTATATTATTTTTTTTTTATGTTTGCTGCATGTGAAAGTCCCCACTTGCCTTTTTTGTTTTTTCCTAATAAGCATTTCCCTTTTCCTAGAAATCATTTCATTTACCCAGCTGCTGCTTCTCCATTGCTCTCCCGTATCAGAAACCTTTAATTTTATTTCACCTACTGATCATCTCTCGCCACGCTCGGGACTGTTCCTGTGTATCTCTAACGAAGCATAACCAAAGTCTTCATCATGCTGTATGAAACTCTTACATGTAGGACAGCGGAGACTGCCTTGTAAAATGATCTTTGACATCATCTCGCTTCCTGCATGTCTGTAAAAATCACTAAACCCTCTTCTTGCAACATCTTTCCTAGCATTGAATGTTTAGCTAGTAGTGTTTCATAGACAAGCAGGCAACCAGCACTGCCCAAATTGATCTTTTTTTGTGTTTGTTTGGTTTGTTGTTTGTTTATTTTTGGTGTTGTTTTTTTGTTTAATTTGCATGCTGTTGTTTGGTTTCTCCTCTCTGACGTGTCAGTGTGTACAAGACTATGGTGCATCCATCACCGGACTCTTCTCGCTCTCTCTGTCTTAGTCCTAGTCTTAGTCTTCTGCCTGCCACCTTCAGATCCTGGTGCCACCATTAGCCTGAACCACAGTTTGGCCTTGGTAGTTTGTTTAACTGGCCTTCCTGAGTTTTAATTTTCATCATTAACACCTCTCTGGGGCGCTCATGGTTAGCTGTCTCCTTCTCCAGTAGGAATCCACCTTCCTGTATGTTGTTAATGACTTCATAGTTGACCATCATTCCTTCTCACCCTCTCTCTTCCTCCTTTCCCCAAACGCCCTCTCATTTTTTCCTGGGGTCTCAGAGGGAATTAACTCTCTAACGGGGATTTAGTGCTTTCATGCCTTGCTTCTTGGCTTTGGCTGTGCCACGCCAAGAAACTGTCTTAGGCAGCGGAAAATTGGGCTTGTGATTAACCAACTGCTCCATGTTTGTCCCTTACTTGTGTTTTAGAGAAGGATGAGGCTGCAATTGAGAGTTCTGAGTACAATGCCACGTCAGTAGCTGATGTGGACAAGCGGGTGAAACGGCGGCTACTTATGGGTAACACTTTTCTTCCACTTCCTTTGTTGTGCTCTCACTTTTGTCTGTGTGTGTGTTGGGGGGGAGGTTCTCTTTTGGTCTCGTTTGGTTTTGGTTTGGCTTGTTGGTTTTTTTGTTTGTTTGTTGTTTTTTTTTTTAACCTGACTTCGTCTGTGTGGAAAGGTCACCAATTTTGTTAAGTTCTCATCTGTTGTACGACTTCATTTCTTGTTTTTAAACCTCTTTTTTCCTAATGCTGCAGCTTTAATGTTCGATTTCCTCTGCATAGAAAGGAGCTTTTGCCATTAACCTTACTTACCTTGTGCAAGCTACTTTTTACATGTGAGTTGTGTGTTTGTGTGTGTGTCTTGCTGTAGGATTCCTGAAAACCCTCCTGTTGCAGACCTGCCTATTGACTTAAAAGTGAATGATGATGATGATGATGATGATGATGATGATATAAACCAATGTTCTATTACATATGTGGTGTTAAATGAACAACTGTATTTGCCCAATTAAAATTCCCTCTACTTTTGACTGAAGTGTAAATATTATGACTGGAAATTCATTTATTTCCTTTGTGCAGCTGTTTTAGTAACCACTGAAAGATCTTTCCCTGGTGACTAGTGAGCTCCCTAGCGTGTCCTTCTTTCAAGACTGAAGCGTGGCTTGTTTCTCTGTGTTGTTGGAGCCTGAGAGTGGAAGGGAACAGGAGGTGCACTGAACAATGGGGATAATTCTTTAGCTTCTGCTCCCAGTTAACCCACTGCACACCCATGTGCTTGGCTTCTTCACATTACCTTTATGTTAGTGAGAGTGGCCTTTTGGGAATAGAACGGGGAGAATGGCTGGACCTCTGCCAGACCCTTTCCATGTGACAAAGAGCACAGAGCCAGCAGCTTGGAGTTTTTCAGGTGGTTTATTACTCTGTAGTGTCCATTCTGATGCCCTGCTCATCACGTGTAATTATTTCCTCTAGGTTTTAACCACGGTGAGCCTTGGTGAGGTGTAGCCAGTGGACCATTCACAGGACAGGGATTCCCCACCCACAGAAGAGATTCTGGCAGGAAAAGACTCTGCTCTCTTCCCTCTGGGTTACTATTTAAATTCCTAAAACCACTGAGTCCTTCACAGAGTGTCCTGCTGGCCTCTGGCAAGCTCAGCTCTGGCTGTGAGCACCCACACCTATCTGGAGTGAGCCCCTCTAGGAGACCAGAAGCCTCACTTTGAGTATTTAGTTCATTGTTGGGCTAATAGTTGCAGTAGGTGACAATATTTATAAAGTTTCCCTATCAGTTGCATCTTGTCACCCTGCCAAACCATCCCCTTACCAGCAGTACAGCACCGTGTTGGAAATGGCACAGTGTTAGGACTCTGCCAAGGTGTTGGGTGACAGTACTGAGGTAGAATATCTTCCCTCTTGTGCAAACCTGGGCATATGTCCCTTTATTTTTAGATTACCCGTGATGGTTAATTTGCAATTAGCTTGCAGACCTAGCGAGTGACCCATATCAATGTATCTGTTAATGATATCCAAGCTAACAAAAGCTATGAGGCAGCTCCTCCTCCTTTGGAAATGTGCTGTTAACACTTCTAGCTATAATTGCAGTAAGACCCATAGTCTCACAAGAAGTCAGGGAAAAAAATGTGCCAAAAGGCCTTCAGACCACTAGTGCAGCCCTCTTAAGTCTAAATGGTGAGTTTGCCCAGCCATAAATTGTACGTACAATGCAGTTTGGAGGTGCTGAGCCACATAATTCACTGTGTTGGTGCCTTACCCTGTGATAAAAGTAATCATCCAACATGAAAATAAGCTCACACTGCTTACAGGAGTCCAGGCAAGTAGCATTAAAAAGTTTAGCATTAAAAAGATTAGCAACAAGCTTCTTAATTACATCTGGTCTGCAAGTTCCAAGGTGAACACAGGCTCTGGAAGTAAGTTGGGGAGGATAGTTTAAAATCCAGTTTGCAAATATATGAAATAACTCTTCAGGACCTCCTGTATTAGCAGGAGGTACCAAAGAGAGCTGAGAGCGCCTCCTTAGAAAAACATTAACTAGAGCAGAAAAGAAATTCAATTAGTGAGTGAAATCTGAGTGAGTGGCTTATTACTTAGGGACTTCTTTACTGGTTTCTTTCTCCTGATTTATGATGCTCAGATTCATTTCTTTTTAATGGAGTCTTAGTGATTCCAAAAGCGTGGTGGCATTTCCACGAGATTCCCCGTGTCTTCAGGTGCTTTCTGAGCAGCTGTTTTAGAAAGTATTGGAAGGCTCCTCAGGAAACTTTTTTCCCCAGCTTTTCTAAATGGGCTGTGATTTTTGGCCCTCCTGCAAGGCAGTGTTGGGAGGGTAGCAAAAGTGGATGGCTTTATGTAATTTTAGCAGTCGGATGAAAGATGCTTTCAGTTGCAAGTCCTGAGCTGGTCATTTCCATCCCCCTGTCATTGGCTGCACACTGTTCAAATGACTGTGATTTGTGTAACCCTTCATATCAGCCCAGGCTAAGAATAAGCTGATTTTAGGAGAACAGTGCTGCTGTCATTTTGCCACAGCAAGGCTGGCCACCTCTGTGTCTCACAGTGACTCTTCCAGGGGCTGTGTCCTAGTCATGGTGTGGTCCTGTGACGTGGGATTAAATCTTAAATACAGCAAAGTAGATGAATATCCTTCCTTCATTCCTGTTAGATGAATTTTTATCTAGATCTTGTGAGGCAGACGAGAAACTGGCCTTTTCTGATGACCTGTGAGAAATGTTCCTTTAGAGCCATCCAGTGACTCCCGGGAATTTTCATCCAACTTCTATTCATGTTCCCATATCTTTTTTTGCTATTGCAGCCCTGAGGAGAATTCCCAAGTCCAAGAGCCCCGCAATGTACAATTTTAATGATGATTCATCCATGAATCTAGCTCTTTATCATTAAATAGATTGTAAATTAGCAAGTCTCGCGGGCTTAACATTCTTCTGGCCACTGTCTTTTGCTCAAAGAGGCTGCAGAGTTTTTGTAGAGCTTTCTTGTACATAACACTTGATATTATGGACACCAAAGTAGAATTTACAGCACCAGTTGTGCCATTGGGCTGCCTCATTACAAATAAGTGAACTCCTACTAAGATGTGACTGAAAACAAGAGGCAACTGAAAACTTCCTCTCTGAGGATCCAGAACTGCCTGGTGTTAAGGAGTCAAAGGTAATGCTTTGCTCTTTGGCTGCTCTCTGCGTCAACTCTTAGAACTGAGGAATTTTATGATGTGTTTTTTCACATTGCCTTTAAAAATGCAGTCACTTGCCCCAGGGCCATCATCACAGGCCTCACCAGAATGCATGAGGTGTTTTAGCAACACAACCATGGTGTTCTATCCAGGCTGTTTGTTGGATCTTGCCCTCTGATCAGATCTTTTTGGAGCCCCATTTCTCATTTTCCTTCCTGTCCCCTTTAGCAGTCAGAGGATCAGGTTCATTTGGGTTTGGCCTCAGGTGACTTCAGAACAACTGCCAAGGCTGTGTTCATCTTCCTCACCTACAGTCCACCTTTTCCATTCTTTCCAGAGATCACTGTCAGAAGAACTCACTTTGGCAATAAAATAAATAAATAAATGAATTCAATGTTCTTGCCCTGGCCCTTGAAGATGTGAGGTTGGTTCCTTCTTGTCGCAAGAAGAGGGTTTTACAAAGTCCTTTTTGGTGTAGCAAAGACCAACAGGACACTGAGCCCATCTTGAAGTTAAGGGAGAGCAGTAATTTCCCTTGCACGTTTAAGGGAAGTGTGATGGTGCAAAGGCCAGTAATGCCATTGCCACCCATGGCTTCAGAAACCCAAACTCTGCCCAGAAACTCAGCCCTTCATGAGACCAGTTCAACTCATTTTGTGTCAGGGCAGCTTAAGCTTCTGCCATTGGACCCTTGACTTCTTGGGTCATCAATAAGGTTGTTGCAGCCCACCTGAGGCACAGTGGTGCAATCCTCTTCCCTTGAAGCTGACTCCCAAGATCCCTACAAATTATTTTGCTGACAGCTAGTCAGCTCTTTCGTCCAGTCTGGTGCCTCCTGAAGGTGCCTGGAACCATCAGAGGGTGCCCACCCAGTGTGTGAGCTTCCTGTTGATCATGATGGGAGTAGAGAGCAAG
>JAWWMP010000041.1:56330801-56348002 GCA_035047865.1 Dendrocincla tyrannina
CCCCTGTCATTGGCTGCACACTGTTCAAATGACTGTGATTTGTGTAACCCTTCATATCAGCCCAGGCTAAGAATAAGGTGCCTGGAACCATCAGAGGGTGCCCACCCAGTGTGTGAGCTTCCTGTTGATCATGATGGGAGTAGAGAGCAAGGTGACTTGTTCGAGATGTCTTGTCCCTGTGCACGTCCACATGGTTGGCCACCCTTCTGCCCTTCTTTCTCTGAGTCCACCTGGAAATTCTTGGGATTCCAGAGCTCAGAAGAACTCACACTGCAGGACTGTGTGGTCTTAAGGCTAAAGAATCTCAGGTCTGAACTTGCAAGGATCAATTCCCTGTATGAACGTGCACATGAACAGCAGATGAAAAACTTTGGATTTCTTTGGTGTTCAGGCCTCTTTTTCTTTCCACCACTCCACAGGACACATTGCAAAATTGAAGGGTTTAGTCTTTTCTACTGAAGACTTGGTAGAGCAGCAAGAGGGTGTTATGGCTTATGATTTTTGGAATCAGATTAATTGTTCTTGTCTTTTAGTCCATGTGCCTGCCTGACCTAAGCTGTTGCCTCCAGTCTGGTGTTTTGCTTGGTAGGAATTGCAGGATTTAATCTCATTGGATCACTGTTTTATCTTCAGCAGAGACATGCAGCTCTTTCTTCATTACAGGACAACAGAATCCACAGGGTTAACTAGGATTACCCCAGTCTCCTAATGAAATTAGTTTTCTCCTGTTTAAAATGATGGCCTATCAACATGGAAACCATCCCTTGTATATCCTTTCAGTCATTCAGGAATCCCTCCTCTGGTGATTTGGTGTGAATAACTTCTCCAAACCCAAACCTCTGCCTTGAAATATTGTACAAACCACACAGTGATGGTGTAATTCATGTGGAAATCCACCAGTTCCTGGATTTCAGGCCTCTGTGGTAGAGCCAGATCCAGCTCAGGAAAAGGAGCTGTACAACAGTAGAACCTCCTGAAGCCATGCATGCTTAACCTAAAAAAATCCTTTCATCTGATGAGAATTTTCTGTCAAAAGCCTCTTTTTATGGAAGTGAGTTTTGTGGGAAGACTCAGGTTATCACAGGGCCTCTGCCTGGAATGATCCTCAGAACAAGGGAGTCTTGTTAGAACATCCATTTGAAATGCAATGAAATGGCACTCAGGACCCTTTCATGGGGCATTGCCACCCATGTTCAAGGAAAATATAGGTCTGTAAAGTCAGACTAACTCGTTATTACCTTATAAAGGTGTTCCACTCTTGGGGCCAGTATTGCTAACCAGTAAGGACCTGGGATTCTTCAGTTTCAATAAACATAAAGCCAGAGAAAACGGTACCTGGGTTTCTGACATGGCATTTAATGCCATAACTACCAAGTGACAGGTGTTAGGAGCTCTGGTTTGCCATCAGGAAAGCTCCACAGGTTGTCTCACTCCAACAGGAATTAAAAATGGGGTTTGCAGACTTCATTCTTGGTTTCTTTAAAATGGAATGAGTTCCCAGGTGATACTACTGCCGGTTTTCTGTCTCAAAGAGCAGGGAGGTGGGCAGGCCAGTGATTGTTTTCGAGTATTCTTTCAAAGCAGTTCACTTCTATCATAATTACAGCCTACCAAGGGTCACTTTAAGTCACCAAGAGCACCTTTTCAGTATGTACTTTAGTACCTAGCTTTGTTGTACTGCCTCCTGAGACTCTTTCCAGGTACTTAAAATATGTCTTTATTTTTCTGAATGGCTTTTCCCTGCCTTAGAACTGACAGAAAACCAAGTGTGTGGCTCGGTATGCATCACAAATTTTTTTGTGCTTTAATCAATAAAGAATTTAAATCATACTATGAAGAGGCATATTGCTGGGAGGCTCTCTGACTCAGTTACTGACTGTGACACCAAGACCTTGCTTTAAGTCCTTCTGTCAGTTCTGCTTTGCTGTATGAAATCATAGCAAACAGGGGGAAGGAATCCCTGAGGTCATTCATGCATTCTCTCTCTCCCAGGGGCAGATCCTTTCATCTCGAGTTATCGTCACTTTTATTCACTGAGTTGGTGAATGGTGTGCTCTTTCCTGTAAAAATCCCTTTTCTTCATTTCTTTGCTGATGGTAAAGACTCTGACCTTATCCAGAATTCCTAGCAATACCTTCCATTGTTTTGCTTTTCCATTTTAAATGAAAGGATTTGTCCAAGGTCAGAGATAATGCTCCTTCGCAATGGACTGAGTATCTCAGTTTGTCTCAAATGCAGCTCTTCTGTCTAGAAAACACACCACAGTTACCAGTGCCAATTTGAAGGGACCAGACTGGACTCACAGGGTGCTTCTAAAACACCTGACCCCATCTCTCAAGGGATGTTCCCTAAATATGTAGCGTTGCCTGAAGAGGAATGGATCTTCACACATTCCGTATGGGGCAGTGCAGAATTCTCATCCTATTTTCATGCAAATAAAATTCTACCAATCATGAAATTGCAAGGAAATGAGGAGACAAGCATAACGAAGGGAAGAATTCCACATCCTGCAAGTTCCCCTTTCTGTCTCACCTTTTTCATTCCGTGAATATGAAGCTCTTTCAGTTTCTCCTTCATCTGTTCACAGCTATTTGTTTCTTTCATTATACCCCTGTGAATGCTCCTTCTCCCTCCTTTCAGCATCACAGAGCATCATTTGCATGAGAATAGCACCGTTCTCCCTTAACTGAAAATTGAAATATTTTAGTTGTGTGTTTAGTTTCCTCTTGTGCTTGTTGTCCTTCGGGTCCCTCCTTGTACCCTGATCTCATGGCATACAGAGCATGTACTGCCACTTGCTGTCAAATTCTTTTTATGGGTGGCAGCAGCAGCCTTCTCCTGTGTTCTCTGTCTCATACTGCATGTTCCCTCTCACTTAATGGCTGGATCAGTTTATAATCCACAGAATATTTCTTCTTGAAAATTGCCTGAGTTGAGTTTTAACCTCTTCCAAGTCTCAGGCTTTCAGAATTTGTGTAATCTGGGGCAGAATTTGAGGGGGATCTTGAGCGTGGGGTTTTATTCAGTTAGGACTTTTATCCACCTGCACACAGCAATGATGCCACTAGTGCTTCAAATTATTTCCGTAGGACTCTCTGTGTAACATAAAAGAGGAGGATGGTACTGTGTAAAACCCAGTGGAGTCCTGGTGTTGGGCCTTGCCAGGGCCCCAAAATGCCACAGTGATGCAAAGAATCATTACAGATCATGGCAATTATTGGTTTCACATTAGACCACCTCAAAATTCTCCAAGCTGTATGTTTGGCTTTCTTTAACAGATACCCTTAATATTTTCTCACTTGTTCAAAGTCTGTGTTGTGTTCACAGCTGAGAATTAAATACAGAGAAATAAACTCATTTTTATGTGCTTGGGGTTATGTAAACAGGTTCTCCTTTGGTTCAGGCACAGCAGCAGTTTACAGCAGCTTTAGCTACAGCACATCTTCCCACTGTATTACTTCAGAGGCACCTTTTTAGCAAGAACTGGTCTAAGGTGGTCCATGTACCTCAGCTGATATTCTGCCTGCAACATTTGGCTTTCAGCTACATCAAGGTAGACTTGCCCATGTGTCTGACCCCCGAATTTAAGACATTTATCCTGAGCATAAAATCAGATCCTGTGCAAAACTCAGACCAGGTGCAGAAGCAGAAATGATTACACTCTGAGTGCTGTTGCCCATAAGTTTGCTTGGGTTGTGACCCAACTGATAGGGACCCGTCAGCTCCTCTGAATTCGGGCTGCTCCCTCCTGAATTGCTCCTTGGCTGGTATAAAAGGTGGCTCAAAACAGGCTTCTGTAGGATGGCACGGATTTTGAGAGCAAAGCCCAACCACTCTGTTTCTGCTGAGCCCATTGAGCTTTAGGCTGCTGCAGATGAAGTCCAAAGAAAGGCAGTTTGACTTGTTAGTTTGCTTTAACTTGCCCTGTGGTCAGTGTTACCATTTGGGCAATCATAGGAACTAGGCAGGGGAAAAAAGCATTTTTCCACTTCCATGGCTTCTCTTCAGCTGTACTTGCTGCTTACCATGTCAGCCTTTTACAGGATTCTGGCAAACTTAGAGAATATTCTCTGTTCTGGGGGACTGCCATCTCCCCTTTACAGCCTACCTGTTGCTGCACAAAATCCTTTTCCTCTGCACAAACCCTTAAAACAGGAGGTCAGTCCAGCCTTCCTCTCTGACTCAGAGGTGACAATCCGTGGCTCTGCAGATCTTTTATCATTTCATTTCATTCAAGAACAATTTTTTCTAAGCAAGAAGGTGCCATTCAGTGTCCCTCTCTTGCTTCTCCTAAGAGTTGGGTGCTGCAAGGCTGCCTTGAATGGCAGGGATGACTTAAGTGGCTTCCCTCTCCGTTTTCTCTTGAGGTTATGTATCTGTTGGCCACTTGTGTCTTCTGTTAAGACTTCTTTGTACACACATTGCTGAAAACTCTCTCATTTACAGTTGTTATCTGCTCTTTCCAGTCATTGGGTTGTGATCAAGAGTTGGAAGACAAATAGGGTTTTCTAAAGGATCCTGTTGCCTTCAGATTGCCATGTGGGTAACAGAAGAGTTGAGGAGTCTAATTGTTTCAAGTTACGAGCTTTATCATCATTCAGAAGGAATCCAAATGTCACCTACATGGCACTGCTTTACGTGGGTCTTCCAGTTCCTTTTCTGCTCCCTTATCAGAACAAAAAAACTCCCCAAACAGACAGAAATGTGCCAAAAAGTTTCAAACAAAGAAACAAACGATGCTAAAATGTTGAGGTTGTTTTCCACAGAGCAGAAAAAGCCCAGTGAGAATGGTCTGTAGGATCAGTATCACCATGAAGACCTGATCCAGTTTTTAACACCTGTTTTTTTCCCTTCTCCAGCATGATAAACCAAAAATAAGTAATTTGCTTCTGCTCTTTGTGTTGGAGGCCTAAAAGTTGTATTTGCTTTTCAAATATGTACTGAAGTTTGGTAGTGGTGAGGTGAGGAATGAGCTGAAGTCATTCCTGTGAGACAGGTGGTCATGCACTGGGGTTTGTGTTGTATGCAGGCCTTTGATGTAGCTCCCAGGACCTCTTTCCCACATTCTCCTAGTCATGTTTGCTTTCTTTTCCCACTGTTTTCTCACGACCTTGAGTTTGAGGAATTTCATCAGTACATCTCTCCAATCATCCAAAATGTTAGAGGTACTGTCACATGTCCTCTGGCTCGCTTGGTCTTCATTCTGTTCAGAGTTTGTCATGTATGAAAGTCAGAGTCGCTAGGAAGGTTGAAGGGTATTTATCCCTTTTGGTTTGTTTTACTAAATCTGTGTGAAAATAAGAAAAGCTGGCTTGAGTCCTTCTATTTATATGTAGAAATAACTCTTGCTCACTGAATGACCCTTATCCTATAGATCCAGTCATCCATGCCATGGGAGAAAAAAAATTGTTGTGTCTATTCCTTTTGCCTGGATGTCATCCAGAAAGCAGAAATATTACTGCTTGTGTTCATCTTGTGTTGATGAACTACAACAGAGGAGTCTTCCTATGCCAGGGTTAATCTGCTGCCATCAGATTTACTGCTCCTTGCAGTGCCATGCCAAACGTCATCTCCAGGGCTTTTCCCTGGGTTTTAACCTTAACTCTTTGCTCCTGGCAAATCATCCTACCCATAAACTGTACCCAAGGATAAGTTTTTAAATTACCTGAAATATTTTCCCTTCTCTGAAGGATAAAATTATTTGGTATGTTGGCCTGCACACACACAAATGGAAATGCCAGCACTGCCATTTGCAGAAGAAGTCTTCAAGGAGCAGGTTCAACCTCTAAGTCCATAAAACAGTCCTTCCCAGAGGAGTATATGAAAATCAGAACTATATTACTTGAACAGTTAGCTTTCTAACTGTTTCTAATGAAACCTTCGGGTTCTGCAAGTCATACCTAAGGTGAGCAAGAACTCTGCCTGAGAATAAGGAGTTGCAGGCTGAGCTCCCTTTTCAGAAAGCTGGTCCAGGAAACGTGTCAGTCCTCCTGGCAGTGACATGCAAATCTATTTGTACACTGATTGCTCTTTCTAATTAATGTTATTACGTAGCAAACACGGCGTAACACTCTAAAAATCTGCATAGAGGAGTGTGTGTGAATGTGCGTGGACTCAGAGTCCTGTCCCATGCTGGTAATGCAACCCCTTGCTTTCAGGCTTTTGTGAGTGCCAGGAGCTCATTCCACAGCTGGTGTAGAGAGCTGTGCCAGTGCAAAAGGAAGAAAAACCAAGAAAACACCAAAAAAACAGTTACACTTTTTTCTTTGTATTTTGAAGCAGTGAAGTCCCTCCAAAGGGCCAGTCTAAGTTCACCTTGAGGACAAAGCAGAGGCTGCTTTAAAATCAAAATCTTTTACTACTAGTCAATTGAAAGATAGAGCCTGTTCTGTTCTGTGTAAATAATTTTTGATCAATGTACTGTTCTAAGGCAGTGCCCAATTAGCATATCCTATAGCTTATTGTCAGAGCCTGTCCACAGGGTACAATTGTGACACAGGCTGTGAATATTCAGCAATAGGAGTCTGTAAATCTGAGTAAGTAATGACAAAGCCTCTTTAGGGAAGGAGGTGAGCTGAGGAGAATAATGGAAATCTTGGGGGGCAGTGGGGTATTTTAATTTACTCAAAGCCAGAGCAACTGAAAAAGATACTATTAAAAGGACTCGCTCTCTGAAGTAAATACTTTTCAGATAAATGCACAGTTCCAACTGACGTGCTAAATTGGCATCCTTACATCCACTCTGTTCTGTGGATCAAAGCCAAGTTAATCATTTCACTTGCCTTTTATCTGTTTTATGGGGGGGGAGAGTGTGACCACATGTGTGTGTGTGTGTGTGTGTGCATACGTGAGCGACTCAAAGGAACGGCAGCGAGGGAGGGGTTTGCTTTTTTTTGCAATGAAGTTGAACATCTTTTTATTTTTTTTTTAAAATGTAGTGGTACCTAATAGTCACTGCCCACTGCAGTAAAAGCTCAGAAGTACTGCAACTTTCTCTTGCCTGTGTTTGCCCAGCCACCCTTCTACATACTACAAGCACTGGGAAATTTCAATGACACAGCTTGGAATGGGTTCAGTGACCTCAATTATGCCCTCCCACCCACTCCAAACTCCTTTCAATTTGCAAAAAGCTTTAAGTGGACAAAACCCAGATGCCTTTTGCTTGTAGTTCAGTAAGAACAGATTGGGCATGTAGATTCTTGTCAAAGTGATATATGTAGTTCATTTTCCATTAACTCTTTCTTTACTAAGGATTTTAAATTCTCAATTCCAAGTCTAGCCCGCTGCTTTGCTTTCTGCTGACTTTAAAGTCCACTGTGCCCACAACATCATTTAAAAGTGAAGCCTAAAATGGCTCAGCTAGACATTGACTGACACAAAGCAGACAGAAGGTTTGGTCCTTCTTTTAAAGTCAATCACTTTGGTTTTTCTTTTTAAACTCGTCCCATACGCAATAACCCATCCCATTGTCTAAGGCGGTTGGAAAGTGAATGTAATAAGGGAAAATCTCCTGGGAGGAGAAGGAAATCGTGACTTGTGGAAATGATTTACCAGTCCCGAGCAGTGCGTGGGCCCTGCTGACCTCGAGAGCTCGCTCGAGTTTGGCTTGCTTAAACTTCCACCGCCTCGAGTGTGTTGTGATGCTGCCCCAGAGAGGCTCTGCCCTCCCCCAGAGCATCTCACTCGCGTCCCTTTGTCGCTCTCCCTCCCTGCCCTTGTCTCTCGCCCTGCAGAAACATGTGCTGTCAATAACGGAGGCTGCGATCGGACGTGCAAGGACACGGCGACCGGGGTGCGCTGCAGCTGCCCCGTTGGATTCACCCTGCAGCCCGACGGGAAAACGTGCAAAGGTCAGCCTGTGTTTGCTTTGCCATGCATCGCTCGCCTCCAGCGCGCCCAGCACGGGCTCTAAATGCTGTTATTGGGGCGGTACTGCCCGGGTAAGGCAGTGCTTGGGGTGGGGATTTGCAGTGGAGTTCCTTCGCCTTCTCCTTCCCCTCGTTGGTCTGTGTGTCCCTCCCAGCTCGGTCATTTCCATCATTTTGCTTTCTGTTTATTAGGGGGGGTTTTATTGCTGCAGCGAAATGAGATGCAAAGGTCAAGCTGTTTGGAGACGAGCAGAGGTTTAGAGGGAAAACTCTGGGCTGCAAAACGCCTTCAGTTTCAAAGGACATTCTTGTAAAACTTTGGTCATCCAGAGAATTTGTCTTAGTGAAAAAGCAAGTTAAGATTCTCAACCAGTGCTTGGTTACCTGCAGATAATCAACTGGTTTTCACCAGGTAAAGACAGGCATTGCTCAAAAACCCCAGACACTTGTCCATTTGTGCACCTTCAGAACATAAGTAGCTGCAAAGGAAAACCAGAATAACATTTACGACTGCGTGAGCCTAAACCACGTGGCTGATGCTCAGATGTGACTGTTCCAAAGGCAGCACAAGAACCTTGGTGGTTTTTTTCCTTCCCTGAGGTCAGGGGAAGACAGGACAGAAAAGAGCATCTAATACCACTGTCACCATCTGCTCTCAGTTAAGGAGACAGGGACAGGTCTCAAATACCCCTCCAAAATCACACGTAATGGGTAGATTTGGATACGCTTTAGTAGGAGCAGGCCATCCATCAACCATTGTCCCATCGTCTGTGTCTTCCTTTTGAGCTTCCTTGCACAAGACTTGGGGATGGACACCCAGGAGGACATGGCATGTATTCTTGTCACAGAGGATACTTTTGGTCACTCGGTGACTTAGCATAAGTTGACTTAACTTGCTAAGAAATTATTTTGACTTTTTTTTTCCTTCAAAGGAACCAGAAATGTCAGAATATCTTCAGTCCAGGGCTTGATGTTGCTTAAAATAGTAAACCCCACAAAAATAAACAGAAAATGTGTGGTTTCCTCTTGCTCCAGGCTGAAAAATCCCAGTGCTTGGGCATGATCCTGTTAGTATTTATAGAAATAACAGTCCATTTGCCTGCTTATTTGAAAATAAAACATTTAAACTGCCATTGCACACAGTGTTAATAGTTAAGGGTGAGCTGACATCAAAACTCAGTCATCTTAGTTCAGGCCACGTAAAAATAAATATTCATTTTTACCGGCAGAACAGTAACAGTGATTCCACCAAGTGCTTAAAAAGCAGGCATTTTAATAATGTAACATACACCTAGGCTTGATCATAATGTTTATTATTGAAACTGTGTCGTGCAAAAAAAAAAAAGATATTAATTCTAAATTTAGCTGCTTGGCCAGAGAACTAACATGAAATGGTATTTATATAATAATCAAACCTGTGGTTAGTCCTGCAGACAAAACGAAATATTCAACTGATCCTCAAACCACATACCTTAGCTCCAAGCTCTTTCACATTTTACCATACCCCTTATTTTAAGAGTAGAAAATATAAGAAAGAGAATTATGACGATGGAGATTCTGGCTTTCTTTCTTAAAACAAGCAGCAACTGGAAATGAAGTCCCAGGGTTTAATAAAGCAACCAAGCCATTTCTTTTTAACCTTTAGCGACATTTAAGGAAATGCTCTTCATCATAAAATGGTAAAATGCATGTTCTGAATTTCATTTATTTGTAATTAATAATATTTCTCTAAGGTGAGATTTCTGGGCTGAGATTCTGCTTTCCTGAAGTTGAGGTAACTCCCCCTTGAAATCACAAAGGATCCTGCACTCAAACTGAGTGGTGATGCTTTCACAGGCAGCCCTTGGTCAAGGTTGCCCTCCAAGATTTACATCTCCTGAGTGGCACAAGTGAGCATTTTGGTGGAGGGGCAGTGATGCCTTCCTGGCTCCTGGAAAAGAGCAGGATGGACAAAGTCAGCGTGCACGTATTCCCTGCTCTGAGTCCTGCAGGGAACAGATGAAGAGAGTGGTCAGCTCAAGTCTTCTCCTTGGATTTTTGGTCTCTTCACTCCCCTTGGTTTGGCTGGCCCACAGTTGATGTGGAGGTTGCCTGGTCCCTGTGGCTGTGACATCCCAGCTGTGTGCTCAGAGCAGTGCATTATCTCTTGGGTGCCCTCTAAAGCATCTTCAGGGACCCTGCAGCTGTCACATCCTTCCTTTCCTGGGCACAGTGTTCGGGTCCATCCAGTGTCACAGCAGGTCCAAGTGAGGTTTTTCATAGAAGCGTCATTTTAGGAGAGGTTACGGTTCTAAATATGGAAGGAAGAAATGCCACTGGCTGTTAAAGCAGAGATATAGGGCATGTGAGAAAAGCTGAGAGGAACTGGAGGGAAAATTCATGTATTAACTGCAAAATGCAGTTGTGGGTTGAGCAAAGTGATTAATATGTTTAGGTTTAATTTAGCAAATAATGTTAACCAAAAATAATGTTTTCCTTGGAAAGTCTGTGACTTTTTAGTCCATTTTGGCATCTTCTTCTCTAAGACATTTTACACAGTGCAGCTACCATATGAAATTCTGTGAAGTTGCTTAGATTCAAGTAGGACTCCAGGAAACATCTGAACTTCTGAGCACTGCAGGGGGCACATTGTGTAATTTATTAATGTGTAATTCCAGCTCACTTGTAAGGGATTTCCTCAAGTGTGCTTTTGCCATAATGGCATTTTATAGAAATCCATTGGCACTTTGCTTCCTTATTTTTTACATGGGAATCAGTTCAATAAAAAAATAAAAAATAATAATTAAAAAAAAATCTGTTTTTCCAAATGACAAACATTTTTAGATGGTTCTGTTAAAAAATCAGGAGTAATCTGGCTTAGGTATTATATAGGCACGTAATGGAGAAAAAAGTTTACTTTCCAAAATATCCAGACATTTTTGTTTAGCAGTTTGGAATTTAATTGTTTAGCAGAGAAGAAAGACAAGTATACATAAAAAAAAAAAGGAAAGACAGGTTCTTAAAAAAGAGCATATGTAAACATGCTTGATTGCCAAGAGGTGGCAAATAAACCCTTTTAAATATAAGTGGTCTGTACTTTGTTTGCAGTGTCATATTTCCCATTTTGTGGTTCTGTCAGAAAAGCTGCCATGAATGGAAAGCACAGAGTACAGAACTGAGTCACGACTGAAATTCTGGTCCTTCTCCTCTATCAGAGAATGGAGATAGAGAAGAAAACAATTTGGAAAGCAATACCAAAACAATTTCCAAGCAATACCAGGACCTCCTTTCGGTGTTTTGGATGCTGACCTCTTCCATAGGCTCAGTGGGAAATGAGGGTTTGTTGTACCTCAGACAATCAAGTTAATGCAGATTACAGTCTGGTTTATATCAAATGTCAATAAAACAGGAGGGGAATTTGTTGTGGACATAGTTTTAACATGGAATGTGAGCAGGTATCTGCATAGCCAGCAGGAAAACTGTTGGCCCAGAAGATTTCCTTGGTTTCTGGAAGCTGAAAATATCTTTTTTATCTCTGAGTTTTTCTCCCTTACATATATTACTTACCTGATCTTGTAGTGAAGTAAGAGCAAAAGTGGTGTAGTTAGAGGGACATTCAGATGTATTAATGGGGGCTGGGGTAAAAGTTCATTAACCTTTTGCTGTTCTTTAAAAGTCAGTGTTGAACTCACGTCTTCCCTCAGCTCAGCTGGCTTGGCACACAGTGGAGAATGTTCCTTTATTCCCTTCAGCTTTCCTGTCAACTTGGCTTTTAATAAGCCAAACCGTGGAGGCTTTTGACAGCCAAGAGGAGAGACATTCCAGGCAGAGAGGGTTCCATATTCTCCCTCTAATTAACACTATTTAACTTCGCCTGCCGTTGTAACTGGGTGATCCCAGCTTGATGCTCAGTTCGTTTGGTGCTGTCCCTTATTATGCTGCACTTGACAAAACACTGTCGTTCATTTCCTTAAATGCCGACCAAGTTATCCCCCAGAATTCAGCTAATTCAGCCAGAAAGGGAGCCAGAGAATTAAAAGGCATAGTGGCCCAGGATGCTTATTGCTCCTTGTCTCCTACCCCCTTTTTAATACCCCCTGTGTTGTGCATGTCAGGGGTTCTCTGCTCCCCGAGTCCCTGCACTGTTGGTTTCTGTGCATCCTTCCTGGGGAGAACCCTTTCCATGGGTTTGTTTAACTCCATCTGCCAAACTGGATCAAACAGTCCAGATCAGCAAATACAGTTTTTAAGCAGGAGAAGAGAAGCATAACTGGATTTCTGAGGGTCACGGAGCAAAAGCCACTTCTCAAATATGACTTGTCCATAACCACCCCTAAAGTGTTACCCAGCCTTGCAGTGCCCCTTTGATGGTTTGTAACAGCAAGGGGTGTGTTATTTTGCTCAGCTAACTTTGTGGTTTGCATCATTTCATTTGCATCTCGTGACTGTCCACCCCTAAGGGGAAGGAACTGGAGAGTGGGATTTTTGGGAAGGCAGGGCTGGAATGTTGGTGGGTTTAGCAGCAATGTTACAGTTTGCCAGATGCAACAGGATTAATTCATGTGCCCAGATAGGTCTTTGTGCAGCCCAGGTGATGTCACCGACGTGTATTTAGGAGGCAGAAAGTTCCCTTCCCATCTCCAGCCAGAGCTGGTGCATTTTATTTACTGTGCACCACTGAGTAAGCCCTTCTTAGCCCTCTGGCATATTGTTTAACCAGAGCAGTGTTACGCTGGGGTTATGTGACTGGATGGCAAACATTTCTCCTTCCTGCTGTCTCATTGTCATGGTGACCCAGCAATGTGCTCTCCACATCCTTGAAACAGCCCCCCATCCCTCAGCATTCAGATGAAGCAAAGAAATGTGGCACTTACGTGCTTAAATACTTGACTGTGCTGCAGTGGCAGCATCAGAAATGCCTGAGAGCTGAACCAAAGCCCACGAACCCAACTCTGTAACCTCCCTGACCATTCAGCAATCTCAGAAAGAAGGTAGAGACTGATAAAAAATCTCAGTCAAGGAACTGAATCAAAGTTTATTTGGAATAAAAGGGAAGTTTTGCATTGGCTGTATTAGGTTGACGTAGTAATTACTTCTTTTCATCTTTCTTAATTGCAGCCTATTACAGTAGAAAAATGCATTTTCATTTAGTTTTGGATACACACACACTCCCTAAAAAAGAAACAGAACCTCTGAAAGTGAATTGCATTTTAAAAGTGGAATTGTTTCCGTGAGGAAAGAGTTTGTTACAGAGCGAGTTTTAATGAAGTCTGCCATGTTTTGTTAAATATGAACTGAAAGGTTTCATTAAATTCAATGTTTAAATGCTTAAAATGAATGCTTGACATCAGTTTGGTCCCAGACTCTGACTCAGATGTTGAAGGCTTTCCTCGCTTTTCATTCAGAACACAGGAGCAGCAAGTGAAAAGCTCACAGTGAGCAGTTTAGCTGGCCAATTTGGCTTCATTTCCTGGCCACGGAGTAGCTGAGAACAGTTACAATTTCCTCCATCATTCCATTAATCGAAATCACTCACAATTTGTTGTAGTTTTTTTTTTTCCCTCTAAATTGGATTAAATTGACTAAAGCTTTTAGAATTGCATCTTGTCAGTCCCAATCAAATCATATGAAACTGGAAATGTTTCCTCTTTTTTTTTTAAACCAAAGGAACACCAGAAAGAGCACAGGTTATTTTTGTTGTCTCTTATTAGTAAGATGCAGTTGTTAATCTGCCACATCAACTATGAGCTTGCCTGAATTATGATAATACCTTCCTTTGCCTGTGAGTGATTAGAGAAGTCTCAGAGTGGTGTATTTTTTTCACTGGTTGCCTAAAATGCAATGTTTTGCAGGAGGAGTCACTCCCTGTGATAAGCTCAGGTTTGGTTTCGTTAATATCCCTGATCAACTTGGCTTATTTTCACATGTTAGTAAAAATTGGACAGTAAAATATGCAAGACAACCTCAGTCAAGTTTACACCCAGGCAGGTAAAACTTCAATGCCACATTTAACCCCACTTTTCACAGGTCCTGGGACATGCAGAAAGGTCTTTTTCCAGCTCACCTTTCTCTAGGAACATAAAGATTTTATTTTTTTTAATGCATTTGAAGAGGTCAGTTTAGCTCCCTCCACATTAGACACATGTTTTGTGGGGAACAAAAGCATTAGGAGCCATTATGAAACATTAATATTTTCCAGGGGGGAAAAAAGGGAAAAAAAGTGTAAATGGTGTGGAAGGATAAACTCAGTCAGCAGAGGGGTTTAGAAGAGGATGTCTGGCACAGCCAGAGAGGGCAGAGACCTGCTTATCTTCTCCCTTTTCTCCTGATGACATTTCCCTTGACAACTGCACCATGGCCACCTACTGCTGTGTCATATCATTGAGATCATTTAGGTAGTTAATAGAGCTTTTTAACTTTCAGTACTGCTCAAAATGTTGCTGCTCAGTGCCAGACAATTTTGGTGTACAGCACATTAAATTTTGCTGCTGGGGTGCCTTATATCCATAGTCTGGGTTGGAAAGGAGCATTTGGGAAATGGTCCCTCAGCCTTACCTCAGTCAAAGGTGCAGTGAGGACTGGTGAGAGAGAGCAGCTTTTCATCTGAGCTAATAAATAGCTTCTCTTTGCTTGCTGTGCACAAATAAAGCTCCCTGGGCTGGTTTGCTCAGGGATATCCCAGGGCAGAAATGTGCATGTTGCTTGGAGTCTGTCAAAAGTGACTAAGGGAAATACAGGATTTCTCTCAGCAGACTTTAATTTACTAATTTGGTATTTCTGCTGCAAAACAAACCCTGCCAAACTTTGCAGATGGAAACAGGTTGGCATACACCAAATGCTTAGCCCCTCTGTGAAGAAGCTGACCTGAAGACATAGACTTTAACCATCATTCCTGGGAGTGGCAAGTAGTATCAAGGTCTTCAGGTGATGGATCAGATACACTTCAGACTTTTTAGGGGAAAATTTCTCAGAAAATTTCAGAAGATTGGGTGCTCGTGGGACTTCAAGTCAAGAGGCTCAGTCAAAAAGGCATTGAAAATTATTATTTCATTTCTAAAAGAGGTTGACATCCTCTTTGGATAGACCACACCTTGTGGCACTCTGATGCCCATATTGTCCCTGCTGTGGCTCCCTGTGGAGAATGTCTGTCCTGTCTCCTGTACATCACCTCTCAGTGGGCATTAATTTTGATTTGGGGCCCTTTACTTCCCTCAGGAATCCCTGTAGTTTAGAGCATAGTCAGAAGAAGAGAAGATCCTATTTCCTATACACGAAAAATAAGCACATCATCCTTTGGTCATTCCCAGTGGGGTTAGAGGTTTTACATCATATGGCTGAGCTACCTCCTATTTGTACAAGCTTAAAGATACGTGCCCTGGGAAATAACATGGAGCAGCTGGCGCCCTCTGAACTCATATCTTACCACAATAACCTGCTCATAAAGACATGGACATGGTCTAATCCCAGCCTAGAGGGTGTCCACTTTGTTTGCCTTGAAAATATCGCTGAACTGGCTTACCCTTCCCACTTCCCTGCAGGGTCTAACCCCTGGGGAATAAAGGGACTCTGCTTGAGCTCAGCCAGAGAAGCAAACTATAAGAACAAGGTGGGTGTTAATGCAGTGGTGCAAAGGGGCCTCCGTTCTCCACTCACATGTGAAAGTCAATGCAGGACAAAAACTCAGTCCCTCCCTGGTTTTCTTTGCTTTCTGTGTCTCTCCCTCTGGCAAACATTCTGCTCCAGAGGAATCAGACTTCATTTTGATCAGTGTCACAGCCAGTCCACAAGTGTCCAGAGTCAGGGGATGGAATTTTAGAAGTTAGTTATTAAAGTATGTTTTGCCTTTTAACAACCCTTAAGGGTTTGCTGAAGTGGTTTATTCTGAGCCATTCTTGGTCCCTGATGGTTTTCTCCCTGCTTCTCCTCAACTTAAGCCAAGAGTAAATTTCCCAATAGTCAAACCAAGATCTAGTTTCCATAATTCACGATAAGCAACTCCACTTCCATCAGACTCCTTACATGATTCTGCTTTCAAGCTGCAGAAAGCAGCTCCCTCCCAGTGTTTGTAGCTAGAAATAAGTGCATGTTCAAATATAAACACCATTTGAGTTTGCTTCTCTGTACATGTAAGCAGAGAGCCATCAGCAAATAGAGCAAATCCAATCACAAGCCACTGCAGCCACATATCACAACAAGAAAATACCCTCTCCATGCTGAGCAGAAGGCAAATACAAACCCTGGGGCCGAGGTCTGTCTTTTATCCTAAAAACAAGGCAAAAAATAAATATAAAATCTCTTATGTCTTTGCATGCCTAAGGTGTGTGACACAGAGGGGAGTATGGACAGAGGGCCATCTTTGCCTTGTGTGAGAAGCCAGCACCTGAATAAATTCATGACCAGGAGACTGATGTGAAGAATGACAGTGATGAAAACGTGGATCCTCCACTAACTAGACCAGTGCCTTTAGGAGGGACAAACCCAGTAATTTTCTATATATGTGTGATGCACACATCAAACGTGCAGTTAAAATGGCTGAGCTTTCTTTAAATTGCCCTCTGATGAACAAATTCTGACCATGTTCTAGTGCTTCTGCATAGCTGGAGAGGTTTGGGATCCCATTTTGTGAATCTCCTCACTTGGTTCACAGAAACCACCAGATTTTCTGGGCAGACCTTGCAGCAGCCTCAGCAAAGGATCCCCCTGTCTCTTCCCCTTTCCCAATACTCCTCTTTGTCTGGAAAAAACCCCAAATGATTAAGAAAATAGAGGCATTTTTGCCAAACAAGTAACCAAAGGCAGCCAGTGGGTGATTTCACACCGTGAAACCACCGACGTGGTGCCTGACCGAAGGAAAAGGTAACAAAAGCAGCATTAAATGAGAGGAAAATTAGGAATGTTGTCATGAAAACAGCAGTCCTGTTCAGTGCTTAAGTTCTGGCAGGGTTTTCTGAGAACACACACTTAGTAACCTCTTTGGGAAAGCCTTGAGAAGACCTCAGGGAGTAGAGTGTGACCCACTAAATGCTTCTACAGGGAATTCTTTGGCATAAACCAACCCTGTGCGTGCTGCAGAGATAACAGGTACACTTGTAGCTGGTGAAGGAAGAAGACACAGAGGCACTTTATTTGGGAGGAATGACACATGAAAGACCAGAGCCAAAAGGGAATATTAAATTACAGAGGCAGTTTTGAGGTTATTTGTGGTCTGATAGGACTCAGAGCAGGATGGGAGACCATCCGTGTCCAGCAAAAAAACCCTCATACAGATCAGGATTGAGAGAGGGAAAACACAGCAGTGGTCGAGCTCAGTTTGGCAGAAGAGCTGCTTGTTTTAGAAGAGATGGATAAGACCAG
>JAWWMP010000041.1:56348102-56383039 GCA_035047865.1 Dendrocincla tyrannina
AGAGCACGAGCAGGTAGCTACAGAAACATCCCCCAAATAGCTCCCTAAATGTGGATTAAAGGAGCAGACACTAAGGCCTGTCTGCAGCAGCCTCAGCAGTCATTTTATGCTACTAACATTGATTTTTATCCAGGTCTCCAGACAAAGAACATCCAAGATCAAGCCAGTGTGAGGAAAACAGGAGCAGCATCCAGCAGGCAGCTGTAGGAGCTCAGTGGAAAGCTCTGTGTCCTGTCCAGTGAGGGAGCCACAATCCTCTGGCCATCACTGCTGCTCTGGAAACTGCTGCTTCGAGGCTTCCTAAGCTTGGGAATTGGGTTGCTAAGGTTTTTCCCCACTTCTTTAAAAGAAAAGAGGGAGTTGACTGTTGTTGGTGCACCAAAAGATGATGACTGAGGGGCAGAGGGGGGTACAGAGAGAGGAGAAGGCTCCGCAGAGTTGGTGGTGAAACCATAAGTAATGAAGATTTTGGAGAGAGAGAAAGATGCAGGTCAGCAGCAGAAAATGAGGGGATGAGTGGGGCTTGGGGAGGAAAAGAAACTCCAGGTGCTCAGAAACCTGGTGAGGGCATCAGAAAAATGAGCAGTTGGGCACTCCCTGATGGGTATGTACATTGACTGACTTTTTGATTTATAGGCATCATTTGATTCAGACTTTGTACGAGACAGTTGAAGTTCCAGACCACAGTGACAAGAAAAAGATGAAATTAGAAACCCATGATTTTTTTTTTGTTTGTTTAAAAGGAGATATGAATTTTAGACACAACCACAGTTGAAAGTTGTCAGAAGAAAATGGAAGGCCCAAAAGAAAAGAGAGTTGAGAGCAGAATCCTTCTGGCTGTTGGTGCATATTTATTTAATCCAGAATATGTGTGAAACTTTCACTGCCCCTTCCCTGGTTTTGAGGGAATTGCCTTTTTGGAGGGGTTTTTTTTTGCTTAAAGACATACAATTCATTTGTCTGCTGCAGACTTGTTCATGACAGACAAATATAATATAACAAATTATCTTCCATTAAAAAATTGCAGACTTGGGTCAGCTGCCATGTAACTCACTCAGTCTCATTCCCTCCCCAGGGGTCCATCTATCCCCACAAAATAAATTCATGTGTACTGAGTTAGGGGTTTTTCATGACTAGGCAATATCCCTGTTCCCTAGAAACTTGCAGTTGTTATTTGTCTTTGTGAACCTCCCCTTTGAAAATGCCAAATCCTTTAAATTAATGCTTCAGAGGGTCATATTTTGCATTTCAGTTGTTGAAAAGACCTTGCATTTATTCAACAATATGAAGCCCCCTGAGGATCAACAAGCACAGTATATTTTGGAAAAGTGTGCTGTGCTTTCTGTTACTTGGGAGTTGACTGCTCACATAATCACAGCTACCAACATTCAAAACTTACAGTATTTTTTCATTCTTTTATCACTGTCTTTTTCATCATTAAATACCTCCTGGTTTTGTGGGGTTTTTAATATGATTAGATCCTGCTCTCAGTGATGTATCTGTCCTCCCCAGCACAGAACAGATCCCTGCTTGGCTGAAGTAGTGTCTTCAAAAAGTTCTGGAGGGCTAATTTTTGGTCAGCAGCCAGATTTCTTTGCTTCATTAACAGCTGTGAGGCATCTGAATTATCCTGGGCTAATTGTATTCAGCTGCCCTTTCCAGGGATAGTTTCATTGGGACTTCAAGGGGAGCATCAGGATCTTGAACTGCCTTTAAGGCCAATTTTATTTTTACATTTTATGTAATTAAACATTTTCAGAAACAAACTGAGGTTCTTGGAAATAAGCACACAGCTTTCCGGAGCAGATAAGGATTCCAAGAAGGTAAATGAAAACAATTTGAGTGAATGTAAATTGGGTTAATGCCTTAAATCTGAGGATTCTTATGTATTGGTCCAGTAGGGCACAGCTTACTTATCCCTGTGCTCTTCGTTGAGATTACACTGAAAAATTAAATAAGATAACAGCAAGGGCTTGTTTGGGGGTTTTTTTTTGGGGGATGGGGGTGCAGGGATAATTTTGACATTTAGCTCAGCCTAGACAGTAAAAGACTCTCAGTGTGTTTCTTTATGTCTCCAGTCCCCTTCCCATTGTGGTGTCCCAGCCTAAGACAGCTCGCCCTGTTTGGGTTCCTAGCATTGCACTAACATGTTTTTAAGTTCAGAAAAGAATTCAGTGTTCAGCAAAAATTCTAAATGAGAATCCTTTCTTTTCACGTTAGATTTAGTAAATCCCCTTCCCTTTTACAACTGAGAAATCTGGGCCTAACCTATTCTGACAGCATTTCCAAGTTTTTTTCACTTTCGAAGGGTTTTGTGTTTTATAAATCTAATTAACTGTAATAAGAAAATAATAGGACATAATGTTTGTTTTACAAGGTGATTGATCTCTTGGCAGCCTGGCAGACTCTTTTATTGATTGGTTGGTGGATAATGTCAGAGTGGATATGTCCTGGAGGAGAATAGCTGACAACTAAATCCATATGTGACAGATTACCATCTGTGTTGGAAGACAGGTTTCTTGGAGAAATTGCAAAGATAACAGGTGAAAATTGAGAAAGTGACATGAGGGAAATGTGTTGAAACCTGCCTCAACCTTTCCATGCTCCAAGAGCATTTACACAAAGCTCTTTATTTTGTGGGCAGCCCGTTTTCAGGAGGAGGGAGATTAAATTTTAATTACACTCATTCCTGTCTGCCCAGTCTAGATTTAATCCTGTTAATTAGGAAAATGCCTTGCCCCACAACCTAGCCATAAAGCTAATTAAACAGAGAATCTTCATTTGCTACGTAGTGGAACTTCAGTAACGATTATCATCCATTACAGTTAATTAGCACTGTGGGAGGGAGAATGAGGAGGTTGTTGCAGTGCAGAACTCAAATTAGAGGTGCTGCAATATATTCCTTATTTCATTTTGCAGCTATCTGATGCAGGGAAGTCACACGCTACCCTGCCTGCCTCAGGTTCACGTTTGTTAAAGGAGAAGTAATTAAATGCATATCTCCTGCAGAAGTGTTGTGTGGGTTTAATGGGATGAAGGGAATCAGCTGCTGGCCTTTGAAATCCTCAAGCAGAAGACGCTGCATAGATGGAATTATTCCTGCCTGGAGCATGCAGAGCATGCAGGAGGCAGTGAATGGTGCAGTCAGGGTAGAGTGGTGGGACAGCAATTGCACTTCCTAAAGTAAAGACCCACAAAACCTTCCAGGGCAAAACCCTACCAAACTGCTGCATCGAACCATTCCGGAGCCCAGAGCAGAAGTTAAAAACAACTGCAATTGGTCTGAGAAAGTTTGACAGCAAATGACTTCAGTTCAGAGTGTTTTGTCCATTACTGGTCCAGAAAATACCAAGTGATAATCACCAACATCCCGTTCTCCAGGTGAGGGGAAGCAGGGAAGAGTTACACCTTGCTCCAGCTGTGAAACCCCTGGAACTGGGACTAACTCCCTGTAAATTAACCACACAACAGTGTCTTCTGCAGGGAGCAGCAGCCCTGCTTTGATTTGGATTTTCTCTGAATTAGATTGCCCTGCATCCAGTGAGGCTGAGGATATGAAATCATCTTTCTACCTTTATAAGCTATCCCTGGCATGCATTATTTAAGGTGCTGGGGGATATTTTAGTTCGAGTATTGCAAGTGTAGCCTGATGGCTTATGCTTACATTAATCCTGACTTAATGCATGTCACGTTTTATTGCAAAGGGGCCGGCAAATATCCAACTAATTGCAATCTGAGCATTGGTGGCTCTGTTACATTTGTGAGGTTGAACAACACGTGTCCTGTGCAAGCCAGAGCTGGCTGGCACACCAGGGGAGCCTCTTGAGTTGTGCACTGGGCTTGGATTCAAGTGTGGATGAGCTGGTTGGTTTTTCTGCTCCTCTGTCTCCCCACCTCTGACACGGGGTTAGAAAGTTTTGTGGCTGCTTTATGAAGTGCTTTGTGGTCTGTGTGCATCAGGGAACTAATATCTGTGTCAACAAGGCGACACTAGTTACAGGGTTTAGGAGACAGTGGTGATTTATTGTAAAAGCATGAGAAAAAAAGAAGGAAAGAAAAGCAAAGGAAAATTGTGAAATCAGGGAATAAGAACAACTGGCAGAAAAGATCTCAATGCCCACTGTATGCTGGTCATAGCATTATTGATCCTGACGTGCTGGCTGTCGTTATTAAAAGCAAGAAGGTTATGAAGTTTCTGTAATTATTTCAGGCTGCTCTGGGAGTATATTGTTTTCCTGGAGCTGGGTAGCATTTTAAATCTGCGAAGGATTAGACAGGCACAATCAGTTCAAATATTTGTGCAGCCATTGAAGGGAGAATCCTCACTTCCGCCTGTGATGAGGCTTTGGGAATCTCCATATCCATCATTGTTCAACAGCTCAGTGAAGATTGCACGTTGATTACCCTTTCAGTTGCCTTTAAGCAGCTTATGTGAAAGTTCTAAGTCACCTCAAATCCCTACTTTTTAATTTGGTGCCTGGCTGGTGTGCAGCAAGGCAAACCTTGGGGAGTTTACAGGCACACACAAGTGCAGAAATGCCCCCCTGATCAGAACCAGGTCCTTCCAAATATGAATTACACTGAGCAGAGCCTGGAAAGGTGTAAGTGGAAAAGGGGCAGCCGTTCCCATTAATCTTCATAAGGTCAGGAGAAGAAAAATAATGGTCTGCCTGTTAACCCGAGTCAGATTGTGACTGTGCAACTTGCCACAAAGCAGCTGAGTTTCTGTGCCTTTATTTGAAGCTGAAAAGTCCCATTTAAAGCCGATTCCACTGCCTCGTATTTTGAGAGCCTCAGAAAACTTTAGGATCATCAGTTACTTCAGGAGTATTTTGTTTCTTCCTCCTTCATCCTCCTACAATGATTGCCCCCTCCATTTTGGAGTGTCCAAAAGAATATGGAGAATTTGGGGAAATTCTCCACAGGCACTGGAAAAGGCTCCTTGGATCTGTGTGCCAAAACTGTGACTTGCTGGCAAATGCCACGGGGGTCACACTGGCAGATCCAGAGAGGCTGTGCTTGACCTCACCACGGTGTCTGCGTTGGTGTCTGTCTGATGGCACTTCCTTCAACCCTGCACATAATGATGACATCAGGTCACAAAAGCTGAGGGTTCTTTTTCCCTCAAATATTTCAGCTTTAAAGAAGGCGTTAGCTACCTTTGTGCCAGTCATGTATTTGCTTTTGTTTGTGTTTAATTGCTTGGGGACTGAATGAACCATTTTCCCAAGAGGCTTGAGTGCTTAGTTGCCTGTTACACCACACCTCCACCTGACATTTTTGGCCAGAATTTTTAATGCTTCTGAGGTTTTTTTTTTTAATTGGTCTGTGTTTTCCATATCTGCATGTTTGTGCTCACCACGTCTGTTGGTATTTGCAGCAGAGCAACAGCTTGTCTGAGCAGGGTATCATTTAACAATATTGATGCTCTTCAGGAGAAATCCCTTGGGATTTTGTGTCCAATGCAGTGAAAGCCCACCAAACCTCCTAGTCCAAAATGACCCACCCAGTGTCTGATCACTGGCCATCGGGGCATTTTATGTGCAACCCCCATGGGGAAATACAGTTCTTGATGTACCTTTGCATTCCTGAGGGTAAAGGAGAGCAGAGCACTGTGGAAAAGCTGGAGCCATTCTTGTGCAAACCTGCATCATCACTTGAAAAGCAGCCACCTGAGAGCCGTGTGGGAAGACTCCAGGTTTATGGCTCCTCTACAGTCCCAGTAATAGTGTGGGGATATTTGGCTAAATAATGTCCAAGCTTTTAGAGATCCCACAGTGGGTTTCCACTGGGTTTTTTTCCTTCCAGGACAGGCAGACATGCTCTGCTGTCTCTGAAGTTCAGAGAGGCACTTGACAAAGTTGGGTACCAGTGAGTTTCAAGATAAACGGGGCCTCACCTTCTCACGCAGTGGAATCATTTATTTTCACATGGCTCATAACACGAATTATTTATAGCTACGGAAAGAAAAATAGTGGGGGTACAGACGTGGTGCAATTCCTGTGAACCAGCTAGACATGATACTGCTCTCTTCCAAGAGAAATGCAGCAATGCACTGCTCTCCACAGAGTGAAATAATTTTTACATGCCTTGTCAGTCTCGCTATGGTCGTGGAAAGAAATACAGTGAAAGCAGAGACATTGGCACTGTTTATGTTATTGAGAATGTTTTTGCAGCTAACAGTTTTGACCTCTATTCTGTTTTGATGGTCCTAGTTTCAAAAGGTCACGTCATGTTTTCCAGTTAGAAGAAATGTATAAATACTTTCTTTTCCTGTGGACTCTCCCAGGTTTTAGCCGGGTCCCGGTTCTGAATTACTCCAAAGAATTGCTGGTGTAAAACTGATATGCTGCATAGTCAGTGGGTTTACAATTATTAGCAGCCTGAAATCTACCCTCTGATACCAGCAGGGTTTCATTTTTGTCCCTCCTGGCCTTCAGAGACCCTGAAAAGAAAGTCAGTGAGACTGGAATTTGGAATTTAACATGTGAAATCCAGGGGCCATCATTTGAAACATCAATCGTTGCTCCACGATGATGTTTGACAGGCTGCAAGTAATTTCTGCTTCCAGCAGTCTCAGGCAGCAGAGTGGCCCAAAGGTCATGTTGTTCTTATCACGGGTAAGAGATACCTTCTTCATGATGGATGACTACTCAGTGTGGGTATGATGCATCACATCTTAGTAACTTTAGTTCACAGCCCCATTTGTCCAACACTTCTGTCAGGGCAAGCCGAGCTGTGGTTAGGTACACCTGTGCTGTGCAGAAGGGACAGGACCTCCTGTGGCCATCCATCACCACTCAGCACAGGGCCAAGATGCACGTGCTGGAGCTGGGAGGAGTCGCTCCTGCAGATGGAAATGCCAGCCTGCAGGAACTGGGCCAAAAAGTCTTGTGTTTCCACTGCTGATCTTGACCTGTGCAGGTGATCACACCCGAAAACAAAGGGGTGCTGCCTCCAGTCTCGTGGGATTAGTGGAGGGACCCTCGGTGTGTTCTTTGCAGACGTGCCAGCTGGGGAGCCCAGGGTTGTCTGCTCCTGGCTGCCCAAATCCCCAGAACTGAAGGGCCACAGACAGCAAACACAGCTCCTGATTTCAGATCCCTTGGAGAACTTCTTTGCCATGGGGATTGGAGCTGGCTTTGTGCAGAGCACTCGGAGTGTGATACCCCCACAGCTGCTGCCTGCAATTCACACTCTTTTAATGGGACTGAAAGCAAAAGCCACCCCTCTGCAGAGCCAGACCCCAAAGTAACAAGCAGCACTGTTACTTCAGAGGGTCCCAGAGCAAATTTCCTATCTCTCTGCCACAAATGCAGCTCAAAAGAAAACCTTTACAGCAATATACATTTTTCTTGCCTACCCGAGTCCTGAGAATGTCTCTGTCAATGTGTGGGGCAGCAAAGTGATCTTTAAAAAAGGGGGCTGGATTTGCCTCTCAGCTGTTGGAATTTTTAGATTTACCACCTCACTCCTCTTGCTGCTGTTTATGTTCTACATGCAGAAATGTGATAAGAGCCATGCCGCTCTCCCATGCTGGTAATCATGTGTTTCCAAAAATCAATGACTGACTTCTGCTTAGAGTCCTCCTAAATTCAAATAATGTTAAAAGCACACCCTGCATTCACCATCATCATGCTGGTTTGGATAAATTTCCATCTCCACATAGGAGATCTTCTGGCACCTAGATTTGTATTCTGCAAGATTTGCTTTTTAGATGACCAGCTGTTACCTCAAAATTTCGAAGCTCTCACAGCAAGAGGCTTTTCAGTAGGAAACATCACTCTCCACATCTTATTTTCACTTCCAGGAGTGGGTAGGCATGATGTCATGTTACTTCTTCAGTGTATGCATTCATAAAAAGAGCTATTTTTTGGCACTGTTCTCCTGAAAAAAAAACCCCAAAACCCCAGCAGGACTTTTTTCCTTTCTCAAATAAATACAGATCCGTGGTTTTATAGCTGGGGGAGGATGGAAAGATGCCCTGTATTTCAAATGAGGTTTTGTGGCCTGTTATGCACTTACTGCACAACCTTTTAAGGGTTGGAAAAGGGACTGGTCATTCCAGTTCTTCAGCACCTTTGGGAGAAGTTAAAAGGAGTAGAATCACCAGCATGAAATTCCAAACTGAGGTCTTACCAAGTTCATCCGTGCACTTCATAATCATCATTTAAAGTAAGAGCCATTGCTCCTGTCCTTCATACATACATATATATATATATTTCAAATAAAGGCAATAGGTGCTCTGTCTTCAGAATGACTGAAGGAGCAACATTTCACATTCTCTCATGGTTAGTTGCTCTTCTGTTATACCAAGTGAGAAAAGTCAGACACACGAAAATGGGTGCTCAGTGTCACTGAATAACAGACAAGCATATAATGCTAATTCTGAAAAACTGTGTCCTTCCATTTCTTTACCTAGGCATAATAGAAGTATCTTTTGAGCATTCAAATATCTTTTAGTGGCGTTTGTTACAATTTCAGTTTTCCATGAGTCCTTGGGGTTTGACAGTTCCTGTACAAGGCAAAGGCTTCACGTCTCACACAGGTTGAAGTCTTCTGTCAGGCAGACCACTCACTACACCTGCAGAGAAACTTCCCTGGGTGTTCCTTCCCATCAAAGCACCTCACCTTGGGTCATCCCTTGGTTCCAGCTCTGGGGGAAAGGCTCTGTCTCCTGAACAGCTCATGGCTCTCCTGTGAGACAGGTTTGGGAGGGAGCACCTCTGACCACCCTGCTTCCTGACATGGACAGCAGCCTCCCTGGGGGTCTGAGGAAACTCCTCCACTCCTGCCCTCCGCTGGGAGCTAAATCTGTGCTGTTCCTCCTCTGCAGATATCGACGAGTGCTTGGTGAACAACGGGGGCTGCGACCATTTCTGCCGCAACACGGTTGGCAGCTTTGAGTGCAGCTGCCAGAAGGGCTACAAACTGCTCACGGATGAAAGGACCTGCCAGGGTAAGGCTTCCTCTGCCTCACTCTTTGTGTAATGAGGAGGTTGTCTCCAGTGGTTTGGGGTTTCTCTCTTGTTGGGGTTTTTTTCCTAATTAAGTCATTTGTAGGTTTTAATCACGCTGTCATAGGAAGTAGGGTTAGAAGAGACCTATGAGGTTTCCATTTTCTGAGGTGGGGTTAGAAGGTTGTTGGAAGTGTCTTGTTTCAATGTTTTCAGTAGTAGGGATGCCAGTGTCCTGTTGAAGTGTAAAAATCCAAGTGGCAGCAGTGGAATAGCCTCAGGCAAAGAGCCTTATGTTCAAATCATCTAATTTGCTATGATCTTAATGGGACAGAGGCTTATCTCACTTAGACCAGAGTTGTTCGGAGGAACTAACTGGAATAGAGCATTTGCAAGGTTTAAACTGGAAAGAAAATAAAAAGAGTAATTTGGGAGCTCACTTTTGCCTGAGAGAAACTGGTTGTGGAGGGATAACGGTGGTGTTTAGTGGGAATTCAAATGAAGTGTGGTTTACATCGTTTGCTGTGCATGTCAGGATTTGTTACCTAAGTCGTGTGATGTTCTGTGTTCTAGGACTAATTAAGTGCATAACTGTTTCCATGGGCCTTTGGAGAAGTGATGCTTGAAGCATTTGAGGTCTGTAGCTTTAGTCTTTAAAAAACTCCTGGAAAAGGCTGTAAAGATGAGCATCAGTGGAGAAAGAAGGGGAAGGAGGATGCACTCAATTAAAATTTTGTGCAGAAATTGCCAGTTTATTAATACATGATTATTTGCAGGGGGTTTGAACATGCAGAAGTCCAAGAGTATTAATATTTTAGTTTCTTGGTTCACCCCCAAAAGAGAAACCAAGGTCTGAAGATTTACCTGCTAAACCCAGGAACGAAATGCTAAAAAAGAAACGTTCTTTGGGCCCCCGAGACTGATTGCAGCGGCCCTGGTGTGATGCCTGCTTTGTGGAGGGGGCACTGTGATAATTTAGTTCCTGCCTGGTGCTTGAGGTGATAATTGGTGACTCATGCAGGCAGTGCTAATAAAGAGAGAAGGAAAGGGAATATAGAGCAAATCACTGATGTATGAATCACCTGTGCTTGGTGCAAAAAGAATTCAGTCAGTGGAAGTGGTTGTGGTTACTACTGACAGGTCTGGCAGGAAAATGTACTTTGGGGTTAGTGACTCTTCTGGGATATAAATCATCCACAGGTCTGCTTTTTTTAACAGCTGGTCAACACCGACCCTGGAACATAATTGAGAGACTTGGGGAAATTTATTTTAGGCATATTAGCCTTTCCAGTGCTTGAAATAGAAGAGTCTAATTGGTGTTTATAAAAGATGCTGTTGTTCCTGTTGCATCTGTTGTTTTGATTCATAATAGAGTTTCTATGATTTATGGTCGTTCTGTGTACATTGCCTTTCTCCTCTGGTTTCCTTTTTATTTTGGAAATAAAGATTTCTTTCAGTTGCTCATCAACATGTTTACAAAACACTCCTTTAGGCCCGTGGAAGTGTGCATTGTTTGGGACCGAGTCCTGCTTGGTTCAGGTGGTCTCCCTGGTGTAGGGAGTGTTCATCTCCAAAATGTGCTCATCATTAAGGGCAGGGAGCAGATCCTGCTAACCTTGGGCAAAATGCCCATGGAAACAGCTGGTAAGCTTGCCCTTCTCCGACCTGCAGAACCCCTGGATAAGTCTTTGCACACGTGTTATTCACAGGAAGGAATCAGTGAAGAGCAAAGCCACAGAGATACAGTTCATGTCAGCAACATTTTGCTGGAAAATACAAGTAAGCTGTTGCTGCACAGCTTTATCTGTGTGATCATTAACTTCAGCACATGGCAGTTTTACATGTTTCAGTAAAAAAGGCTCCTTCACATCCCCTGTGACATTCTAAAGCTGTCCCACCTCACCTCCTTTCCTGGATGTCCTCTCATTTAGACCTCCGAGCTGACCTGGAGATGACAGGGATGTTGTGTCAGTCCGAGACTTTGTTCTGGTTGTTTGCAGAGCCCCCACCCCACCAAGTGCCTTACACACATTCATGCCCTCTGTGCAGAGGGGACTGTTTCTCTTTCAAGCCAAATACAGCAGCTTGCCTAAAATCACACGTGGGAATGCCTGGCCTGCCTGGGGAATAAACCTCCAGTTTTTGTGAACCTGCCCTCTGTGAATTTGCCCATCACAAGGTTGGGGGTTTTTTCCTGTGTTTTTGCTCATATCCTGATAGGAAAATGCATTGATTTTTCGGGAATTCTGCTCTCCTGGTGCCAGCCTGCATGTAGAGTGCTTGTGTAACCAGCCCTGGCCTTTGCAAAGGGCCTTAAAATGTTCTGCGTTTGTCTGTTCGCAGCTAAACCATTTTTAGCCCTGGCTGCAAAGCAAACCACTGTCAATCACAGATTACTCCTGCCAGGGAGTGGTTCTCACGCTGTGGCTCCTTGTTAGACAAGGAGAATGTGGGGGGTTCCCTTCCTTTCCCCTCCCCTGCATTCCTGCCTTTTAAAAGGAGACTTATTTCTAACCCACGCTGCCCTGCCAGTGATATTGTGGAGACTGACACTGCTTTCCCAGAGCCTCTTTTTTCAGGCAGACTTAAAAATAGAATTTTTCCCCTCTTTTGACAGAGAAATTACTGTATGACAATACCAAACCCATCTCTTGGTTTTGTTTTAATTGATCCCCTAAGTCTAAGGTGTTGTAAATTCTTGGATGGATCTGCTTGTATAAACCTAGCACAAGAGGTCTGCATTTCCTCTGAGTATGCAATAAAAATAACATAGCTATATTTATAGCAAGGAGAACTTGTTTTTGTAACCTTTTGGGTAATTAATAGAAGGACAAGAACTCAGATGGGTTTTTAGAATGACATCAGCAACAAGCAAACAGGCAAGACTTGCTGCAGTGAAATGAAGCTGCAGTGAATGTGAGTAAGCTCAGACATAATTACCTTAATCCTCAGCCAATATGAGTTTTAAAGCCAGTTAACTTAATTGCTTATTCAGTTTCTGTTTGTTGTGCAGTGATCTCGAAAAAAGATCAACAATGAGCAGCCTCTCTGCTCCACTCAAGTTCAAGCTTCATTAAGCAGCCAGAAAAATGTGTGAAATTCTATCATAAATAATCTTCTCTTCCTGCTCTAGGAATTGCTTTTTGCAAAACAAGACAATGAGAGACAGCACACACATTTGTCATAAATTTCTCCAGGGAGTGGCAGAGATAGAAAGATGTCTTACCTGGAGGGGAAAAAGTGTTCTCTTAGTGGGAGCATCCAGTGCTCAACGTGTAATACTTGGGTCTGCTAAACCCACACTCACCCCCTGCCTCTCTCCAAAACAGGGGCAAATCCTCCTACAACTCTGGGATTTAAACTTTTGCAGGGGGCAGTTCAAGGCATTTGCATCATTCTAGTCCACCTACAGCTTCCAGAGGAGGCACAAGTGGGGCTCGGTGATGGCAGGATCACAGGGATATGATGCCCATCCATCGTGAGGTGTGCTCAAGCAGCCTTTCCACCAGCCCTCTGCACTGATACAGCCACTGTAATAACAGGAGGTGACTGTCCACTAGGCAGCAGTGCCCTTGGGCATGTGGAATACCTGCCTGGCATTTGGGGGGCTTCTTTAAGGCCAGAGAGGGCAGCATTTGATTTGCTTTGAGGTATTGCCTGTTTGGCTGCTGGTTATTCTGTGTTACCTTCCAACCAGGTTTGAACCACATGCAGTTGGCTCTTTTGGTCTCACAGGGTCTCACAGTCTGCTGGGGCTGGAAAGGCAGGGAGGGATGTTTATACAGCAGGAAATCCCAAACAGCATTTGCCCCCTTGCTTCATGGATACTGAATTTTCCCTCCAGTGGTTTTCTCTGGGCACATTTTGCTTTTTGCTGCTGCAAAGGCATCCAGTAGAAGGCCAAGTCCAGCTGATCTGAGGTGTTTTCCCTCTCATTACATGGGAAAGGCATGAGTGTATACACTGTCATATTTGCTATTTGTACTTTTCTTTGGTTTGAAACAAATGCCCCATGAACCCCCGTTCCCTTTCTTCTCAGCTTCACTTCCAGACAAGTATTCCTCAAAACCATGATGCTCAGGGAGTGGAGCAATAGGAAGAAATGGCAAGGGCCATGGGTGCTGTGAACTGATACTGGAGCAGTTTTCTTAGTAACTCTGCCAGCACATTGCAGTGCTGCCCTGCATTACCCCTCAAACCTTGTCCAGCTCTGGGTTTTTGTTTCTCAGCTTGTCTCTGAGCAGACTTGGGGGAGAGTAGCAAGTTTTGTGTTAGTTTTCTGATGAGTTACAGGATGGACTTCCCATCTTCCCATCCACACCTGGTTTTTACTTCTGATCTGAAATAACATTCAAACCCAGCCTCAGGCCTTCTGTGTTGAACTGCTGCACTACAGAACTGTAATCCTAAAATAATACTGTTAAATGAGAGACTGACCATTTTCCACTGCCAAATAGCTCTTCGTTCAGAGAATTTGATGTGACTAGACCTAGCTGACTCTGGGATTGATCTTGTAGTAGAGGGATGCTTCATACAGGGCTCCCAATGCATAATAGTGAAGAGAAGCCCTCTTTCATTCCAGAATGAGAGAAAGAAGCACAACACCTTGAAAAACACAGTGACTGTCCATGACCCAGGGATCCTGCAGGCCTGGTCTTGAAACAGTGCCCTAACATCCCCCTTTTCACTTATTTGTATGAAATATGCACTCTTAGCCTTCCAGGGGTAAGACTTGAATCTCCCAGCGTGGTATCTCCATTTTGAAAATGGGTATGAAATGAGGGATTAATCATAGAGGGAAGGACAGATAGAAGGTGTTTGTGGGAATTATTTTTGGCCTAAAGAAGCCCATAAAGATTAGCTACAAAGATCTCACTATGCTCTTCTGTATGGAACCATTGATGATAAATATGGATATACAGGGCCAGTTTAATCCCAAATAAGTCAGTGCATCCACACTGGCAGCACTGAATCACTAGACATCTTTGTCACAGGGTGACCAAGTTAAAAAGTAAAAAGAGGGCCAAAGAGCTTTGTACCCTTGGGCCACAAGACAGTGACCTGCCACTTATATTTGATCGTGTAACCCAGCAGAGCAACTGGCCTTGTCCCAGTCACGTAACCTGATGGAGGTGTGGGGACAAGGACACACCCTTTGCATTGATTTATGTGGGACACAGTCACCCATCTAAGATTACCTAACAAAACATGCCCAGAGGTCAGGGCTGGAGCATCTGGCCCTCTCCATCTCTCATTGCGCCGTGAAAACGAAGGACAGGAGTATTCAGCTTTAAAATCCCGAGGACCTTCCTTGGCACGGGAGGACAGAAGAGTTTTCTGTCGTGATTCTGCCAGCCCAGCCAGCCTGTCTTTTGACCTTTCTGCTCCTGCCCAGCTCTTGCTGCCCTGAGTTGCAGCTGGGGGCACCTCGGTGCAGTGCCAGAGGGCTGTGAGGAGCAGCAGGTGGGAGCAGCTGCCCCAGACAGCAGGGAGGAGCTGATCCATGCCCCTGCTGGAACTGAGCTCTCACCTGAGTCACTTCAAAAGACAAGGTGAGGTCCCTCAGCATCAATGCACCAACGTCATGGTTTGGCCACCTTCCCAGTGAGAAGGGTTGGAAAGTTTCATTGTTGGTCTCTCTTTCCTATTCTCCTTCCATTAAATACATTAAAATGACATTATTCAGTCTTATTTCTGGAGTGGCACTAACACACAGATTTACAGCCAGATAAAATAGGCACCAGCAGAAATTTTACTTCCTGTCAGGGCATTTTGCCTTAATATTTAAAACACATTTTTAGCTGAACCCACACAAGTCTCTCACTGAGGTTGTCACCTTCCTGGTCAGGACTGAAGTGCAGAGGATGGAGAGCATTAGAAAGCCACGAGGCTGCTGCCTGTGTCCTTGTGAGGGAGGGAGATCCCAGAGAGCATGTTTGCTGCCTGGGGTGAGGAGCAAACAAGTTTACAAATCCCCTCACTTACTTTTGGCTGGGTTTTCATGTGCATTTACTGTAAATTTGAGATCTGGAGCAGTTAGAAAAAGTATTCAGGTCTTCATGTGGCTCTCAGTAGTATCAGGGAGAAGGATGCTGTGCTCAGCAGAGCTGCAGTGCTGTCACACTAAAGGAGCCTGCTGGTCCTTACTATCTTGCACCACTAGAGCAGGGCGAGTCAGTGCCAGTGTGGGGGGGAATAATGAGAGAAGGGTGAAGAGACTCCAGCCATTCCCCTCTCAACCCTCCTTTGCGTGATACACACGAAGGAGAGTGGTTTTGCCTTGCTGTGCTCACACAGTCATCCACAGCACCCAGGGAATGGCTGGAGTTGTGTCAGGGAAGGGTTAGGCTGGGTATGAGACAAAGGTTCTTCTTCCCCCAGAGGGTGGTGGGCACTCCCCAGGGCAGTGGGCACAGCCCCAAGGCTGCCAGAGCTCCAGGAGGGTTTGGGTGATGCCCTCAGGGTCGGGTGTGGCTCTTGGGGCTGGTCCAGTGCAGGGCTGAGGGCTGGACTTGATGATCCCTGTGGGTCCCTTCCAGCCCAGCACATCCTGTGATTCTCTGCTCCAACATAGAAAATGCATTGACTTGCTAGAGGCTGCTTTTCATCCAGCCCATCTGAGTCTGTCCCAGTGTGTTAATTGTGTGGACTCTTGGTATCCAAACAGCAGTGCTGGTTCAGTCTCCAGGACCAGTGAGAATCAGGGGGTGCTGGAGGAGATACTGGGAGCTGCTTGTGCAAATCAGACTGGCTCACGGCAAGAAATTTCCCTGTCACTGATGATGTTCATTCCCCATGCAGATTTTCTCTAAGGCTTTCTGTGCCACTGAGCCTTGCAAAAATATCTTGCTTCTGACAAGCACCATATTGCAACTCGCATCAGATTCAAAAAATACTCCGCTGGGAAGGAGCATGTTACACTGTCAGGGAGAGGAATACTTCTCAAAATCCTTCCTGTTAACGCTGGGTGTCAGTGAGACTGAGAACAGTGATACATCTTCTGCCTCTGTGAGAAAAAAAGGGTTGCAGGATCATACCCAGAAACAATAAATGCCCCAGGCATGAAGTAAAAACAGCTCCAGCCAGTACAAGTTTGTTTGCCAAGTGATAGTATCTGACGTGTTGGTTGTAGCAATTAAGTCTGCTGAAACACGAAAACAAATACATCCCCCTCTGCAGCAGAGTGTTTTCATAAGTTAGAGGGGAATGTTCTTTGGTTGCTGCTCCTTAGGAGGAATATTAAACCTCACAATCTAGGCTTTAAATCAATTCCTAATGGGATGAGACCTGAGGTGGGGAGGGCAGATGGGACAGATTATTCCACTTGTATTTTCCCATGAAGCTTCTGACACAGGCTACTGTTGGAAGTCAGATAGTAGATTAGTTTGACCTCAGGTCTCGTTCAGTATGGTAGCTCTTATACTATTAAACTCTATAAAAGTATACTGCTATCCAATTGCTTTTACAGCTCTGCCTGGCCCCCTTCTCCTTGCTGATGTGTGTGGGAAGCCAAGCAAAACGTTCCATTAGTGCTTAGAAAGAGAATTTGAGATACAATTTGCAGTTGATGCTGTAGGATTTATGATGTGTATAGTGCAGAAATTACTTTGCTGGCCTAGAATCATGTTATGTATTAATGAATTACCAGGATATGAGTCAGCCTTGGAATAGCTGGAGCAGGAAGGTAGCATTCTTCCACAAACAATTGATAAATAATGCTGAGAGCTGTAATTCAATAGGAATTGTTTTTAAAGGGAATCAGAGAAAGACTAAATGTATGTATGTAATCACATTGATTAAGGTGAGATAGCCTTTACCCTCAGTGCTCTACAGAATTGCAGTAAAATGACAGCTCTGTCCCAAATACTCATTTTCTGTGCTTGCATCTACACTCCTGAGCCTTTTAGAAGTGCCCTGGTTCGTTTATTTTGTTGTAATGTGAATAAAAACCTAACCCTTTGAAAGGAAGGGATGTGATTCTCTTCCAGTAGCCGCCCTACAAACTGCTACTCTTTGTTTTGCCAACTTGGAGATGAGGTCTTAAGTCAGGACAGATGAGATAGAAACAAAAATCTAAGCTCCAATGTTAATTGGAATTGGGGGAGTGTCCTCTGGGGGTTTGCTGGGTGGAGGATTTTTGATGCCTTTTCCACAGCACAGTGTTCATGTTTTGGGGGGATACCTGCCTTTCTGAGCTCAGCTTTTGAAGCAAAGAACAGCAATTCTTGTGTGTGTTCAGTGGTCACTGACTTCAGCCAGAGCAAGTGAGCTGGGAATTCACGGTGAGGTCCCCGGGAGGTGAAGGGAAGTGCTGCGTTCGAGTTCTCAGCTGAAAACTGAAACTCTCTTGTTGTACTTGCTCTTTCAGCACCGTCAAATAACACCGGGCACGTTTTCACCCAGACCAGCCCCCTGGTCCTCCAAGAAGTCTCACTAGCAGCTCCTGCTGAAGGGTGATGGAGACAAACACCTTAGCAAACAGAGCAGTTTCCTCTTTCCAGAAATATGTCTGAAAAGCAAATGTGCTGCAGGGTAGGGGGAATATCCCTTCCCTGATGCAGAGAGGGTAAAGCCTTTACTGTGTTGTCTCATCAGGCTGTTAAGCTGCTCTTACAGAGCTGCTGTGTAAATAGTGGCTTGAGCAGAGTGCAGACTAGTAAACATGTTTGTGTTTGTAGGAAAACAAATAAAGTTTCTTTTAATGTGCCTGAAGTTTCTCTTAATGCCCTTCTCTTGATATATGGCTTCTCCTACCCCGAGCCCTTGAGAAGTAGTAGCACAGTTTATTGCTGTAATAGCACCAGATAACTCAGCTTGCCTTTGCCTTGGGAAATGATTGATATTGGAAAATGATACATGTTTGCTTATAAAATCTTGGCAATGTTTCAATGAAAGTACTTTGTTTTCTTAAAAAAAACAAAAACACATTGGAAGAAGTATTTAATTGCATTTTAGATTGTCCTGGCAAAACAATGGTGAGAGCATAACCCTAATAGGAGCCAAAGGCAATTAATTGCCTCCTGCTGGGATGCTCAGATTAGCAGAGGGACCTGAGCACAGCAAAGCCCTCCTGTAATGGGCAGGGCTGGGGCAGTCTGGGCCAGGTAAGCATGTGCCCAAGAGCAAGGGTAGTGTCTGGGAAGCCTGAGCATCCACACAGCTTCTGTCTCCAGTTTCAGGGTGTTCATCACACAGAAACAGCCTTTTGGCTCTCACGTCGCCATCTCTCTTTCTCCTTCCCCTGATGTCACAGCAGATTCAGCCCTCAAAGCCTGGGGGCTCTTGTGTCACTGGGAAGTGACTGTGGCCAGTTGTCACATATTGAAATACCCATACAAGCAAGTTGGCTCAAGAAGATCTTTATTGTCATACCATAAATGCTTTCGGTTCAAAATGTTACGTCAAAGGCAATCTGTAGGTAAGGAGGGGAGGCTGTGAAGGAAACAAATTCAGTGTCCGAGATGCACTGAGGATGGTGGTGCCATCCACAACACCCCTGGCTGTAGCTGCAGTTTCCTTCTCCAGGCTCATTTATCACAGCTCTGTTGACCTGTCTCTGATTTGCCATCACTGCAAAGTTGCAAACATATTTGGACTTTGTTTGGCCTTTCACCAGGCCATTCCATCCCTTCCTGATCCCACAGTGGGTAGATTTTATAGCTCTCATGATCTGACAAACTGCAGAGCTTAATTCATTTTGTATTGATTTTAAAAGTAATAGATTATAAAAATGAACTCTTCTCTTAAATGTACTTAGGCATCTTTTATACTGTTAGCTTTGGGTTTATTTAGAAGATAATGGTGCTTTGCTCAGGTTTAGATCCCTATCGTGCTTTTTTCTGTGTTTTTAAAATCCTTTAGAAATTGCTTTAAAAATTGTTCTTCACACAGGTAATAATAAGAAGTAAGAGGAGAGAACTGCCATGAGCTGATGGTGAGGTTAAAAATTATGATCTGCTCAATAGAGAAAACCGGTAACAATTTCAAATCTTCCCTTCCAAACAACTTTATAGAACACCTCTCTTGGCTCACTTTGGGCCTGTGACCTTGGGCAGACTTACTAATTTTATACCTTTGTGATTAGTTACTAGTAGGGGTTTTTAACACGTTCCATGAGAGAGCAGGCAAACTTTCTTACCTAAAAAAAAAAGACCAAAAAAAAAAAGACCAAAGAAAAAGACCAAACCCTTTCCTTTTTTAACTCCTCTCTTTGGAATTATCTCTGGTGATTGGTGTGTCTCTCTGCAAAGCCTCTGGGGACACTCCTTTGACCCTGGGTTCTTCTGCCCTCTCTGCCCCCTTCCCTATGAGACAGCAGGTGGGGGATCCCTGAAGTTTCTTCTCTTGGCATATGTGAATTCTCAGTCTGAGGGTGTCTGGTGTAGAGATGATGTACAGAGGGTGAACATGGCCAGATGGGCGGGCACCTTGGGGTGCAGTCCCCCAGGAGGCGATGTGTCCTCAGCTGCACCCGACTCTGTGGCCTCTCCCTCCCTCCAGGAGCTCCCACATCCAGTGCTGCTGGTCATTAAATGGAACACCAGCTTGACTAAGCTTAGCTCTCCTCACAGTGCTGAGATGGAGCAAGTGGTTTTGCACAACCAGGTTTAAAATCCTAGAAGAAATTATTATCGGCGAAAATGGCATTTTTCAGGTAATCCTCTAGCATAATTCTGTTTTTTGGTTTGGTGCTGCCTACACAAAGGAAAAAAAGGGGGTGGTGTGGTCTTTCATGTTGCTGCGAGGGAAAAATATCAGGAATCCACCCAACAGCAGAGAAATAATAATGTAATAATAATAACGGTGGTGATAATGATGATGGATTTCATTATAGAAATGTAAAAAAGCCTTGAGCCAAATCCCACCAAGTACAGTCAAAGAAACCCGCCAAGACCCCAAAGTTCGCTGCCAATTTTTGGCCTGGCTGAAATGGCCACATTCTGCAGTTTCCATCCCAAACCATCAATCTTCCCAGCCCCTCGGGCAAAGCTTTTGGTGCTCCAAAGGCAAGCAGATAATGCCGTGGCTGGTGCACGAGGCAGAACAAACCCACGGGGAGTGGGAGCAGGGCTGGCTCTGCAGTGCTGACAGGAGGAGGAATGTGTGCTGGTCACTCCACTTGGCACGGGTGGTAAGGGGAACACACAGGGAATAGGCTTTGACTGCATTGGATGTTCCCCTGCCCCATTTCTGCAGACTCAGAGGAAGCTCTGAGGAAAGCTCGTGGAAGAGAATGAGCTTGTGGACTCCATGTGGAAGAAAAACTAAATACGGAATTTTGGGGGGAGAAATGAAAAGAGAAGGGAAAATTAATTTGTTGATACGTGAGATCACATAAAGCTCCCTTGGAAGAGTTCCTAAAGAAAAGATTGTATTTACTCTGGAGAGGCAGCAAACAATGTAGGCCTGCAGTTTTATTGCCAAGTCCCATTTTTTAACCTGCTCTCCTTCTGTTTCCAAGCCCCAGAGATAGCACAGTGGTTCACAGAAAGTGCAGCCGCTCTCTTTCGATAAGGTCTGATAGCAGAGATAAAGAAAACAAGCTGCCATTTGCCTTTAGAGACTCTCCCAGATGTGCTGTCTTGTTCTTCCCAAAGGCAGTTCCCTTTGCTGTGCCTTCTGAACAGTGGGAAAGCAGTTGCTGTGATGCTGGGGAGGGTGATGGGTTTGCTGGGTGGAGAGCTGTCCCCGTGGTGCTCAGCATCACGGGAGGGTCTGACTGCTGCAGGTCCACCGAAGGGACCAGGGGAAGATCAGTGTCCTTTGGGTTGAGGGGAATGGAGAGGAATTAATAGAGGCAGCCAGGGAAATGCTTAGCTGGAATCCTGCTTTCTTGTGTAAGAAAAGAACGTGAGAAATCTGTCAAGAGGCACCTGCTGATTCCTGAAAGGATCAGGTATGCATTGCACTCTGTTGAGAGAAACTATTCAGCCTCTGCCAAATTTAGCAATTAAAAAGGAGCACACCCATTTGAACTCTTAAAATTTAAACTGATGGAAAACACTAAGGGATCAGTCCAGAAAAACATCTAGACAAGCGTTATGGAGCAGAGGTGCTTTTGGAGGTCACCAAGCAAAATCCTAGAGGCTGCTGAAGTGCAGGGGGTCAAACTCAGGGAGTATGGTCATCCTGTTGGCATTAAATATACTCATTCCATCAAAATAAACATCCAGTTTCTGGATCATGTCTTGGAAGTCATTATTCAATGCTGGGCATGTGGCAGAAGTGTGAGGACACACAATAAAAGGAGAAATCAGCAATGCCCAGACATCCCAGAGGGCAAAATGAGAGGACGTAGAGTGACCAGACCAAAGTGAGAGACAACAGAGGCAAGTGTGGCTCCCTGCACTGCACTTGCCCCAGAGCTGCGGGGTGTTGATGCTGCATTTAGTTCTCTTTGAGGACAGAGAAGGACACGGCCTTGGGCTTGTCCCTCACTGCTGCTGTGTCCCTGAAGCTGAGTAATAGTCATTTTCCTGGGTACTGCTCAATCCTTGAAATATCTCCTCAGTGGGATGCTGACATAATAAGTCACAGGTTCTGAGATATTTATTGCCTCTGTCTCAAGTATTTTGTGCAGGCTTCTTTTGCTGTTTATATACATTTATTTGTTTTACTACCTCTTTGCATTCTAGCAAATCATCTCTAATAAAAAGCACGTTTCCTTGCAAGCAGAATCAATTTCCTTCAGAAGTCTTTCCGTCCCTGATTAGTGTGTTACATTTGGTCTTCACTAATCACGTAGTTAACTGTGAGCAATAAAGTTCTTAAATAAATAAACGCTCTGGTCTAAGTCAACGTTAGTCATAATGGGCAGTTTCCCACTTAAATTTCTGCAATACAGGATGAGACTTTGCTACTTAGGCACTTACATTCACGTTAAAAGTACAGCAATTAATGCCAGAGCTGGGTTTTTTTCTGCAGCTCATTAGTATGTTATTAACAATCAAGTCTCAGCAACAGGTTGACTTCATTGCAAGTCAGTAATGCAGTGGGAAGTCTAAATGGGTGTGGGTTTTCAATTACTTTTAAAGGCTTGGGGTTATGGCTTTTTTTTTTCTTTTTCCTCTTTGTGTTAGCCTGCTCCAGAAGCACTCGGTGGGAAAGTAATGAAGTGGATTTGTACATTACTCCATCTTTCCATGCTTCCTTTTCATTGGTTTTATTGTTATTGTAGACTTTGAAACCTAAGGAGAAGTCAGCTATAAGCCATTCCTTCTGGTCAGGGTTGGATGTGTGTTAGAGAGCTCTCAGATGGAGGATGCATTTTTACTAACTGTGAACAGGGGCGAGTCACTGCGGATCAAAAAACGTGAGATGTGGTGGAAACCCCATCACGTGGCAAAAGAATGCCTTTCCCAGCACTGAATTTAAACCAGCAATTCTTGGAGAACAGAGCTTGAATCATGACTCCCTGTGGTGCAGCAACCACTCAGATTTAAGATATGTGGTTTCCCTAATGTCTGTCAAATATTGTTGGAAACCAGGCTGGCTGGGCTCGGAGGTGAACAACATTACATGGGTGGTATCAGTTCCCTGCAGAAATTTGGGGAGGGGGAGAAGACAGAATATAACTTTCAGCCAAAATACATACAAAAAAGCATTAGTGTTTATTTTAAAAACATCATGTAACACTTCTTTAGAGTTTCTATGTATGTGTGCTTAATGAATGAGAACAAGGCAAGGCTCTGTTTCTCAGAGGAGCCGATAGCTTGGAAGCTGAGAGAGGTGAACACGAAACGTTCTGACTAACCTTGAGTCTGGCTTGTGTGCCTGATCTGGGGTACAAATGAGGCCACATTTGGCTGGGGGGTTAAAAATAAACCAAGGCTGTGTGAGATGGACAAAGCAGAACTATGTTTTGGGAGTGTGTGGGCTCGTGGCTGTAAGAGCCCCTCGAAGCATTGCTGTGTTATCGTGACCATTTTGGACTGATCCTCCAGCATTTGGGGTGTCAAGAGGCACTTCTGCTGATGAGGGAGTTGCTGGTAGAGACACACATTTCCTTTTCTTTTTGTTGTACATTCCATTTCTGAGTAAAAGGTATTCATTTTCTATTTCATTTCTATCTGAAGTAGTATATTTAAATTTATCTATTTTGCATATACAGTGATCTAGTGGATGTCTTGCCTCACTGAGCACAGATAAATATGTGTCACACAAATCAAATATATCATTACAGTCTGTACTCTGTCACAAATCCCTGTTAGAGCTTTTATTGATTGTCTTTGAGCCCCTCCTGCCCTGTTCTCTGTAGCACAAACAGCACCATCAAAACCCAGTGATCTCTCCCTGCCACGTTTATTTTCAGAGCACATGAAAAATACTCCAAGCAAGACCAAACTCTTGCTCAGTCTGATACGTGGCCTGTGTTTTGGAAGGAGGCTCCCAGTTCCATAAACTGACCTCATTCTTTCATGTCTGTCTCAGAGAAAAGCCTTGAGATGACCATTAGTTTTCTCAATTGTTCTTAATAACAGCAAACAAGGTTACATAAAGGAAGAAGGAGAGGGAACAATCCTTATTTCTGCAGCAGATTTTTAATGTGAAATTGGCCAAGCTGGGCATTGAGTTGTTCAGTTGTAGAGCCACAACCCCCAAATCACATCTCTGAGCAAGTGAGGTTTGCAGGTGTCCATTCTGTCGGGGAGTTACGTCAGTTCCTACGTCAGTCTGGAGTTCTGAAACATCTCTAAATCCTGCCCTGTATTCCCAGATTTTCCATTATTTTCCTCACCTGTGCTGAGCTGCTTGTAATGCCACTGCTTTTTGGGAATGCCCCTTGTTACACTTTCACTTCCTGATCACTGGTTTCTTTTAATGACTCTCAAACCCATTTTAGAGCAGCAAAGGAGGTGATGACAATCAGGAGTGCAGGGAGGACTGGGAACAGGGTACAGAAAGGAGCCTTTCACCTCATTGCTGCTGGTAGGAGTCCAGCCCAGGCTCAGATTTAGCAAAAACCATTATTACTGTGTGATGTCTTCTTGGTGCCCATCCACAGTCGAGTCAGTGTCCACTTCACACAAACCTCCAGAACAATTGGTGCTGTTGTGAATGGGATGCCAAGCCCAGCACCAGTGGAAAGGGAAGGGGCTTGAATGAGCATGGAAAATAAGCTGCTTTATTCCCTGCTCCCTCAGGTCACCTTTGAGGCACATCTGTGTGAGGAGACTTAGAAGAAATTTGATATGTGGTAGCTGCCTTCTGGAGATAGAAGACTCGCCTTTCCAGTACTGACAGTCTGACACCCACTTACAAACTTTACATTCAAGAAAAATAGAGATCATTATGGGATCGTTTAACATGTGAAAGCATGAGCTAAAAAAAAAAAAAAAAGAGCCAAGTATGATTGAAAAACCAACAATAAAATCCAAATGCTGACTTGAAGTAATAGGAACCTAGCCAAACTATTACTATCCAGCATGGCCACTGTTGCCAAAAATTGCTTCCCTCAAAAACCCAGGGAAATCCTGCTCTTTTATTGAAACCATTGAACAACCCCTTCAGGTTGAATCCCTTCTGTGCTAAAATCAAGGAGTGCTTTCACTGCTCAGACACTCTCTTTGGAGAGGAGAACGTGGATTGCTGGAAGAGATGTTGGACTTCATTCAGCCTGAGATGATGCTTTGGTGTCATGGAACCAGGGGCTGGAAGGAGCTGTGGCAGCACAGGATGGCACAGAGACAGGTCTGGGGCTGCCACTGTGCCCGTGGGTCAGTGGTGGAGCTTGGCAGGGACATCTGGAGGTCACCTGCTCCAGCCCCTGAACTGGGCACTTCTGCTGGGCCATCTGCTGTGAAACAGGTCGCTCCCTGCCTTGGATTTTGTGTGTGCCATTTGTAATCCTCAAAAAGAAAAACCCAAGCTGGCAGGAAACTAATCCTGTGCTGCCCCATAGTCCCTGTGAGCTTCCAGCAGCAAATGTGTGAAGGCATCTGTGAACGTGCTGAAAAGGCACAGCCACCTCTGCAGTGGGAAATGGGAATTCACCTGCAGTGCTGAGTGGGATGGGAATATTTGAGTTGATGTCAAATAAATGCATTAGCAGATCTGAAATGTTCTGAGACAGCCTGGATTATTTGTGAATTTATGCCAAATTCAACTAAAAATAGAACACAAACTTCAACCTCGAGTTGAAGTTTTCCACCAGAGTTCCTTGAAAACACAACGTTTTGACTTTTCATGTTAAAACAGTTAAAAAACTCAATTTAAATAATTTAGAGTTGTTGAAGAGCACCTCAGACACAGAAAGTTAATTTATCAGTATTTAATCAGGAGTGTGGGAGGGGAGAAATGTAGAGCAACACAATACAAAAATGTTTTGTCGAGGGAGCAAAAGGGGGGTGATTTGACCAGAAAACTGGAAGATAAATAGTCTGTTCTCAGTGCTCCAGCACTTACAACCTGCCACACCTCCACTTTGGTATTCTTTTTGACTTCTCTTGAGTGGATGAGGCTCCCAGGTGTTGTGGTGGTGTTTGGACAAAGGAGGCAGGATTCAGATCCCTGCGTTTGTTCCCAGTCGCTGTGCTAAGAGGGGGCTGTGAAGGGATCACTCCTGGCTTCTTGTATGTCTTAGAGATACACAGGATATTCTGAGTTGAAAGGGACCCACAAGGACCATCGAGTCCACCCTCAAGTGAATGGCCCACGCAGGGATCAAACCCAGAACTGGTGTTTTTAGCACAGGTATCATGAGGGTGGTGGGAAATAAGCACATCCTGCCCGGCTGAATATGGAGAAGTGTTGTGAAGCACCCCAGAGGTGTGAGGGCCAACTTCAAAGGTTCTGGGAGCCAGGGGATAACAGCATCCACAGCACAGATCTCAGAGTTTAATAGGAAAAAAAACCAAAAAGAGGAGTTCAGCATCCTGTATCACAGCGCCGGCTCCTCGTAGCGAAGAGCACGTGGTGCGTATTTCTCCCTTTTCTATGCCAAGTGCTGAATTCCTCAGGGGGCTGGGGACTGGGCTGGGTCCCCGGGGCAGTGCCCAGCCCTGCCTGCCCCTGCCAGGAGGAGAAGGGGCTCAGGGGGCAGAAATCCCTGCAGAGCTTTCCATGTTCCATCAGCCAGAGCAGAGGTGGGGTGAGCGGTTTAAAGGGGGGGAAAGCTTTTAACATCTGTCCTTGTAAGAGAAATGCTTTTGTCCATCCTGAGTGCCTGTTCCTTGGCAGGCAGATGACTGCTCATGGTCTTGGGCAGAGGGGTTTGCATCCTTCTTAATGTGAACTCAAAGATGGCCTAAGCAGCAACACAAAGTGCTGTGTGTGAAATCCACTCCTTACCCATTGACTGAACTAGTACAGGGCAAGAAAACTATTGAGAAATATGAAATTGTTTGTGAAAAGGAGCCTTCCAAGGTAAGTCAGAGGCCAGAAAACGAGCTGCTTTTGTAAGCTTCTCGAGGTTACACATGAATGAAACCATGATGTATGATTTGGCTTCTTATGCATTAAAAATCCTTTCAGACTGTAACTGCAGTGTTCATTCCCAAAGGATTTCACTTTGTGTATTTATTTAGAGAAAACTGAAACAGTTTGCCATTTATGTGTATTCAAAAGCTGCGTATTTCCAAGACTAGAAAGGAAACCTTAAAAAGAAATTACTTTCAGGACTCAAATAATGATATTTTAAAAGGCATAGGAAAATGCATTAAAAATTAAATGGATGTAAGAAAGAGAAAATCTCAGTTGTCATTTTTGTGACTCGATTATAGCAAGTGACTGTGGTGTACACATAAAACTGGGCAGCACAGACTTTTGTTCATGTTTATTTTATTCTGTGTTATGGATTTGCCTGAACAGTTCCTTCCCACATTGTGAATCATCTTTTGTGTGAATGTTTTGAAACATTTCAAATTGGAGATCATATAAAAATAGAGCTGTTTACTACAGTCTAAACTTGTGCCTAAACTCTCACCCAGGTTTTGGCTTTGGGTACACATACAGAAAATCTCAGTTTTATAGCTCTTGAAGTTAAGTATTTGCATTCCTAATAGCAGGATGAGACCTCGAATGTTTCATTTAACATCAAAACTGTGTAAATAATAGTTGGATGTAGGAACTGGGTAGCAAAGCCTAAAGCATGGTGAGTTTTCAAGTTTTTATGATCGCCCACAGCTTTCCAAGCATGTGCAATGTGAAAGTCCAGGTTATATATTGCAGTGGTGTTGCTCAGGTTATGTTCTTAATAAGTAACTCTAGAAAGTGTGCAAAGTGTTACAGGAATACTATTCCATTCATTTCTATCTCAGGAACATTGGAGGAATGAGATTTGTTGGAACTACCACTCTCAGATAATGCCATTGTATTAATTCCTCTGACCTGTGCACAGGAAAAGTAATCACTGAAGAGAATGTTTGTTCTTTTAAAACCAACTGCTTAAGGACAGAATTAACTCCGAGGTGTTATTTTGCACAGATTGCTGCTCGAGGTGCCTTTAATATAACCTTTTTCAGTAAATTGTGTCGTGGCTGCTGTCAAATAACCCTCTGGAGCTGCTGTAGCTCAGCAAGTCTGTGCAGTCTTGAGCAGGCAGGGTAGAAACCTGGGGGCAACTCCCTTTCCTCGTGGCCAGGATGTCAGAGGAATGATCAGTGAAAGAGGGAATGACTTGATTCCACCCCAAACTTTTTTCCACAGTGCCACTAACCCCCTAAAACTTTAATCCTCCCCAGCCCTGGCGGGTCAGTATGAACAGAAGTTAAAGGTTGCCATCTAATGGTGAACCTACACAATACAGTCTTCATGGGTTTGTCTCCAATTACCTGGTAATTACCAATTACCACCAGATGAATGATTTTATTCAGATTTTACCCGGGATGGCACCTGTTACTTTATCAGTGAAAAATGATAAACTGAATGTTTAGCTGAAGGCTGAATTTCTTGCTGCTCTTTGTGTTCTTTCAGATATAGATGAGTGCTCGTTTGAAAGGACCTGTGACCACACTTGCATCAACTACCCTGGAAGCTTTGAATGTCTCTGCCACAAAGGCTACACCTTGTACGGGCTGACACACTGTGGAGGTTTGGAAACTGAGTTTTGCTTATGTGTGTGTTTGTTTGCTCTGTGGGCTCTTTGCTGAGCCAAACAATCTTTTTAGATTGTTTTAGACCTGAAGAGGATAAAGCAATTAAGTTAAAATAGAGCTAAAACAGTATGAGCTGGATGTGACTCAAATTTCAGCATCTCAGGTTTGCTGGGGTGGGTTTTTATTCTGTTCAACACGCTGGTCAGAGCAAACCAAAGGGGTTTTTCGAGGGATTTGTTAAGTATATCAAGTCGAAATTGTGCTTTTAACCAATCAGGTCAGTGTTACACAAGAGTGAAAAAGAAAACTGTAATAAAACCTGAAATCCCTGAATCTAAATTACATGTTAGAAAATCCAACACCAAAAAGGTCTCCTTGCTGTTTTTAAATGTAAAATTAAGTGGTTTTGTTCAGTTTAACAGTGGTTAAGAGATAATTATATAATTAGTTAATTCTTCAAGTCATTCAATATACAATGTAAGTAAAGCCTACATCATACTATTAACAAAGCCCTGGCTTTAAATCCAGAAAAGCCACTGCTAATGATATCTCTGCCTGGCTCCTTTTTTGGGAGAAAGATGTAGGAGGTGCGTGCTGGTATCACTTATACACAGAAAAAATCACTGTATAGTAGAGGCAGGAAGGAAGAGAAATAGGAGTCCATCCAAGGAAACAGTTCAGGAAAAGACTCCTCTTGAGGACAGTTCTGAAAGCAAAATCAGTCTGATTTGGTTTTGGGGACCTGTGCAATGTGAGGTGTGGAGCTGCTGATCTGCAGTTCCACTGTTAATTCCTTAATGTCATAATTCAGGGAAAGCCTCAAGGTTTGGGGTCTTGCCTCAGTCTTTAAATAACCTTCAGCCTCACTTCAGCTTAAATAAGACTGAAACAGCACCACAATTCTGACTGGAAACACTCAGTGCTGAACCTCAGGCAGAAACATAACCAGCTCCAAACCTCCTGCTTCTTTCTTTTGCCATAATGAGCAGATCCAAAATCACAGCTCAGAATCCAGACTTTGCCACTCAGGCCTGTCATTACTTTTAGTCAGCCCCTTGAGAGTGATGTTTGCAGTGAAACAATCCCTTACCCTGGTTGCCATCCACGTGGCACTGAGCAGAAGTCAAAACCAGGGAGAAATAATGAGCACCTTCAAAAGGACGTGGTGCAAACTCTCCTCTTGCTAAGCTTTCTCTCCATCTTGCTTCCCCCTGCTAGTAATTAATAAACCACAGGGCAATGTCCTTGGTCTGGGCTTTTCATGCTGAGGAGCAACTTGCTCTCTTTGGGATTCTTCTCATGGCACCTCTTGTATCAGAAGTTGTGTGTCCTAAGGGCATTTTTAGGACAATGCTAGTGCGTACACTGCCTGTTTATGTAAAACCCTACTTGCAGTTAATGCATCAGCTTAAGTGGCCTTGGGGAAGTCAGTGCAGGGCTATACAATGCCTTGGGAATTTGGCTTCTTCATCAGGAGCTTGGGATTTGACAGCAGGAGCTTGGGTTTGGACAGTGACAGGAGCACCGTGCACTAGGAGTGTGTTTCAAAGACTGGGTGCACAAGCAGAGCCCAGTCAGTATCTGCCTAGCCACTGTGTACAAAATTTCTCAGAAAAAAAAAAAAGGGTTTTTTTCTAGGACTTTCCCTTGTTGTCTTTTGGAACTGCTGAGCCCAGGACCTCTAGAAGTCCTGACTCTGACCCAGAAATCATAACGCTGCCTAGAAACATGCCTGTTGTCATTCTCAGGTTTTTGTTTGCATGTAATCCATATTTTCTAGATTTTTCCTTAGTCACACAGGCTAAAATCTTGCCTCAGAAGTGCTGGATTCCAGCAGCTGCCCTGGTAATACTCCCAAGCTGCCATCAAGTGTCCCAAGATGCCAGAGGAAGACTTGGCTAATATATTTGGGTCCTCACTGGTTCAGAATAAGAGTCTGAGTCGGAAAGGACCCACAGGGATCAAGTCCAGCTCTTAAGTGAATGATCCATATGGGAATTGGACCCACAACCTCGGTGTGATTAACACCTGATGGTGGGAGGGGAGGAGAGGAGACACTGACCTTGTTGGCACGAGTATATAAATGCTGATTGAATAGACTTGAAAAGGTTACACCTCACATTGGCTAAATACTTTCCTAATGTACCAAAGGTTGAAAGATTTTATGTGGAATATCAGTGATGACATATACAGTAATTTCTTTGCCTTCTTGCAAGCTTTTACCTTTTATTATTAAGGCAGGAATAGAAGTCTAAACTACACTTCAGCTGCTAGGTTGCTATTAAATACATTATTTCCCTCTTTCCCTGCATCAGAAAAGCAAACTCTGGGAATCACTGTGGAGAACTTATCTCCCTGCTTGGCAGAAGTGACCTAATCTCACAGATGTTTATGCCTTTGACATTTTTCTAGATAGTGCAATATGCATTATTGTCCAGATGCTGCAGAGACTTTGGAGCATGTTTTGTATCTTGTGAGCACTTCCAAGAACTTCAGTGTAACTCCTCCTGGCAAGGACATTGTATCATATGCATAAATCCTGGGGAGAGTGGGAGCTAAACATGTGTCCAAGGACAAATAACATGTAATAGGCACTGAAGTTGTTAGGCATGAGTATTGCCTGCCTTTATACGTGTTCCTAGAGACTCAAATATAAAAGACACAGTAGGAATAGGTTTCCTTATGCACATGATCTCTCAATGCACAGTGTACGTGTGTGCACACAGTTAACACTCTTTGCACCCTGAATTATGTTTTCAGATATTGATGAATGCAGCATCAGCAATGGTAGCTGTGACTACGGGTGTCTGAATACCATGGGGAGCTACGAGTGTGTCTGCCCACCTGGCAAGAAACTGCACTGGAATAAAAAGGACTGTGTTGGTAAGTGTGGGAGCCAGACTGAGGAGGGGCTGTGGTGATGCTCCTGTTCTCCAGCGTGGTGGAAAAGCCCATGGTTTTGTCTGAGAGATGCTGCATTTTCACAATATAGAGCCCCAGATTAATTTTATAAACTCAGATAACACCTGATCCTGGGGGGGGTCCGTGGGCTGGGATAAAATTGCAGGTGAATTAGAGAATAGCCAATATGTTGGATTTTATTTGTGTGGATCTTTTTTTTTAAGTTTACAAGTCTATTCACAGGAATCTAAATAGTAGTAGTAGTATCCTTTTTACACTTTTGTCCTTAATTTGCCTTTTCTCCATCTCTATAACATCAGCTATAACTTATTTCCCTCCAAGAGTAATTTAGAATATTCAGAATATTTAACTGTTTACATGTAGAATGTGGTATTTTCAGGTTTATATCTAAATTCACAGCACCATACCCCAATTTTTCCAGTTATCTCCAAAGGTATCCTGCCTAATGCAAAGTACTGACACAGGCTGTGTTGAAATGAGCCCAAATCCTGAGACCCCTAAAATTATGGCACTTATGTCAGTGCTGCTTTGTGGCAGATCTGAATTTCTGTATCCTTTAAAGAAATGACTTTTTTTCTGGGTTCTTACTTGAAGCACAGCAAACCTTGGTCATGGCTGCAGCCATTCCAAATGTTTTCTGTGAGGTTTGAATTCTGGTTTTACATTTTCAATGGGAATGATACCTTAGGGGTTTCATAGCCAGATTTTGGTTCTGTGGGGTTTGTTTGCTTTTTTTTGTTTGTTTTTTTTTTTTAACCACAAATCACATCTCCCAGATACATTTGGGGCTGATGCCTAATACCTAACTGGGAACAAGACAGAACAAGAAAGGGGGGACCTTGCTTCAGAGAGCTGTGTATTGCTTACCTTTATATATATTACCATCCCTACTATATAGAGAGCTAAGTATTTTAACAGTAAGAAATGGTTAACTCTGTTTTTTAGTTATCCAGCAGTTCTCCCTTGCAATATGCCAGTTACTCCTCTGGAAAGGGGTTTGTAAATTAACAGCAGGGACTGCAGGTTTTGGAGGTGTGGTATAAAGTTAGACTACAGAAGTTTTGTGCTCTATTATTCCCTCTCAACCTACTAAGAATGCTGTTCCCATTTCCCATAGAAAATATTTTCCTCGCTGTAAATTTCTCCTCATTATTTGTAATACTCCATTGGAAGATGGAAAATAGAACAGCCTTCTCTTGGTACACACCATTGTATTTGATTACTTTAATGAGGCTTAAGATGAGTGTCATCTCCCTGTTGATCACCTGCCTTTATTACCAACATTGCTGAGAGGAAACTGAATCCTGCATTGTTATAAAAGCACAATAAAAAGCAGGAGAATTATAGTCAGCGATCCTGAATGCTGCCATTTGGAGACATTTGCAGTAACAAAACCCTCTTCTGCTCAGTAATGGCACTTTGTGCTTTGTTGTCTCCTCAGTCCAAAGAAATTGTTTGTTTAAAGACATCACCAAAGCAACATAGAAGACCTTAGGAGGGTGATAAGCGCAGGATGATTATTCCCATATTTGAGATGTGAACATCAGGCGTGTTTATGGGACTTGTATATATTTATATTTAATGAGCAGTGAGGCCAGGAGTATGAACCAGCTGGTGGCTGCTGGGACCCTTCCTCTGCACTCAAGCAACACTTATTCCAGCTCCAGCCTTTGAGTTGCTGTGTTTCACACCAGCTTTACTGGGCTTTTCCCAAAGAAAAACGACCCAAACCAGCCTGGCTGCCACAGCTCCGATCTCAGGAGCAACCCCTTACCTTGGTGTGGTTCAGGGGTGGGGAAAATGACATTTGCAGTAGCCCAGTCAGCCTGGAGGAAAAGAGGAGCCAGCCAAGCCCATCTTGTAAGGTTGGAAGAAGCAGCAAGAAATAGTCAGAGAAGAATCATGTCCCTGGAACAGCATTTACGTGGGGCTGAAGCAGGAGCTGCTCTACAGACAGCTGGCTGGGATTGAGGCAGCTGATGCTTGGAGAGGTGCCCAGGTGCACTCAGGGCAGAGGTGGGAGCTCTGGGGAGAAGGAGGGGAGCCCCGAGGCTGCCTCAGGGTGGGCAGTGGTGGCACCTGCAGTTGAGAATGAACCTGGTCCTCTGGGTGTGGAAAGAGATGGACTTAAGCAATACTTGAACCCAAAAGCTTGACAGGGTAAAAGGAGTGCAGGCTGATGATTGTCACCCCATCAGCTCAGGGTGAAGCAGGGGGACTGCTCCAGCAATTCAGCACAACTTGGTGTGTTTCCAGCTGAACACAAACTGTCCCTTACCCAGATATGAAGAGGGTGTCACACTGTCCCTTCTAGCACTGCTCGGGGCGTTGCAACAGGGCACTGTCCATCTCCACCCCTGCCTCGCCTCTGCCTGGTGGGAGGTTTTCTAGTTCCAGAAGCTGCAGCATGGACATAAAGCTAAAAAAGAAGTCTCTGAGAGTGAGAGAGAAGGAGAAAATACAATTGTAGTGGTTCATCTAAATAAACAGGTCTTTGTGGAGGTGACTCCTGGGGTGGGAGTTGGCCTGTCAAACCAAGAGCTGTGCCTCCAAAAGCAGGGAGGGGACATCTCAGGTCACTGCTATTGCCTGTTGCTTCTGAGATCAGGATGTGCACACAGAATTGTGCCTTCCAGTGACATCTGGACCCCTGTTCAAATGGTCCCAAGGGAAAAGACTGATCCAGAGTTTAGGTCTAAATTTGTGAAGGAGTTTCACTTGCAAGTACAAACTCAAGATGCAAATCCAGATCCTCTCTCCCTACCATGTGCTTATTTCAGAAATGCCTGCACCTCTCATTTTGGGTTTTCAGCACTTCTGTCTTTCCCCACTGTTGTATCCAAGTGTATGCACAAGGTTCTGGGCTGGGCAGGGTCTGATTGTTTTTACATTTCTCCTTCTTTTTTTCTCCTCAGAGATGGTGAAATGCCTCCCAAATGCCAAAGCAGCTCCCAAGGCTCAGCTCATGTGCAGTAAGACAGGAGGCATAGAGAGCTGCTTCCTGTCATGCCCATCCAATACCCTCTTTGTGCCAGGTGTGTACAAAGTATTTGTCCTCTTAAGCCTAGAATGTGGCCTGATGGTTTTTCTCTGTTAATGTATTCATGGTTCTTGCATTCAGTTTTTGTTACGGACAACACTAAATGAGCAAATCATCACTATAAATTAAATTGGAGCAGATAGGCACCTCACTATATACAAGAAGAGATGATTGTCTGTTACATTAAAGGTTGGGTCCTTCATTGTTTAATTTGAGGTGTCATTTGCAGGAGTGGGAAAATTCTAACAAAAACCTGAGAGACACATCCACCTTAACCAGAATGGTGCACAAGGAAAATTGCAGTATATTGAATTGCTGTTTCAAAAGGGAAGGAAACAATGAGCAGTTGATTCCATTGAATTTCTGCTACTTTTTAGCCCCATATTTTGAGTAGAGTCCCCCCCCTTCTTTTTTAATTGTTTTATGTAGGTGATTTTCATCTACACAATTTTCAGGGCTGGGGGGGCATTGCTGTTGCTTTTTCCTAGATATTCTGACTCAGGATTTTTTTTTTTGAGTGTCTCTACTTTTCATGTTAGTCCTGGCATGATACACAGTAGAGCTATTCACACCTTATTTCCAGTTTAGCAGAGTTTACTGGAACTCTGCATTTATCTGATTTGTAAGCACCAGTACACAGTTTTATCTGTGCAATATGTAAACCCTGTTATGGTTCTAAGGGTATTGGTTTTGTTTCTGCCAATAAATTCCGTCCGAGCCTGAAACAGAAACTATTGTGAAAGTAAATGGTTGATTTTTTTAAATTATAGGGATGATCAAAGCAGGACTCTGCCTTGAACAAACACAAAATATTTTCTACTAGTGCACCGTGGAATTACCTACAGTTAACCTCGTGCCAAGTAGTTTATAAAATGAAACATTTCAGTGCTGGAAGAAACACAGCTCATAGTGAGCCCTGTGAAGCAGCAGCAGCCTTTGGCAAATTATTTCAGCCATTCGAAGTCCAAGCTCAGCACTTAAAAT
>JAWWMP010000041.1:56383998-56406917 GCA_035047865.1 Dendrocincla tyrannina
CACAGAGCAGAGATCAGTGCCTGCCCCTCCCCAGGGAGCTGTCCCTGCAATGAGGTCTCCCCTCAGTCTCCTCTTCTTCAGCTGGACACCCCAAGTGCCCTCAGTGTCCTCTCTTTCAAGGCCATTCCCCACCTTCACTGTCCTCCTTTGGACACTCTCCAATGGCTTAATGTCTTTTTTATATCGTGGTGCCCAAGCCTGCACCCAATATCATGCACACATTTGCTTTTCTGCAGCTTCTCCTCGAGGGCTGGGGTGTGCTCAGGTGCCCTCCGGTGCAGCATCGTGTTGGCAGGTCAGCACAGGAGTGGGGCAGGTTTGACATCCTTCCGGACAAATAATTAGAATCATTTGCTTTCCATAGTCCAGCAAGGCAGCAGCGAGCCCTTCAAAACCAGGGTGGGTGCCAGCCCTCACTTGCCAAGCCCTTCCATAGGAGCACAGATCCTGCTGCTGGGGGTTATCAGTAAAAAGTTTGTGAGACTTGTGTGAGGAGATGCTGTGCTTCACTCATCTTTTTCTCAGAAAGGGCTGGATTATTTTTGCAGACGTCTGGGATGGTCCTGTGCAGGGCTAAGACTCAAAGATCCTTGAGGGTCCCTTCCAACTTAGTGCATTCTGTGATCCTGTGATTTCAAATTGTTTATGAAAGCTGATACTCAGCATTAGGGAGGGGAAAAAAGGGAAAAAAAAAAAGAAGTTGAAGTCTGGCAAAATGAGAAGCAGCTGAAACAACATCCAGCAGTGGGAAGTGTCAGCCCATTTGACACATCATTCCCTGCTCTGCTTCTCTGCACTGTGCCAGGTCTCTAACCTTGGATTTGGGTGTGGCAGGAGGGACAGTGCTGTGCAGTGAGGTGACACAGCAGCAGATGTGTCTGCCCCTGGCACAGAGACAGGCTACTGCTATAGTCCTGGTTCTAACAGCCCTTAAAACCAGGCTTGGGTTTAAAGCTGAAAAATACAGGTTGCACACCATAGACTGCAGCCAAATCAAGGTATTTCCTTTGGATGCTTTTCAACTGCAGCTAAATTAATCTTATTCCTGGCTTGCATGAGCAAGTGCAGAACTACAGCCAGGTGACATGGGAAGTCACAGGCAGAGAGTCGGGGGGGAAAAAGGTGGGAATTAATCTTTTTCATAGTAAAAGAAATTCACCCCAAATCCAACAAGATGTGCAGGCCTGCTGGAGGGGAGGTATGTGTTCAGAGCACGTGTGATACCAGCAGATTCAGAAAATGAACTTGTGGAAATGGATCCCCTTACCCCAGGTGTGTCACTCCTGGGCTCTCTCTTTTCCATGTCACAAGGCGGCTTTTTTTGAGTGTGTTTTTAAAAACAAGTTTCAGGTCCCATCTCCCCCCCCACATCCCAAATGATGGCTTTTCTTGCTCTGCATCAACAGATTCATTGGCCCCTCCAATCAAGCAGAAGGCTCGTTTTAAAATTAAGGATGCAAAGTGCCATTTACGGCCCCGCAGCAGAGAGAAAGCAAAAGATTCTGGGAAGCAGCCTCTTTCAGGTGTGTGGCTTCCTCTAACATGGCCATTTGTGTGTGTTTGCATGTTTTGTGACAGAAAAAAAAGAGGAAGATTTAGATGTCCTTATCAAAAATCTGATATTAAAAAGGTTTGTATCAGAATGAATCCAAGTAATCAAATGTTTTCAAAATTTGTATGACTAGTTAAGTGTTTTTAGTGTTATTAGTTTTGAACACCACTTTTAAAGGTGGAAAAAAGAGATATTTTAGAAGTGATATGTATTTAACAAATCCTAATATTTATTTCTTGCCCTACACCCCCTTCGTGTTTGGGTGTCATTGCTGTCCATTCCCACAGCTCAAAATGTTTGGAGTTCATTGAAATTTAATAGGAACTCTACATTTTCTGGATTTTAATACATTACATTTGTGTTGTTGCACCAGTTGTTGAAAGCAACTTAACAATTTACACCAAACATCTGTTGGTGATATATTTTGTTGGAATTTGTCTTACCACCACCGTTACCAGAGAGTGAGGAGTCATCTGTGAGCCATGAACAGAGAAGAGTAAAAATAGCTATTTAAAAAAATATATCTATATATAAATGGTTTAAAGATTTGATTTTTAAAATTTAGACTCATATTCTCTTTACCCTGCAATCTAGACTCTTTTGTCACTTATTTTACAAGTATTAACTTAAAACCAGTCTCAGTCCTCAAGATGCTTACCCTGCCTTTATGTATTGCTTTTCTTGCATAAGATGTGATCATCAGATTCATTTTTCAAGTGGCACAAGCTGATTTTTTTGGTCCCTACAGTCACCATGGGAATGTATTTCTGGGATGTATTCACTTGCTTGGCTTTGTGTTTGTTATGTCACCTGGACTTCTGGGTCTAAGACCATTTCATACAGGCACGCCCTGGGAATGAAATCCTTCTGGTGGCTTGAGGGCTACAAACTGCTCCCTGACCTGGAAGGTCCATCACCTGCAACAATCTGTGATTCCTTCCAGTGTGTGTTTTCAGAACCTCACAATCAGAGGCTTTTAAAACTTCGATATCTGATGACTGACACTGCTGAAAGAGGTGGAATACCACCTGGTAGTTTTTAGAGGCTCTCATGAATTTACAAAAATTGCCTCCCTTGCTTTGTGTAGCCATGAAATGTCTGTTTATGGTGTTGGCAAGCTTATTTTCTGTAGAGAGCTTTCTAATCCCTACGCAGAAAAGGGGCACTGACAGGCAGTAGAGGTAGCACTGTGCAGCTGAGCATCCCCACGCTGCATTTCTGCCTCCTGCATCCCTCAGAGCATGAGCAGCCCCAGCGCTGCACAGAGAAGGAGGTGTCCAACCACACCTGCCTGTCACTGCACTCCTGATAACCCAGCTTGTTAGGCTGCCTCTTGCTACTCTGCTACTTGATCTCTCTTCTGTGTTGCTTCTCTTATGGAAAGGAGGTCAATTCCCTTGTACAGACAACTGCCAGGTGACTTTCGTGAACCTCAAGTGTGACTCCTCCAAGAAAAAACGCCGAGGCCGCAAGTCACCCTCAAAGGAGGTGTCCCATATCACTGCAGAGTTCGAAGTGGAGATGAAGGCAGAAGAAGTCTCAGGTTTGTGAGAGATCTGTCTGTGCAGAGAAATCAGTGTTTAGTTCCTCAGTGTGTGGTTAAAATCTGTTTGATGCTATTTTCACCAAGCTGCCGTGCAAATCTCTTAGCACAAGACTCATTCCACAGCCTTTCCAAACTCAGAGATTCAGAGATTTAATTGGAAAGAGTCAGGTGTGAAATGAAGCCAAAGGAACAAAGATTGAACCTGCAGCAAAATTCCTCCAAAGCCTTGAGTTAAGTCACGTACTTTAACTCAGTCTGATTTCTTTAAACAGCAGAAGTGCTAGTTGATGCAGAGGGAATGTAAAGATCAGGTAGAAGTTCTGCAACAACAATGACAAAAATATCCTCCAAAATGTAAGTTGCTGAAACTTCTGTGTGAGATTCAAACGCTTTTATCACACAGCTGGAAAAATCATGTTTTCATGACAATCTTCGGGAAGGAAAATGATTGCTTCAGGTTACTGAGATGGAATATTGCATTCTAAATTCCAGCCAGAGGAAACGTGGACTCAATTCTGCAACTATGTCCGTCCTCAAAGGCAGGTTCCTTCCCTTTGAGGGGGCTCCTCAGTAGCCAAGGGATTCAAACAGTAACTGCCTGAAAGCACCTTTTTCTTTGTCACTGACGTATTTTGGCCAGGGAAGGGGTAAGAATTCCTAATCATGGGCAGAGAAAATTCAGAAACAGTAGTGGTGGCAGGCTGGACCTACGACACAGAGGGGTTGCAAATTTGCCCCCATGGGCAAAGCCCACAGGAGGCAGGAGGGGAGGGATCACTGGCAGGAACCTTCCTGCAGTGGGTGCAGAAGGGAGGCTGCAAGGAAGGCCAGCACTGATGGAATCTGGAGGGGCAAACACTTCTGTATTGATAGTGGAAACCTTGCCCTGGTTTCTGCCTCAAATGCCTATTGAATTATTCACACGCAGCTTCAATCTGCATCTCTTTTGATGCTCCTAGTCCTCCCACTTGGCTTGTGTTTTATTATCCTCAACTTATCAAGAGCTCAGGGACAGCCACTATTATGGCTGGGAGAGAAAGCTGTGGCCAAACCAGCGAGACAAGAGCAGGTTGGAAAGGAAATTACCATTTAAAGCCTTGCTGAATTGATAGGGTGGTAACAGAGCAGTGCTGAGGGGAGGTGTGGGCTGCAGGATCAGCCTGAGCATGTGAGTGGCATCATGTTAAAGCACCTGGTTTTCAGCATGTTCAAGCCCTGGGGACTGTGCAACTCCATGTATTCTGTCCTCTGTGTGTTGTGTTCATATGTGTATTTAAGTGAAGTGTGTTTTATGTATGCTGAACTCTGCCAGACATTGAAATTAACTTACCAAGGAGATTTCTTGGAAAGCAAAATGCTGCTTGCAAACACTGCTTTATGTCACTAGTAATGATGGAACACAAACTTAGAAGCAAATTAGAGCCCTGGGCCACACCAGAATTCTCTGGGAGGTCTGAATGCTTTCTGCAGCCCTCCCCCTGTGCACTCCGTACAACCTTAATGCCAGAGATGAGCTGGGAACACTCAGAGTGCACTTGTAGGGCATGGAACTGTTTGGTGGACCTCGGTGCCCTGCCTTGGCCCTCTGAAAGGCCTGGCCTTGAATCCAGTGAGCTACTGCTTCAATTGATGTGGAGAAGACAGTGAAGCAGGCAGAGGTGTCACCACGCAACGCAGGCTGAGCTTTTTGTTAAGCACCTCTTTTAAACATGAATCTCAATTGCTTCTAGTTTTGTTATCATTTCCCATCTAGACACCTGTAACATTGACTGTGTTCGGAAAAGGATGGAGCAGAAGCTGCAAACTGCAATCAAAACATTGAGGAAATCTATTAATAAACAGCAATTTTACATTCAGTTTTCTGGGACAGAGTATGAAGTGGCTCAGAAGCCAGCTAAAGCTACTGAGGGGCACGAAGCTTGCAGTACAGGGCAAGTACTGCAGGATGGAAAATGTGGTAAGTCCAAACAGCTCGAACACTCAGCCATACCCCCCCAAAACGAGCCATCCAAAATTGCCTTTTCCATGGTGAACCAGGGAGGAGATCTCTGAGATAACAATTCAGACCAACATTACTCAGCATATTTGCATGGACCACCGATGGTTCATAAGGCTTTGAAGGGAATTCATTAGCTGGCTGCAGGAAAACAAGAGCATAGATGTGCTTTTCTTTCCCATGGGAGGTATCAAAACCTGCCACGAGGCAATGCTGGCAATTAGTTCCCAGTTGCTCCTGGTGTCTTAGGAAAACATAATTACTATTCTGTAAAACAATAACAAGGTGTTTGCCTAGATGCTGTTTATTTACTTTTATATCATCTCTCTCGCTCTCCTCACCACCAAATAATCCATGACCCATGGATATATTTGTATTTAATGCTCAAGAGGTCCAATAACAAAAGTTTATGGAAACCTATTTTGACTTTATATACAATACCTAATGTCCTTTAGGCTTGTCCCACGTTCCCAGGCTGTAGTGCTTTGCTGGGGGCAGGTATGAATTTATTAATGGCAGTTCTCAGCACTGCAAGCTTTCTAATCACCTACAGACATCTTTTCAAAATCAGCATATCTGTTTTTCCAGCTACCAAGTGATTTACAGGCAGAAAGAGGTTGCAGCTCTGATAAGTGCTGCCAATAGTTGGTTTAGAGGTTGTTTTCATCATATGGGAACAGCGATTTAGAAACTGTATTTGAGAGACTGTTGTTATTAGTGTCTAGAAGCCCATGCATTTTAACCACCTCTATCCAGCAGGGAAAAAGGTTTCATGCAGTTATGTGCCCTGTCGCAGCAAGAAAAGCATCTGTATTCATATCTGTGCCTAAAACACTTTACAGTTGGGGTATTTGAGTGTCAGGAGACATAAAATATATCATGGGATGCATTGCCCTCGGAGAAATCTCTAGAACTGATCTCAGGAGACAGACCTTTTGCAGTCCCCTGCCATAAAACCATGTCAATGCACCTGGTGTGAACTAAAAGCTCACATTGCTTCCCATACCTGATGCACCACTGATTTAATAAACTGCAGTGTAGTAAGGCTGCATCAGCTTTGTTAACAACCCCTGTGTGATGAGCCCTGCAGGGCAGCACAGTGCCATTGAGTAGTTTAAACTACAGGAGAAGGACCTTGCCCTGATGCAAACTGACCACAGTGGAGATGGGTCTGCTCCCATGAGGTGAGGATCCTGCACTGACACGTGCAAAACATACGATAGTGATAATACTGGGGCCAAGGAGACCCATCTTCTCTAGATGTTTTGCTCTAAAGGCAGGCAAATAACGTGACCAGAATGCAAGTCCTTACGTAGCTCCCCCTTTTGTCCCCCCAGTTACCTGCAGCACGGGCACCTTTTATAGCGGAGAACACAATGAGTGCGTTCCCTGCTCCCCAGGAACATACCAGGACACAGAAGGCCAGCTCACCTGTGAGCCTTGCCCCAGTGACGATGGACAGGGAGTGGCGGGAGCCCGGAACGTCTCAGAATGTGGAGGCAAGTTTCATTTGACTCTAAAAGGGTGAGGTGTTGCCACACATCCTGTGTGGGGGCATGGGGGTAAATGGGGGGGCAGCCTTCATCACTTCTGTCTGGTGAGGGTAACAGAAGAGAGCTCTGTGCACTTACAAGCACTACACAGAGTGTTTTGGCTTGTTCCATCCACTGACAAGAAGCTGTGGGTTGTGGTGTGGAAAGGAGCGAGCCAAGCAGAGCACTCAGGTATGGGATCTGGATGTGCCTCAGCTTGTAAGGACTCGTCAGGTGCACTGTGAGCCAGAGGGATGGATTGCTTTGGACTGGTACTGGTGAGTCTGGTGAACCCGCTGGTTTCATGTGTTGCATGAGATGCAGTTTACCTGCCCTCATTAGCAGGAGGGATAATTCTGACATACAGAGATCTGTAACCCAGACTCAGACCTAATGACTGCAACTTCCAGTGCTGCTTGAATGCACTGGAGCTCTGGGCCAGTGATGTAGCACCTCAGACTCAACCTCATGATATATAAACTAAATTATAATGATGGTAATACCTGCTGCTTCTATGTAACTTGTTCAATATAAGGTTTTAAAACACAACTGTTAATTATTTTCTTTATGTTATGTCATTACAGATGAGCAAAATCTAGTTTATAGCAGATACATTATTTGACTTTGAAATTAATCTGTCCTATCTGCTACACAAGTTCCAACTTTAGGACTCATCCGTGGAATTTACATTAATGCTTTCTCCAAGGATATTTAAAGTGAACACATGATGAATGTCACATGAGAAACTGCTGGTCTTGCCCCATCCACTGGATAAAAATAACTCGTGTCTCCAGTCCAAACATAAGAGAGATTTTGCTGATTTACTGAATGAAGGAGCAAAAAATCTTGAAATGCCTGTGCATCTTTGCTCTGTTGATTTGTATTCAGCCAAAATCCAACAATAATAGCTTATCAAAATAAAATCAGTTTATAAAGGTTGACTGTAGTATACTGACAAAAGCAGCACGACTAGAGGAAAAAAGGTTTTTGTTTCAAGGCTTGCATTTGAATTACTGCTCTGCACAACAACAAAAAGACACCGTTCTGATTATTTTTGCAGCGTGGATTTATCTCAAGATGTTTGTTGTCAGATCACAACAGCCTGTTATTTTTGCTCAGTTCTCCCCTTTTCTCTTCCTGTGGAAGTGGCAAGAGAGAACATGCTTTGGACTTTATAAATTTCCTTGCCAAAGATTTGTCTCAAAACCAGTATGTCTCCATAAAATGTGTCAGCACATGTGATAAAATGCTGTAGTGGGTTGACCCTGGCTGGATTCTGGACAGGGGAGAGTAAATGTAACACTCTGCTCTTCTCTGGCCACAATTTCATCTGCACCATAACTTTTTTCCCTTCTTAAATATGTCATCACAGGGGTGTGACTATAATTCCTGGTGGGCTCAGCCTGGTCCACCTGGCACTGGCTCTGCAGGACATGGGGGAAGCCTCTGCCACCTTCTCACAGAAGCCACCCCTTCACTACCAAATCCTGGTCACTCAAACCCAATACACATGTTGTGATACTTAATTTACAGGAGATCCACATAGATATGAGCCCCAAACATAATTTAGAAGATGTAGTCACTTGGGGGCATTGCTCAGATCACCTCAGATCTGTTCTGTGGCAATTTCAATAGAGAAGGCAAGTTAGTTCATTCTTCCATGCAGGAAAGGAGTGAGATGTATTGGCGCTGAAAGCGCTGGGTCTTTAGCAGTATTAAAACCAAACTGTGCCTCTTCCTTTACAAGGTGCCTGAAAGCCTTCCCAGGTACTTAATTTTCACACTAAAATCCAGATCCAAATTCACTCTTCATTATCTGCCTTCGTATTAAAATCCAGGAACCAGCTGGACCAGAGCAGGTAGACCAGTTTTGCTACTAAAACAAGAGAAAAATTGTCTACAAACTGGTAACACCATAATATTTCTCTGAGGTCTGTGTCACAACAGCTGACAAAGTGCTTTGAAAGACTCAGATGAAAGACTTGGTGAAAGTACAAAGCATTCTAACAAAATCCTAATTTAAAAACAAACAAACAAACAGAGACAATAGTGGCCAAAAAGCATATTATGAAGCTAGCTCTATTTACTGGTGGTGTTTTTAGGAAGCAGTTACAGGAATTACACAAAAGCAGCAGGTAAGATTGGAGTGTGGTCTGCACCTGCCTTGGTGTCACCTGTTTAAGCTGAAGGAAGCCTTGCTAACTACTGTTGGGGTTTATATTTTGTCCAGAAAAGTTGACACACTAATACAGACGGTGATTTTCCATTTCTAGGGCAGTGTTCTCCTGGGCACTACTCTGCAGATGGTTTCAAACCTTGTACAGTCTGTCCTCTTGGGACGTACCAGCCTGAACCAGGGAGGACCCTCTGCTTTCCATGTGGTGGTGGGCTTGTGACCAAATATGAAGGAGCTGTTTCCTTCCAAGACTGTGAAACCAAAGGTGAATTTAACATTTTTCCACAGTTCCTATTCTCGTTTTCGTGCCCTTTGGTTTGAAATCTTCAATGCCAAGGGGCTTTTGAAGGCTCCAAAACAAACATTGTCACTGCATGGGTGTATGATGAAACCAAATGGTCAAGGAATCTGTAAACTAGGAACGATCTCCTGGGATTGCACAGACTGAACAGGCTTTATGGTTTTCTTTGGAATTTTCCACAGGCAGGTGCAGGGTCAGCACTGAAACCGGTGAGTCAGCCCCACTGTAGGGCAAGAGAAAAGACAAACCTGCATTAGACAATGCTTTAGCTTTCCCATCCTGTGTATTGTTGTTTATCACATTAGAAAACTAAACACTGCAGACGGTATGTGGAGCTAAGGATTGGTTATTAATGGGCCAGGCAGAACCTGGGAGCATGAAACACATTCTGTGTTCCATAATGTGACCTTCCAGTGCCGATGCTGAAGAAGGAATCTGCCCACATGCATTTTGGTTTAGCTCCTGGAATGACATGCTGGCCCTGGCAAATAAATACAAAGGGCAACCTCTCTCCTGCTATTGTGAAAGGCATTTTTCTTGTGTGCATCACCTTACATTTATTATAAATTCATCAGAAACAGTGAGAGACATAGGTAGCACACACTGCTAGTTCATAAGGGTTTAGCTCTCGTCCTGGGATTGTAGTTAGCAGAGCCTTTGTCCTGGGAAATACAGGGAGCTGGTGTCTTCTCTGCCTTTTATGGCCTGATAAGTTTGTTGCAGAACAGGGATTGTGAGGGGTGTCCAGGGTAGGAAGACCCTCCACTTTCTGAAGATAACACACCTCGTACCTTGCAGTTCACTGTTCTCCTGGACACTACTACAACTCCACAACACACAGGTGTATCCGCTGCCCTGTGGGGACCTACCAGCCTGAGTTTGGTCAAAACTACTGCATCACCTGCCCTGGGAACACAAGCACAGATTTTGATGGCTCCACCAACGTTACCCACTGCAAAAGTAAGTGGCATTTATGCTGGTCGTGACATAAAGCATATCTTTGGCTCTGAACTGCAACTTGAAGGCTCCATCTCTTGAGGCTGGGCTTCAATTCTGTATTTCCTGCTTGGCATGGATCTAGTGCCAGAGGGAATAGTAAAAATTGGGAAAACAGTGAGAAAAAGAATGGGAAAAGTACCAAATTGGTCCATAAGAGTGCTTTAGCTTTCATAGGATTTCATAGAGTGCCAGCCACAAAAGAGCCTTTAGTTTCCCAGATCCTGTAAGTGATGCATCCTAACAGTGATGCATATTTCTGTGTCTCTGTAGAGCTCAATATCTTCTCTCACAGTAACTGCCACTTTACAATAATTATAAAAAATCAGGAGATATGATCATGCCTACTGAAATTGCCAGGTAATCACTTATGACTGGGAGATCTTCTTGCAGGGCTGTTTTGCAGGACTCAGCAATGTCTTCAATTACCATTTTAAATATCCCCAAGCATTTCAGTGCAGTTTTATTTGATCTTTTGTGTGCGACTGATTCTTTTGGGCAAGCTGCTTTTTTTTTCCATCTCTACCATGCTAATTTAAGAGAATGTCTCTATAATAATTAAGCAGTGTCACCTAAACTAACTGTTCATGTGCAAATCTATTGTAGGTTTTTATTCTGAATATATGAGATGTGGCTTTTAAGCCCTTCATCATTTCTAATATAATTTGAGTAAATTATATATTTGCAAGGAATTTGCAGAAGTTTGATGATTTTCCTGTAACATAAAACCATTCTTGCTACTTTACTTCCTCTTTTCAAGCCAAAATCTGAACTTTGTGGGTTGGATTAAGCAAAGCATTTAAACATATATCTAGTTTTATGTGGATGAGCAGGCCTGGAGAGATCAAGCTTGAGTAACTTGGGCCAGATTCAGTACTTTTGAAAACTCAGAAAGCAAAACTCATCCATTAGTGGAGATTCTTTACTAACTGCCTTCATCTGAGGTGGAGCGAGGCAGATCTGTAAGCAGGATCACACTCACTGAGCTAAATCAGGTTGAAAAACAAGCAAAGTTAAGCCGTGTGCATGTCAGCACAGTCTCCACTGTGTGAGCCTGCACAGTGGGATCATGGTGACCTACCTGTGTTTCCTAACCCAGTGTTAAAGCAGCCTGAGTGAAGGATTAAATCAATTTATGCACAGGAGATGAGGCTTTTGCAAATCAGTTGGAGCAACCCCGTAGATCAAGTATTCCTTTAGAGGCTCTCCTTGCTCAACAAAAAGAATACATGCATTTCTAAAGCCACAAGGAGGAGTTTAGACTTGCTCTTGACAGATCCAGAAAAACACCTCAAATTAGCTAATCAGCCAGCACAAATGCTTGTTGATGTTTCTCCACAGACCAGCACTGTGGAGGGGAACTGGGCGACTACACTGGCTACATCGAATCCCCCAACTATCCTGGAGACTACCCAGCTAATGTGGAATGCATTTGGAACATAAACCCACCGCCAAAGAGGAGAATACTCATTGTAGTACCCGAGATATTCCTCCCAATCGAAGATGAGTGTGGTGATGTTTTGGTGATGAGGAAAAGTGGTAAGTTGCCAGACATGGGTTTTATTTATTGCAAACTGATTGGAGTGGAAGGTTTGTGTAGAAAGGGCGACTGTTTTCACGTAGCCAGTGTTTCTAAAAGGGTTGTTGAATGAAGAGGCATGGCAAGTAATAACAGAACACTACCAATAACAATTAACAGAGTGATATTAATTATCCCCAAGAAGCACCAAACCTGAGCAGCAATTGTTTATATGGAGCTTTGTTAAAACAGGGTATTTTACTCACTAAAATGGTGTATTTTATTGGCTAAAACAGTTTTCACAACTTCTTGTCCTTGAGGGCCTGTGTGCAGCTGGCTTGTTTCTGGGACAAACATATGGGAACTCTGGAATTCAATGCTAGAGTAGCAAACAAAAACAGTAATACCAATAGTAAAGTCATAAATGTCAAAAATTATCCCTCACCACCTACTTACACTTCTTGCTGTGGGACTCCCATTGCCTTTGTGGAACAGCCTACTTCTCCTTATAGGCAGGTAAAGACAACATCCATTCTATCACCAAAAACCTGTCAGCTGAGAGGTGTCTTTTCAATCTGACATTTCTGACCTCTAGATGAGGGAGATACAAAAAGCCATTTTTTTAAGAACATCCTTTACCTTTATTTCCAGCTTCTCCTACTTCAATTACTACATATGAAACATGTCAGACCTATGAGAGACCTATTGCATTCACCTCAAGGTCAAGGAAGCTCTGGATCCAGTTCAAGTCCAACGAAGGAAACAGTGGCAAAGGATTTCAGGTCCCCTACGTGACTTATGATGGTGAGAATGGAATTGTTTTCCATCCTGGAACCTGAATGCAAGAAAGCTGTCCCTCAGAATCTCTTACACTGCTTACAGGGAGAGAAAAATGACGGAGAACTTGATGTCACTCATTTTGAGTCCTTTTAATTACTTTTAGTTGCAAAGACTTTGAAATAACATATATATATATATAATCTGTATAGCCTTTGACAGTCATTTTGTACCCTCCATCTCTGGAATGCAGATAAGAAATATTAAAAGAGAATTATTGTCTGGGGGGAGTAGAATTTTGAGGATGTATTTATAGGGATAATTCGAAATTACTGTTCTAAAGCAGTAGAGAATTTTAAGGTGATTAGATTAGCCTACATCAGCCTGAGACACAAGGAATAATTAACTGGCTCTGCCTTCAAGAGGAGGTCTAGCTGCTGTCTGGCTATTACCCTCCCAAAGGATGCCCCAAACAGCCACTCAGCTGGTCTTTATTTTTCAGAGGATTACCAACAACTAATAGAAGACATTGTTCGAGATGGCCGATTATATGCATCAGAAAATCACCAAGAAATTCTAAAGGTAGGAAATCTCTGCTTTATCTGAGGCTAACCAAGAGTTCCTTTTACCAACTCTTTTCCCAAAATAGTGCTTATTACCTTGATAGGGTCATTACATTTAAAGCTCAAGTATGACCCCAAATTCAATTCTCTGTTTTCTGAGGTTTCTGCTGGTATTTGAAGCAGCACAAAATTAGTAGCTCAGCTGGGCTGAGCACGTGTTTACGTGCCCTGTGGAATCGGGAACTAAAGGAAATGTGTGCTAATATGATTAATAAGATTGTATGTTAGAAAAATTAGTCAGCCAGGAATGAAGAACCTATTGTCTGAAGAGCCTTTGCCAGCCTCAGTCTGGCATTTGAATGTTTTAAGTGAGTCATTAAAAAATGTGTTTACCTAAATCACTGTCCTGCCCCAACAAGATGTAGCCATAATGGAGCATTGTAAGCTGCCCATGAAATGCTTTGCCAAAGCTACTGCAGCCAGTTTGTGGCTCACTTTGTCCCTCTCAGTCCTGGACCTTCCAGGAACAGTCATTGCAAAAGAAAAAATACCCAGCACAGTAAAAGTGTAAAACTCCACAGCAACATGGAGCAGTTTCCTTACGCTGCTTCACCCAGACTCAAGTTTTGCAGAATAAATCTGACTGTTGTTCTTTAAGTTTGAAACCTGTGCAGACACTAAATCCAGACCCCAGTTTTGTCTAACTTCGTGTCTGTTGTCTCCCACAGGACAAGAAACTGATTAAAGCTCTCTTTGATGTACTGGCACACCCACAAAACTATTTCAAGTACACAGCACAGGAGTCAAAAGAAATGTTCCCAAGGTCTTTTATAAAGCTACTGCGATCCAAAGTGTCCAGGTTTCTACGGCCATACAAATAGTCCCCTGGTATTCAAGTTTTGGTTACTTTGCATTCCTGTCTTTCCTCCATAGTCGAAACATTTGCTAATTTGAAGGCTCTTTTTTGCAGTCTTTGTTCTCAGTTGTATATTGAAGAACACCCAAAATGTTTTATAATTGTTAAAAGTCAATGTTCTGGACAAGATTTTTGCTACCAAAAAAGAAAATACTGTGCATCCCTGAGTGCATCTGGTTGAAGATCTGAGTTTGTGTCTGCACTAGTGTATCCTCACTTTCCATTTGAAATTTCATTATGTAGAAAATATTCTTTCTAGCTTTTTGTTTTTTCATCAACAATGACTTTTGTCAGAGAAAGGAGGAATCTGTTCACATATGATTAAACTACCTGCAGATAAGTTCTGTTGTAGAGAGAAGTATGTAGTATAAATAATATTTGGATTTTTGAATTGCACTTGAAGTTTATATTTGAATCTTTAGAAGAAAACAGAACAATCTAAATTTTGTGATTTCTCATTTGTGGCTTGGTGGAACCTCTGTTCAAGTAGAAATCAAAAGGGAAAAAAGAAAGAAAAAAAAAAGAAACATATGTATAATTTTGTTTTATGAATTACATGAGATTGAGTCCCATGCCCTAATGTCCTAATGTTTTTATCTGTCCTCTTCTAAACTTCTTCAGAGGTTTGCCACTGTCAATTACTTAATTGAAGCAGTTTTAGCTCTGGGTTTCCATGCACCAGTTGGTCCCTTTAAAGGCATTTACCATAGGATATGTGAGAAATGAACAACACTAGTAGTCTTGTTTTTCTTTCCATTAAGAGAGCATCTAATTAAGTACAATATATAAATATATAAATATATACTTCTATTTGTGGGTACATTAGTAATGTTATCTCTAGTTACTGTAAATATTATTCATGCTTAAATCTTTACTCCCACACACCCTATTTACTCATAGCTATATGTAACTTTGTGTAGATGATTAAATGACTTCTCCAAGTGCTTGTCACTTCTATTGCCACTGAACTGGAGCCTTCTGGAGTTCTATAGTACTGGATAATGGTTTACTCTGGGACAATTGAGACGCAACTGCTGCCCAGTAAAGGCTCAGCTGTTGCCTCTTCCTTGGGCACCCCTCACCTGCAGACCAACAGAGTTACCCTTGAGCCCAGCCCAGTGAGAGGAGCTCACCCTGGAGGAGTTTCTGTGGAACCTGCTGTCTCTAGAACACTGGGAACATGCCACAGACCCAGGCCCTAAGGGGACACCGTTTGGCAGAGGAGTTGGAGGGCAGGGTTTGGGGTCTTCAGAGACAGCCTCAGCTGAGGGGCTAACTACACACCTTTTTTCCCACTCATGGATCTTAGGTCTTCAATGAGCTTTCTCTATAACACTTGCATTAACCCTCATTTCGAAATGTAACCTCTCCGTAAAAGTCCTTTGTTGAAGGCTGTTGAACCTAACTTTTAGTGAGGATGTTGAAACTACTTTTATTTATTATTCCCCATGGGTTACTACAGGTGGACTTTCAAAGAGGACATTCTTGTCAGTTCTAGATACATTGCATGCCTGGAACGAAAGAAGAAAAAAGGTTCATGTATTTTTTTCCCTTATCAGTAACTATTTGTAGGGGGGAAAAATGAAAAAGCAAAAATTTATTAGGTACTCAATTACATAGGAATGTATAGCTAAAAACTACTTCAGCCAAGCAGAGTTCAAAGTCTGATAGGTTATTCAGAGTATTATCCAGATGCATTAGAATGGGTCAGGATTGCAGCAGTGCTGCTGAAAGATATGAAGGAAAACATATGAAAAATATGGAGAAAAATAACTTCATTTGGCAAATCACTTGCAGTGACCTTCAGTATTTCAGCCCGGGAACCTGATGCTGTACAGTGAGTTTGGTAAAACCCTTGCTAAAACTTGTTTGGACATAATACCACTGTATGACACTGGTTGGTGGCAGAGTAGGAACCACTGGCAGCACCGTGATGTTTTCCAGGTTCTTAACTGCGTGGGAAATCCAGTGCCAGAGGGACATGTCCCAGTTGTGGATGTATTTAGAGAATGAGCCGGGTTTGAATGCTTGCAGCTCTGCACAGAAATGTAGGTGGATGTGCACATTTCTAATGAAATAAGTGGTATATAAAACTAAAAATGTTTTGACTTTCTAACTTCAAACTTTCTAAGTAACTATAAATACTAGACTTACAGCACAGAAACTAGCAGTCACCAAATAGAAGGTGAGTGCAGCTCTCCATTTGTTAGTGTAGGTCTTCATTGCCAGAGAACCTGCTGCTACTACACAATAGCAGCATGACACAAGGAATATCTTCTGTGAAGACCTAGAAACATTTGGGAAATCCAAAACCACCCAAGGAGAAATATGGCTACCTTTAAGAAAACCAGCTGTTTGAAGTGATAGGATCAACCCGGCACAGAATATAGAATTTCAGCTTTGAGCCTGAATATGAAATACTGCATTTAAACATAATGATAAATACAGCCCTGTATCTGTTCTTACAGAATTACACATTTGATGCAGGAGAGGTGCAACAACATGTTTATGTGTTATTACAAGAAGACTGAAGAAGTGCCCATTTGTGATTGCCCAATTCTGTGGCACAAACAGAGCTCTTTATTTTCAATTTGCAAATGCCTGTGTGCTTAAAAGCTGCACTTGCAGCACTTACCATTTTAAGCCTCCCCTGCTTTAAGTACTGCACTTAATTTTAGTGAGGTGGTGGTGAATCATCCCTAAATGTTCTCACGGGCCACCAAGTCACCTCCTGCTGCGGTCCAGGAGACTGCAGCAATCAGAAATTGCTAATCAAGCCCTGAGTCGTGCCTTGAAAGCACTTAGGGCAAGGTCTCTGTGTGTCATTTGAGTGCAGGAAGCATCAGGATTCGGTGTTCAGTAGATTGCCCCCTGCATCTTGCCTGCAATAGCAAGATTTATTCTGCCTGAAGAATCCTTGAAACTGGATTTAAAACCGCTGAAGTCTCCTTTCAGCTCCATCAGACATTAGATTTTACCTAAAGACAAATCTTTCACAGGGAATTTATTTCCTCTTTGTGCCTCCCCCACAGAATAAAGTTATGACTAGTTAACATTTAGACTAATCTTTCTTACACATCAGCTTCATTCTTACTTAAAACTACCTTGCATTGTAAGGCAGGTTTAGTTCAGTTCAGTTTTAGGTTAAATAAATGGAGGATTGGTCACAGAGGTTTCAGAGAGCCCACATTCTGAGTTGTGGGCTGGTTTGGAAAGAGCAGAGCTCCCCTGTGGCCTCTGTCTGTGAGCAGAACGCCAGGATGATGCCACATGGACAGGAAACATCCTTTACATGCGTTCAGCATTCAGAAAGGAAAGGCAGTCCCCACCCCAGACCCCTTGGTAAGCCTGCCCAGCAGATTCAGATTTCTCAGGTCAGTCTGACCTATAAACAACGCAGTTTTAATCTTGCAGAAAACAGGTTGGGAGCTAGAGGAGGAAAAATAGTGGTAGGATTCTTACACAGGGTCTGCTGACAGGTCTTTGACAGCAAAACCTCCCTGCTCTGTGACAATTCCCATGTCTACACTCTAAATACCTTTGGTGCTCTTAAAAAAAAGAAGCTGGAGTGAAATCTGCCCCGGCTGAACCCAGTGGCAAATTTCTCAGCCACCTCAGGGGTCTGGGTGATTTTCTGATGGTGGGAATGAGCGACACACGCAGTTCCCTGGATCTGTGTCATGAGTTCAAGTAGTTGCATTTGTTCCTAGTTTAAAACCACTGAATGACAGGAATGGGAGTAGCTTGTAGCTTGGGAGGAATTCTGGTAGACTCTCGGTACTTTTGAGACTTTAATGAAATAGTTTTCTGGAATGAGAGACTGTTGTAAGCACTTGGGAAAAAAAAAATACTTTTGTCTTCCATAAGAATTTATGGAGGGAGTGAAATTTCTGCGAGGTACTATGAACTTACCCCTCCGAGTGAGACCTGGATTCAGAGACAAGTCTCATGTTAGCATAAAACATCTCTCATGTGGATAGAAACAGACTGGGAAAAAAACAATTTCCAAAACCTGTTATCTAAGTATCTGAATATATACAATTCCCGTTTGTTATTCCATTTATTTATTCTGTTTCATCATAAAGCTTTTAATCTATAAAATTAATATGTAATATACAAGAGTAAAATGTACAGAAGTACCTTTAGATGTAATAATTTAAACCATCTGTATTCAGAAAGCAGAGATAACAAGTTTAGAGATATACCAACCATTGCAATTCAATTCTAGCTGAATTTCTCAATATCTAGAAAAATAAGTGGCTTTGATTAATTAAACTTTATTTTAATGATTGTGAAAATATCTTTTTTAGAGTTTGTTTTTGTTACTTTTTTAATTAAAATTATTTTGTAAATATTGTTTTCTATGTTTTATAACTTAGAAAGGCCATTAATTCACATGGAAAGCAGCAGAGACTCAACATGATGATTATAAAGGTACTTCAGGTTTTGCAGATTAAAAATCCTGGTTTTGCTTCAGCCTCACTGGCACCATAGGAAGGGTTTTCTGGGGCAATTTAACAGGATGATTTCCACAGAACTGACTATCAAGTGTCATTCTGAAGTGCTTACCATTTTCATAATATATAAAGAATTTGTATTTTAAAGCTACTGGTCATTCTTCTTCCATTGTTAGGATAAGAAACAACACAAAACTCAGAAATAAAATAAAAGGGAATTCAATGGATTACACCTAAGTATAATAGAAAGGCAAGGGAATGTATTTCTCTCCTATTGGAAGAGGTAAAACCTCATACTGGGTCAGATCATAGAGCCTTTTTTAGGCAAAAAGCCCACCATCATTATATCCACCACCAATTTAAGCAGGAATTTCTGGGAGACTCGATTTTGGGGGCAAATACACGGAGTGTAATAGTGGTTTCTGCCCCAGTTTGCTCCATGTAAATCACTGCCCAAGAGTGACATTTTGAACTGTACTGTTGTAGATGCTGCTGGGACTTCTAAGCTTTATTACCAATGTAAATTGTGTACAAACGGCTATTTCCATATGAAATGTACGATAATAGTTTAGAGCGAGGATAGTGAATAACTGTACAAAATTTGATACTTAGAAAATAAAATACAGTGCTAAGCTTTACCAATATTATAACAATTCTGTCAGATTTATAGTAGAAAATGTTGTTGTAAATGTACCTTATAAGAAAATACATTTCCTTTTGCCTCTGTATATTAATAGCTTTGATTTCTATGTCAAAGCTCAAAATGAAGCATGTAATAAAACTTTTGTTAAAATCACTTTCATAATAAACATAAAATGGAACGGATACCCCTTGCCTACTGTTTATTTGTGTACATGGACAAGTGCAACGTAGACAAGAATCAGAAGAGAACTTCTCTTTTTTGGTCCAGTTTTCATCCCTAAGCACCAGAGAGCTTTTTCTTTCTCATCCAACAACTGGAGTTTGTGAGTGCTGGGACACTGAGTTATTTTCCTTCCAAACAGACTTCAAGGAGAGTTTTTCAGAGCAAGAAGAAATCCTGGCTACAGTGAAGCACCACACCACCAACACCTCTCCAATACCTTTAACTATTTCTTAAACTAACTCTGACATTACCATGTATATCTCATGCAGGTGCCCTTTCCCACACCCCTGTGTTGAGAAAGAAAAAGGTAGGAAACTCTTTTCCACTGGTGGCCTGGTGGGCTATTCCCACCCCAAGCTGCCAAGAAGACCTGACTCCAAACACAGCTGCTGCTTGTCCAGCTGAGGACTAGGATAGGAGGAAACTGTCTGACAGGTTTGAAAGTCATAAAATATCAATTACTGCCTTTTCCCATCTATTTAGCTAATACAGGCAGTTACCTCACTCCAAGAAGATACAGCATCACTTTTATTGGGCTACAGTCCTTACAACTTCAGAGCTTTAAATGAGCACCATGAAAAGCCAGCTCCTATCAAAGACACACACTCTGAAGTTCCTAAAGATCACTGGAAGGCAAATTGATTTCTGGTAATGAAGTATCTGTGTCCAAGGGCAAAATCTGGAATGGGACTTCGGCAAGGTCCTGGCTGACTGGAAGCTGGCAAACCTTGTCCTGATTTTCCAGAAGGGCAAGAAGGAGGACCTGGAAACTACAGGCCTGTCGGTCTCACTTCAGTGCCTGGTAAAATCATGGAAAAGATTATTCTGGGAAGTACTGAAACTGCACCAGGGGAGGGTTAGGTCAGAGAGACTTTTATAAAAGGAATATATTAGATGGCATGCTATTCATGCCTAGAGACACATACAAGGGAAGAACAGGGATCTGCCTTTCTGAAGGCACCCAAGCAGCTTGTGGAAAACTGCAGCAAATACATTTACTGCAGTAAATACATTTCTTGTGGAAATCAAACCATAAAAATATTGTTTATGCCAGATAATTTGTTTGTTTATTGTCCTTAAGATGCTGATCTCTTGCCAGACTTTTAGGCAGGAGGCTGAGTCCAGCCTGCTAAGATCATTCACCCACCAGCAGACTCTTCTTCTCCTGCTCTTTCTTCTTCTCTTGGGGGCTCTTTCCAAATTCCACACTCCCTGCCTCTGCACAGTTTCCCTGCCAGGTGAGTGCAAAACACAGTCAGTGCTGTTTGGGGGGATTCTTGCAGGACCTTCTCAAAAAACATACCTGTCCACAAAAGGCAAGCAAAAGGCAAGCGAAAGCTATACACAACAATTGCTTTTTCTGATGCAGAAGGGAATGTTTTAGCCTTCTTACAGCAGCATCTCTGAGGTTTTAAACTCACAGCCATGATGAAGTATTTATAGAAAATTATGTTTCTCTCACCTAAGTCCCTATCTCAGCTTTCCATGCTTTGAAGTTCTAGTTTTACCATTGAGAAAGCTGTTTATCTGAAAGCAAATGGGTTCTTTTATAACATATTACAGCATTAATTGTAAAATGCACCAAAAATATGTCATTTCATCTCCTTTTCACTGTTATGTTAAGGTCTGTTCTGCCCCTTGCATCCTTACCTGTCCTGTTGCCAGAGAGGAAGGTTCTGACATGAAACAACACCAAAATTAAGTGGGGAATGCACACCAGATCTTTTTGGATAAGCCAGCCATAAATATTTGGAATAAAGCCACAAACTGCCAGAGTCACAAAACATGGTAAAACTCTAGTTGTGTTTGCTGGGGGCAGATGCCACTTCACATATGGTAACTGTGATAAATTTCTGCTGCAGGGCAGGAACAGAGCAGGGTGGTGGTGGATAAGTCATGGGGACTGCTGTGATGGGCCCCCTACAGATAGTGCCAGAAGGTTAAATCCTCTTGTTTGAGGCTGGGCTAGTGCTGGTAAGCTCAGCCTTGCTGAGACCTCATTGCATTCTCTGCGAATACCCGTGTAAATTAACACTCAAATTTAACAAGCACTTTGCCTGCGTTGTCCAGGCACTGTAAATCAAACACTCTTGCTAAGGAAACAATCAGAATGGAACACTCTGGCAGCTTTTTCTCTACAAAGATAATCCACAGATACCTGCTTTTGTGGCAGGGGTATTTCTGAGCAAGAATTAAGTGATGGAGCAGGATCACATTCCCCTTGTCCCTAGACAGGGCATCATCACTGTGGCTTTACTGAACAAAGAAATGAAAATACATCCCACTTTTCCTACTTGGTCTGTTTAAGGAAAAAAATATTTGACCTTTTTCCTTTTTTTTTTTTTTTGAGGTAATTAAATTTGACTTAAGTGTAAAATTATTATTATACATTTTCTGGCAACTTTCTTATTTTTGTAGCGACAAATCATTATTATGCATTTTCCGGGAAGTTTCTTATTTGTATAGCCATCTGTCAAAACCCAACCAAACAAAGAGAGAAGTAAACAAGCAAAAAAAGGAAGTAAACAAAACAGCCAGTAGTAAACACTCCCAGCTTGAGATATTTTTTGTAGAAAATAAAATCCATGCAAGAACAGGTCGTGTAGCTTGATATACCAAATCCTGTGTGGAATTGTATCATGTTGTGTGCACATATAACATGCATCAGGTGCTGAGCCCATGGCAAAGGCAGAAATGAGGGATTTGCCTGTATTTACCATTCAGATACCCAGCCTGCACACAGAGCTGGGTGCTCAGCTCTTAAAGGGTGATGTTTAATTACACCACCTAGGCACTACTTTTAATATTTTTCTGTAGCAGGCGCAGCAAAGCCCTCAGAGCACCCACCACACTTTATAACCACACAACCATATAGCTTTCTAACCACACATACAACCATATAGCTTTATAACCATACCTGAGCTGAGACCAAAGCCACCAGCAGTGTTTAGAGGGTTATTTGGGCTATTCCTCCCCACAAAACCTTGGAAGGAGGAGGAGAAAATCCCCCTGAATAACACGGGAACGCAGCTCCCTGCTAGGGGCGCTTGTGAACAATGTTCCTCCCTCTTAAACACACAGATGTCTAAGAGAGGCCTGTGTGTTAAAACTCGCTTGTCACAGGCCGAAATAGCGATAATGAACACGCTTTAATTCAATAAACGCCTGCGTGCCGTCAGGTTTCCCCTCAGCGAACACACGACTCGGGGACAGCCATTCCAGCGCTGCACGCCGGGAAAACAGGGGAAAATAAGCACCACTGCGAGGCCAAACACCACAGAAGACACCACTTTATTAGCGCTTTTGTGCCTGTAACACAAGGCAGCGAAAAAGCGAAAGAAGCAGAACCCACACGGTCCCGGCCGGCGCCGCCTCCTCATGGAAGACCCTCAGTGCCATGGCTGAACCGCGGGCACCTCCCTCTTCCTTCTCCTCCCTCTTTCCTTCTCCTCCCTCCTTCCTTCCCCTGCCTGTTGCCCGCCCTGTGCCCGTGGTGTGTCGGCGGGGCCATGGCGGGGGATGGCGAGGAGGAGCTGGAGGCGTTCGCGGGCCTGCACGGGGCAGCGCTGCGGGCAGCGGGGGTCCCGCCGCGCTACTGGGACAGCCTGGGCCGCAAACTGCGCGGAGAGGTGGGGAGAGCACTGCGGGGAGCGGGGTGGGGAGAACCCTGTGAGGGGAGCGGTGTGGGGAGAGCGGTGTGAGGGGAGCGGTGTGGGGAGAGCG
>JAWWMP010000041.1:56413133-56442034 GCA_035047865.1 Dendrocincla tyrannina
TTAAGATTCCCTTAATGCTGCTGCTGTGTTAATACATTGCCAGTGTGACAGACTGTCTGGGAGGGAGGGAGGGGGCAGGACAGCAGTGCTGTCACCCCCCCCAGCAGGGTATCTGTCCACACTGACAACGAGGAGCTTCTGCCACAAACCCATCAGTGTTTGCATTGTCAGTTATGACTTTAAAAAACAACAAAACCCTCAGAAAATGCCACTGGTTAAGCTGCTGCTCCAAAAAGTGTGACTTGGTTCAGATGAGGAATACACCTAATTCACTTTTACAAGGTTATAAATTCTCTAGGAGAAGTTTTTCATTAATTCTGTGAAGTTATTAAAGGGCACATTTTTCTGCTAAACGCAGCTATTACAGTCTGGTGCATCTAATGCTTTGTTGGAGAGAGGGATCAAAACTTTGTCTTAGGGGATTTGGAATCCCTTCATTTCTCAAGTCGTGAGAGATTATTAAATAACATACAAAACCAACAGCTTCCCTTTGTGTTGTAGAACTTGATATCAACATTCACCGGGGGTATTTGGTGAGGGGGTGGAGCCCGTTGTGAGTGAGGGCTAAACCTGAGTCAGTGGCTCACCTCGTGTCTTACAAACTCTTAAGGCAAAGGTAAGTGTAGAAAGCCACACAGTAGCACCTGTCAAGTGCGCCCCAGTGATTCACACGTGTAGTTTTAACTTCCTAATGGCTGCCACTCACTTGGCTGCCGTTCCTTCTGCTGGCTCATTTGCTGCTTGAGGACAGCTCTCGATCCAGCGGCAGCAGCAGTGAAGTGTCACTTCAGGGGAGCGTGGAACGTGTCTGCCCTGGCGGGGCTTTTTTGGCTGCCACGGGCTGGGATTAGCACTTGTGTGGTGAACCAGACGGGCAGCTGATCCAGCTGGGAGCCAGCCTGACAAAAAGAAGTTGTGAGCACCCTTGAAGGCCAGGCAAGGAAGGGCTTTTCCTTTTGCTGGGACCTGCCTGCAGTTACATGAATGGCTATGAATTCTCCAGGCAACTGTGCAGACTGAAACATTGGTGGCTACTCTTACAACAGCAAGAGGCTGTGGTACTGCATACTATTGAGTAATGTTGTCCCCTTCTAGCAAAACTGGTAAAACTAGAATTAAATTAGAGCTACTATTTTGACACCTGGTGAGGTGGAAGATACTAAGGCAGTTTCTGATTTTTATTTATTTTTTTTAATAGGTGTATTTTTAATCTCTAGTGAGTTTACTTGCAAAGTAATATTTTTTTACCTTAAGAAAAATGTATGTGTATATGTTAGCCAACATATTGTTAGCCTGTTCTTAGCATTTAGCTAAGAAGCTGTTTGGCCATTGTTAGCAGCTGGAAGGTGTCCCTGCCCGTGGCAGCAGGGCTGGAACTGGGATGATCTTTTACAGTCCCTTCTAACCCCAGCCGTTCTGTGGGTCTTTCTTCTGGTTCAGAACTCTGTTGGTAAAAGCTCTTTTTCTTCAGGTGCCTCGGTGTACTTCGGTATGGTTGTGGAGCCTACATAACACCTGGTTTTGCAGGTCTTAAGTTGTTGATTTTAGCAAAGGTTGAGCCAAGGTATTCTGTGTTCAGCCTCTAAAATTCTTAATGAGGCGTTAAACTGATTTTAGACAATCATTAGTAGACCTGTTGGTACAAAAGAAACCAACAAAGCTTCCTGCCAATGTTATCTAAAGAAACTTCTCAAATAAACAGCTCTATTCAAGTGTGAAAGAATAAATACTGTTGAGGTAAAAATGCCAGTTTTTATCAGCTTACAGGCAAAAATGTCTACAAGGGTTGCATTGTGCATATCAGGGCACTGCCTTAACCAATTGCTTGATATTTTGTGCCCTTTCCATCTCAGGTATTTGATGCTGGTGACTACTTTGGGATAATGCAAGTGGAAGAGGTGGATGACGAGGAAGAAGGTGATGAAGAAATGGAAGAACAATTAAAAAAACCAAATCCTGGAAACGGACCTTGTTTCAAAGTTATCGTAACAAACGAGAATGGCCTTCAAGCCTCTAATCCCAATAGGTGAGTAGTGATTTAGGAACAAGTGTTCAGTCTGTGTGTGAAACCCTAAACTGATAGTGACAGTTTGCTTTGAAACTTGTTTGATCCTGGTCAGAAATCCTCTTTCCCTGCTTTAAGACACAGCTGTGTGTTTGAAGAAAGGTGCATACCATGGAGCACACTTTGCAAAGGGTACTAGGAGTGCAAGTGTCTCAACATTGTTCCCTTTTAAATCATGCAAGAAGATGCTCAGAAACTGGTTTTTAGTGAACTGAGGGAGAAAATAGGGGAAAAGGCAATCTTGAAATGAATTCTGCAGTAATAAAACAAAACTTGTATCTGCAAGACTGTGTGTGCCTGTGGGAAAAAAACACTGAAGAAGTACTTGGGATCTTCACAAATCCCAGTTTCAAAGTAATATCCCTGCTTTAACCTAAGTCATCACCTTTCTAAATATGAGAATGCACAGAAATCTGGGGTTCAAAAGTAGCTCCCATGATAATCTTGGGCTTCCTTGCAGCATTCAGGTGTGTGTGAGTGTAGGAGCAGAACACCCACACACCTGTTTGCTAACATTTCCAAAGACCATAGCATTCTCTGGAGCCTTTAATTTTAAAACTAAATGAGGTTTCATCTGGAGGTGGAATCTGGGATACAGTAATTGTTCAAGGATGCTCTCCCTACCTGACAGCTGGCATGTTTTTAACTTTCTGGAATATGGGTGGTGAGGTGGTTTTGTGGTGAGGATTTTTTAATTGGTTTGGGGGTTTTGTTAGGAAGTAGAATTCAGATTTTTCTCTGAGGTGGTTCAGGAAGATGATATAACCAAAATATGGAGAACCTTTCTGTTTGAGTAGTTTCCTAAAAATCGTGCAGGGTTAAACTTGTAAAGGGAAGCTGTGCCAGATGTGTTATGGTTTTATTTTGGGTTAGATTGAAATTCTCTTGATGCATTTTTTTCCTAAAAGTAACTTGGTGACACACCCCATCCACACCCAAGAAAAACAAACCAATATGAAACAATTAAAACTTAATAATTTAATTTTAATAGTATACAGGCTTTTGATGATCAGACTTCTGCACCTAGTTTTACAGAAGACAGAGCTCATGGCTAACAAGGTCCTCGAATAATTTTGCAAAATAATGTCTTATTTTCCTTCTTCAGGCAAGAATATCAGGTTGATGCAGTGGACTTAATAGTGATTACAAGGGAAGGAACTCATGTGGAAGGGAACTAGGCTTACAAACTGAGTGCCCTGTTCCGTGTTTGCTCTTCATTTTCATGGAAATACTAATGCACAATAAGCTTTCTGGAACAAAACAAGAGTGTAAAGTTACTGCTGGAAAGTTTACTAACCTGTAAAGCCACAATGTGTACTCTGGGAGTGACTTAATGAGTAAGAGAAGATTTAGTTATCAGACCATCTACGAGGAAATTCACGTAACGTTTGAAAACACACCGTTGTAACGCCGCCAAAATTGCCTTTCAGCGTTTTCCTCATCGACCACGCCTGGACCTACCGTGTGGAACACGCCCGGCAGCAGCTGCTCCACGTTCCGGGCTTGCTGCACAGGATGGCCAGTCTCATGGGAATCGACTTCCACGGCGAGATCCCAGACGAGGGCAGCATCGAGCAAGTGCTGCGGGAGATGTGGAAGTACAACCAGACCTACCAGCTCTCCCAAGGGGTGAGACTCCAAAGCCTGGCATCAAAGTGTGTGTTTCAGCTGTGTTTGCAGCTTTCTTCTCCTGGACAGAGAGCTTTACAGAGCAGGGCTGTATCTACACTGTCAAATAACTTCCCTTCCTGGTTTGTTCGTGCTGTGTAAATGTTAGCTTACCCTCCTAGCTTCAGGATGGAGCCTGAGAGTTTGTGGGCATAACTCACTCCAAGGGCTGCTGCTTGTAGGTAGTGTGGGTAAGACACCAGGTTTGGTCGCTCTGCCCTGTGTGCCAGCATGTCTTGAGCCTGCAGTCACCTTCAAGTGCACACATTCTGTTTCTGAGGGAATACAACCCTCAGGGCTAGGCTAAAAACCCTTTTGTAGGGTTTGCAGTGTAGCTCCAAGGCTACTTTGAGTCTTTAGAATTAAAGAGGAGAAAGGTGGGTTCTTTGGGCTGAGCCCTGTGCAGAATGGGCAGTGAGGGTGTGATTAACCTGCACCTATTAGCTCAGGGACTTGGGGTTGTCTCTGCAGTGTTCATATTTAACAATTAAGCTTAGCTCACAGTAGAATCAGGCCTGAAAAATCCCTGAGAAAGGGATTCATTGTGACTGGGTTTTCTTTTTCCTTAAATAGAAGGGAGATCTGAACAGTATCTCTGTCTTTCTACCCTATGTCTTTGTTTCTCAGCTTGTCATGAATAGCTTGTGAGGTGGAATTATCTGTGCTACCACTTGAAAAGTGATTTCCTGGAAGATAATTAATTCAGCCTGTACTTGTCTTCTGATCCTTTCTCTGGCACTGGGCTGCTAGAATATCTCAACTAATATCTCTCTACTCCATTTCTGCCTCTGTCAAAGGGCCGCAAGGTGCTCCCAAGCAATTTATTCTTTCACTCGGGATTCTTTCATGACAAATGTTGCAGGGAGGGGTACTTTGATGCAGCCCCAACACTCACAGCCAGCTGTTGTTGCAGGAGGCAGTTCTGCTCTCCTTCACTCAAGCTGTAAACTTCAAACACCTTTTAGCTGACTGATTCTGGTAGAAACTGAAAGAAAGCTAATCCTTCTGTCTTTGATGCCTTTCTTGCAATTGGTATGAGCAGGATGTCTCACCCTGTTTCATCTTGCAGACTGCAGAGGAGAAGGTTCCTGTCTGGTACATCATGGATGAATTTGGATCCCGCATTCAGCACTCGGATCAGCCTAGTTTTGCAACAGCACCTCTGTTTTATATGCCCCAGCAAATTGCTTACACTGTGCTCTGGCCTTTGAGAGACCTGGAAACTGGTGGTGTGTGTGTTTTTATTTATTTTATTTAATGCTTGCAATAGAAGACAGGCCATATTCTTACAAATCATTGGGCATTTCACAGTAGAACAAATATTTCGAGACCAAAATGGCTGCATATTTGCAATGCTGTCAACTATAAAAGTCCTCTGCCTGGTATTCCCATAATTTATGAGTTCAAGACCTTTACCAGCCTAAAAATATTGCTACTGTTTTATTGACAGAGAACTTTAATCTTGCATCCCTGTCTTAGTGAAACTGCCAATTCAATCATCTGAGGGTTTAAAAAAAAATCCTTAAAAGTCTGTTTGTAGCTTAAGAGTCAGAAATCAAATATTGGAATTTGGGAAATACCAGGCCAATGATTTATTCCTGAAATCCTGAGTGGGGCCACCTTATGCCTCCATGAAGTGGAGAATATAAGCCCTCTGAATAATGCCCTTTTTATTGTAGTTCTTTAATTAACTCTAATTGTCCATATAAATACCAAAGTTTTGGTAGTACTATCTGTCCAAGTGTCATTTGTGTGATATGCCATGGTAGAGATTTTCCATGGAGGAAGAAGGACTCCATGTCCTTTAGGAGTCCCTAAAGGTTCTCCCTCTTCTGCTGCAGATGAAGTCACTCGTGATTATGCTTATGGGGAAACAGATAGATTGATCAGAAAGTGTGTTCTGTTGCCATGGGTGCCCACTGAAGTGCTGGATGTCAGCTGTGTCACACCAGAGCCATCAGATGAGTATTATCAGGTATGATTTTAACAAGTTAATATCATATTTTATTTCTCTTAAAGAGAGGCAGTGTCTTAAAAGAAACGTTGCAGGAGTTCTGATTTTGCTTCTTTTTAGACTTAAAGACTGATTCAGAGTATAGCCTTTAAATTAAAAAAAAGCCAAAGCACAGTGAGACAAGAAATATCTTACACATAATATTTAAATGTTTCAATGCAGAAGCAACATAAATGAGTTCCAATATGTTATTTCTGTATTGTATAGCTTTTTTATAAGGTACTTCATATGAGGCATCCATCTTCCTCTTTGATATTTAATACATTGAACTATTACTGTAGCACTGCTGTTGAGTCTTGAATTACAGAAAGTTTGTTGTCCTATTTTAGGAGTGGTTACATTTTTCAGGCTGGCTACTGGGCTGCTCACTTAATGTCCTGTTTAGAACCATTAAATGTTGGAGCAGAGACATCTTTTATTTGATGGCACTATTATAAAGCATTTCTCTGGTTTGTTTTGAGCTCTCCTTTCAAAGAAAGGATTTGGATATTTCAAGGAGGTGAAATCAGTGTTTGCAATCTCCTTCTCATGAACTTTTTAAGAAAATGGAGGAAGCTGGTGCCTGTGAGGATGCTGTCCTGGCCACTGACAGCATTCAAAGTGCAGCTTCTGAAGATGAGTCTGTACCCCACCTATCTGTTCCTTATGATAGATGAGAGGCAGAAAATGCTGTATCCAGCTTGTTAGTACCAATGTCTAGTCAGAAATGAAGTTAACCTGCTTCTGCTAAGTAAAGGCATACACTCAAAATAGTTAGGCAGTCGTGTAACCCAAGTCTGGTTGGTTGGGACTTTGCATTTTTGGAAGAGACATCCTTTGCATTAACAGATAAGGAACAACAGTGCACCCACAGTTTGTCTTACATGTCTCTGGGTCTCAGATAAGGCATTTTTTTTTTGCATTTGTTCTAATTCTGTTTTGGCATGATCATGTGAAGTTAAAGAACTGTGGGGGGCAAATGGGTACAGTGTCCTCCTTTACTCCACCTTTAAAACTTCTACTCAAAGTAGACTTCTTTATTTCTTAGCCATGTTTCTGCAACTCAGCTGTTGAGAAGAGATGACAGCAAAAAACTGATGCCAGAACCAACCAACAGAGCTTTCTTTTACTCTAGAATGTCTAGCAGTAGATTAGATTCTTAACTGGTGACAGACCAGTGAAGAGTAGCTCGGCATAGCACATCCTTGAACCCCAGAAGTGGCACAGGTAGAAAGAGTTACTGGGTTGCTGACACTTCTAACTCCCCTATGCACAAAAAAACCCTACAGGCAACTTCAGAGAACTGTTTCCAGCATGAGTATGTGAGCCAGCAATTCTGCAGGAAAATAGAGTTGTGTGAAAATGTTTCTGAATGCTTATGGAAGTCATAACACTTCAGAATTGTTTGCTGCTGTCACTGTACAATTTTTGCAACTGGTTTACTACTGTGTGCAAATAATAGTTCAAATGGGCTGTGTTGTTGGCATTAACTGTAGCTAAGGATGTTATATTTCTTACTCTGACAACTTTAGTGTAAAGAGAGTTGCTAAAACAACATCATGGCTTAACTTTTTGATACCTGTTTTTATTCTGTTACCTAATTCGGGTCTCCAGCACGGACCACAAAGGCTGGAACTTAAATGGCACTGTGGGTACTGATGGGGCAATGGCTGCAGAAACCAGTGTCAGGACAGGCAGCTTCTAATGGAGTGTCTGGGATGGAAGAAGCATCTCTTGGGACTAGAGCAGTTGCTGTTCTGCAGCAGCCCCCTGGGTTCAAGCTGCAAAGAAGGCAATAATGCATCCTCTGCTACCACTCTTGAGAATTGTCATCATCTCTACAGTCTCCATTCCTGGGAGACTGCAGGAATTGCTTTGTATTTCTACTGTCCAGTCTATTTTAGAAGGTGATGTCTAGGATCTCTGATTACCACTGTGGTTTTGTTTATGCTTTCAGTTACGTAGGATGATATTGCCTGTAACAGCCTTAAAAGTAAAGAAGCCCTTTCTGTGTCTGGGCAGAGACTTCACCACTGCAGTTTGGGAGGAACTGCAGCAGCTGGAGCTCAAAGAGCTGTTGCAGAGCAGCAGCTACCTTGGTTTCTGAAGATGCTCTTCTCCCATCCCAGTTTTTGTGCACTGCTTCCTTTGGCAGGGTATCAGCAATGATCCAAACGTGTCTCTCCTTTTGCCAGTCAGAGGGGGGCTGTGAAAGATGGAGGGAGGTTTTTGCAGGCATGTTTACTGCAGGAGGCTGCAAAAAAACCTTGTGCTCGTTTTCACAGGAGCAGAATTGGGTTCCAGCCTCCTAAATGGTCAGCCTTCCACTTTGCTGGAAATCCAGGAGCTTTGTCTTTTACTGTGATCTGAGATTTTGCTTAATGTTGAGGAGAAACAAGAGTTTCTCAGGGTCCTTCAACAGTGTTGATAAGCCCTGGTCTTGAAGCCTTATTTCTTGTTCCTTTTTACTAATGGGATTCCTTTCTGCCTCTACTCTTGTACTTTTTTTTTTATTATTATTACACAACATACTGCAATTCTCAAAATGTAGCTCTGGTGAAACTCATTTGCACCAAAGACAAAAGAGCAATGAGACATGCAAATGGACTGGTGTATTTTCTGTGATTACAACTGTATGTAAATACATACATACAAGCAGCTGTGTCTACGTATTTCAATGCTTACATGGTGATAAGAAACAGCAGAAAATTGTCTGTAAAGGTTTACAATTTGAGAAAATTTCAACTGGCTAAACTTCAACAGGATATTGCTAATAAAATGCTTGGGTGAACATTGAGTCATACAGAATAATTTGCCTGTAGCTTCACCTGAAAGATCATGTTGTTTTTCAGTCACTTCTTTTATTAACCCGAATATGCACACTTTAAAATTCTGTTTGGTTTTAACTGCTGTTCATATCTGCTGAATATTGTGGAGTTTGACCTAAGGCAGCTCTTTCATTCTGCCTACTATTAACTTCTTGTGGTTTTCTGTGTTTTCTAGGCCATTTTAGCAGAAAACAAGGAAAAACTGCCTGTAGTGATAAAGCCACCAGTTTATGCCAAAGACAAAGTTTTCAAGTACGTATCTGCAAACCAAATGCTTTCTTACCCAGAGTGTGTGTGGTAATTGCAGTGTGTTCAGGCTGAACAGCCTTTTCCAGCTTTGAACAACAGAGACAAGTGGAAAGGTGTATTTAGATGTAGCCACTTGCCTGAGAATCTGGCTTACTGCTTGCTCTTGTGGGATTTATTCTTCAGAGTGAATGAATTCTAACTTACAGAATTTCTAAAAAATAAATTTAGTGGTTGGTTTGGGGTTTTTTTTTTAACTAAGTGCCACCTTCTGGGTGAAAGAAAAGTTGCATAATGTTTTTACACTAATTACATAGTGGTGTTTTGACTAGAAGTATGGGTAAGGGATATAAGACAGACTAAAGGCTTCTTTTGTGCACTATACAATGTGTGTCCATGGGGCTACCTGTGCTGCTCTGTGCTGTGTCAATATAACAGTCTATTCCCCTTCTTCAGATGAGATTGCCAAACAGGAATGTTATCAATGCCTGGGATGTTTCAAATTGGATATGTCTTACTACAAAAATGGACCGTGTGCTGTGAACCCCTTTCAGAGCAAAGCTGGAAGAACATTGCAAAGATAAGGGATTTTTGTGGTGCTGCATGGCCAGGCTGCCTTGTCCCTGGTTTTAGTCCAGAAAAACACACCCTCGCTTGGCATGTGCTGTGAGCTGCACTCCAGGGTGTTTGCAGTGTGGCACTGAGATCTGGGTTCTTGAAATACTCTGCTTGAGGGGTGAGGTTGCACCAAAGTGTTTTTTGGTAGGTGCACTCACACACCAGCTTCTTGTGTTGAGGTGATTTTGTTACTCACTTAGACCAGCTTTCCCTGAGAACTACGGAAAATCAACCTCACTTTTTGTTGGGGGGCATTTGTTAACCTGCTCAGTGATAGTTTAGATTTTATTATGTGGTTGAAATCTCTGGTTAGCAGGCTGTGAGGATAAACAAAAGCTGCTTGTTTGATCCCACGTACTTTACCCTCTTTCGGATGCAAGAGTCAAAGGGAGCTGCATTCTAATAGGATGTTGGGAAACACTCATTTATTCTTCACTGCTACCTCTTTATTTTGCATATTTATGTTCCAAGTGAATGGCATTCACAACAGAGAGGGAAGCAGGGGGAAACACATCAAATTCTTCCTGCTCTGTTTCTAAGGAATTTCACCCACATTCTGTCCATGTATTCTCTTCTCCTTTATCCAGTTCATGTCTGAACAAGAAGGCCAGAAGGTCCATCTTGTGTTCTGAAGTTTGTCCACTAGAGTTCCTCCAGGAGCAGGGCAGCATCTCAGAGTCCAGATGACCCAGTGAGAGATACAGTCTTCCAGTGCCCTTGGCCTCTTTGAAAGGTTTTAGGGCTTCCACCATGGACAGAGAGATGGGAACACGTGGAGCTGAGTAGATGTGTTCATGTGTCTGCTCTGCCTGGTGTGTTGGCACTGTTCTCGGGGACCCAGAAGAAATTAAAGGCTTGAGGTTGCAAAGTTTAGAACCTGGGATCCCAAGACAGAATGGGAAGATGAAATAAATGCTTAACCTGGCTCCTGAAAAGCAGGGGAGCAAGTACTTGTGGTTTGACATAACAATATTATAGGTTCAAGTAGGTCTTGTAGTGTAATAACTGCTGCCCTAGGGAGATTGTTCTACCCAGCTGTGCTGATTACTGGATTGAAAAAAGGGTGAATAAAAGAACTAAATGCTTCAAAGATAACTTTATTATGAAAAGTCCTTCCAGTTTGTGCTGGGCTTGATCATCTCTGCTTCTCTTGATCTTTTCTTTCATGAGTCTCTTCAGCCACATCAGTCATAGTTTAAAAACGCCCAGAGAGCTGCTCTGGCACAACTCTTTGGTCGGTCTTGTCAGCTCTCTGCTATGGGACTTGATTCTCATAACTTCTTAGCTTTAAATGTTTTTGAATAAGTTAAGTAACATCTAAACATAGTTTATCTTATTTGCACAATTTCACTGAATTTAGTCCCAGACTTTGTAGCATCCCTACCAGGACCTCTGTGTGACAAGAGGGGGGCAGAATCATTTGGGAGGTATGGTTAGGTGGCTTCATTAGTTTAGTGTGTCACTGGTATTGGGATGAAAGGTCCAAAATAGGTTGGCTGATACTACTAATTGCAGGGTAGAGATTCTGCCATCTGACAAAGCCAGAATGGGGCTTGGTGCATTTCTTATCTGTCTGGGTGTGTGTTATCAGAGTAAACAGAGAAATGTTTACCAATATACTGAACTAAAACAAAGGAAAATGCTACAGGAACAAAAGGAATTGCTGGGGAGTTGTCAGGTGCCTGCCCTTACAGTCTGTGTTCTTCAGTGCAGAGATCTGGGGTTTTTTTCAAATTTATGCCTTAATTCTAAAGTACCTGAGGTAATCTGACCACTAAACACAGTGATAGGTGTTGGCAGTAACATAGTTTAATTTTACATCATGTATCCAGGAAATTTTCCTTCTCAAACTGAAATTATTTGGCTATCCCAAGACCTTTCCTGGTAAGAGGATTGCATACAGAACAGGTGGAATAAGTTAAAAACTCAGAATGAGACAAACGGCCATATTTCCCCTCTAATCTTAACCTCCATCAGCTTATTACAGTGGTCTTTCTGCACTTAACAAGGATAGATTGAGTGCCCTTATTTCTTCTGTGCTGCACTTTTGTATTCTTTAAGCAAGTCTTAAAATACATCATCCTGAGTGCTCTGGCAAATGAATTTCGTAGCAAGACTTGAAGATTAGGAAAGCAAGCTTTTTATTTTCTATTTTACAGAAGAAGAAGAGGTATTGGGGTCAGACACAAGAACCTCTGACTGATCAAATGATGTCTAAATGTGCAGTAAGATTTATTGGATTTGTCAGGTGCTCCTGGGCTCTCCAAGTGGCCTGTGCTGTAACTCAGGCCTTTGTTAGAGCAGCATTTTTCTTACCATTGTCTGGTTTTGACTAGAGGAAGGAAGTTGGCCACAGGGCTTGTCCTAGTTGGAAGAATTGTTGAGAGAAATCTCAGCTGGTGAACCAGAGATTTCAAAGGTGTGGTGGCAGCTGGAGGGGAAAGAAGCCACTACGCAAAATACTCATAATATTGTAAGATACATTCATTCTGAAATATGCTCATTCTGAAAGCTGCTCATAAAAGTAACTTTTACTCTTTTTCCTGAGCTGGAAACCAGATCCTGTTCATGCAGCCTGGAGCAGAAGCCAGGAATTCTTAATGCAAGAATTCCAGCACTCCACCACAAAAAAATACGTGCAGTATGTTGGCTTCATCCCAAGAAGGAAAAGAAAATAAAACCCCAATAAAACTCTTGCTGCTGCCATTTATTGAGTGGATTTACTAAGCAGGTTAGGTCCATTTGAGTAGATCTGATGATCCTTTTGCTCCTAAGGCTTGTTAGCCAGTTTTGGATCTAGTGTCTTTGGATCTGCTTGGGACTAGTGTCTTTGTGGGATGGTGCCTTGTATTGTAGGGTATGTTTGTAAAGAACCCATTTGGGATTGAGCAACTTAAAGTCTAGTAGTTCTTGTGCTGCACATGATCTTTTGTGCACATTTGGCACATGGAGCTATGCAAAGTGTCTTACACACTTGTCTTTTTAAAGGGTTTATTTCCCCCCATGACTGAGCTATTTTTGCACTTACAACTTTTCAGAGAAGTGTCTGGGGAATATATCTTCCAGTTGGTTAGGAGTGGAGGAGGAGAGGGAAGTTGTACAACTGGTAAGAATAGGTCTGGAAAGGAGGGAGAATACAGTCACTTCTCATGGAAAAAATGAGTTGGTTGCTTAGTCTGTTTAAATGTTCCCTTATTATAAGAATGGTTTTTCTGTATCAGTCTCACTTTTTGAGTCAACATGCTGAGTTCTGAATTGTGACCTCACTTTGAGCTGTAAAATCATCAAAATAACCTATATTTCTATCTGCTTATTTTAGCATCCAAGTCACTGGTTTTATCTGAGAGGGGAATTTCCTAAGATATGTGACATCTTGCCTCGTTCTTGGTTATGTACTGGGAAGTCCATCAGGTTTGGGTTGGGTTTTGGTGTGGTTTAAAATGGGGCCGAGAGGAGATTTGTATTAAACCTCAAAGCTGCATGTATTTCCTCATATACCTAATGCACATACTTTGATATGTTTTGGAAATGTCTTTGGTTATTTGGAAATGTCTCTGTGTGAGAAGTTAGTTCTGAAGAAACAAAAATCACCTTCTGAAGCTGCTGAGTTAAACTGACAAGATTTCCTGTGACTTTCTTTCATGTGAATGACAGCAGGTTGATTTTTAGAGCTCTTCCAGCAATGAAGGTATTCACAAGGTCGCTCTCACTCCTGGACTTGTCATGTAGAACAGGGAATTCATGTCAGTGCTGCTCTGTCAGGGACTTGGTCATCATCTTCTGAATTGTTACTTCTGTGAAGCTGAGCCACCTCTGACATTTCTGTCCCACTTCCATTTAGAATGTTTCTGTGTATGAAGGGGGTGTCACAGAGAGCATGTATTGGAAGAGCATAGTTCTCATAGACAGTGAAGGTTAAAACTTTTCTGTTCAAACACAAGGTGATCAGTCTCAGAAACTCCACTGATGTTTTCCTTCATTTGCCTGTTTTCCTGTAGGGTTTTCACAGACATTCAGCAAGTCCTCAACAACCTGACACATCCCCGTTTCGTATTCACAGACAACGAGGGGGAAGCAGACATCCTCTACAACTTCTCACACTTCAAAGATTACAGGTTGGATCATACAATTCCTTTTTTTTCTTTTGCTGTAAAATCTGAGTTCCCAAAGGCCTCCCCAGCCTTCCTCTTTCACCAACAACTTGCTTGTTTTGTAGGAAGCTGAGTGAGGAGAGGCCTGAGGTGATGCTGAATCAGTTCCCATGTGAGAACCTCCTGACAGTCAAAGACTGCCTGGCATCCATTGCCAGAAGAGCTGGAGGCCCAGATGGCCCAAGGTGGTTGCCTCGCACTTTTAACCTCCAGACAGAGTTGCCCCAGTTCATCAGCTACTTTCAGCAGCGTGACAGAAGGTGACTCATGTTTCCACTGCCTTAGTTTTGTGCTTTCTTTATCCCACTTCCCTCAAAGACCAATGACCTCCATTTTGGGCTTGGCAGCTGTTGCACCACCATGAGTTAGCCCTTGCTGCATTTATGAATTTCACCTGGAAAGTGTGGGCTTTTTAGGTATTTTCTTTGATGTAACACTATCTAAGCAACACGTTTTGAAACCCAGAAACATTGCAAAGGTTTGAATAGAGTTTGTTGCTTTTTGTCTGGTCAGGACCTTACCTCCTGTATTTAACTGATACACAAAGGCTCAAAATGTGTTTGCAACAAGTGTGGGGATTTTTATTCTTCCTATTCTTCTGCACTTAAGCCAGAGTGGAAAATGTTTAGAGTTAAAGTAAGTAAAATTTGGTTTTAATGTTAGCCTAAAGCAGTTGTGCAGCCTTAGGGTTTTAATTCCATGCTTTCTGCCTTGGCGTGGATGAAAACTAGGATTTTCTTTTTATAAGAGAGAAAGAGAGCATTGGGTGCTGCTAGTGAATAACCTCTTCTGTTTAGCATGGAGTATTCTGGGTGAAAGGTTGCTGCTTTGGTGACTCTTGCTTATTATGGTGGCACCTGCCAGGTGTTTCATTTGGCCATTATTTGCTACAAATATTCTGTTACTGATTGCTATGACCAGGAGAGAGCACACCTTCCATGTACCCCTAGTGTGTGGTGGTTTAATTCCTTTTTAATATCAAGATTGACAGTGAATGCAGTGTGTGTGTAGGGAATGGGAAGGAGAGGACAGGAATTTTCAAGCTGCTAACACTGCTAACTCAGCTCAGTTTGTGGTGTTTACCATGAAGCTGAAGAAGTTTCTCAGGATGCTTTCTTAGGTTGAGGAAAGGAAGACATCAAGGATCACCCTGTCCTAACTCGACAGGATACGCAGAAAGACCAGCAAATTGCCAGTTGTTCTCAAGGATGTCTCAAAGAGTTTTGCACCTTGAGGTGTCTGGGTACTTGAAAGTGAGATGATGGTGCTGTGCTTTCATCTTCTTGTAAAGTGAGCTGTTGAGATACTGGGTGGTTTCTTCCCAAAGAGATGAGTTATGGTGTCATTTAATTTTAATGAGTCACAGGGGTCATTAGGGGGTCAACTTGAAAAATTGCACAATACCCTGCCACAATGTTCCCAGACTCCTGGCAGGATGGTTCCACACCAGGACCTGTCCATGTCCTGTTCATGGGGTTTTTTTCTCCTTTTGATGGAGTCAGATGCAGAAGAAAATAAACAGTGAGATCATGATAAGCCCTAACTGGAAAAAGATCTGTGAAAGGTACCATTGCCTTTTCTCCCCTTTGTGCCTCAGACCTACTAGTCCCAGCTGTCAGTCAGAAGTCCTTAGTTCTTGCACTGAAGTGTTTTTCCAGGAGGGGATGTGGATCCATTCAGGTGGGTGTTCAGACAGATGAATGAGGTGGATACTTACAGGTGTTGCTCTCTCTCTCTCTCAGAGGAGAAGACAATCACTGGATATGCAAACCATGGAACTTGGCCAGAAGCCTGGACACCCACATCACCAACAGCCTTAACAATATCATCAGGCACAGGGAAAGCAGCCCAAAGGTTAGAGAGCATGGTATTGTACGGGCTTTAAAGGCCAGAGCTGAAAAAACTGCTTCATAGGAGGAGTTTTGTTAAAAATACAAAGGAAATTAATTTGCTTCAGATTCCCTATGCTGGCCATAGGTCAGAACAGATTCAACGACCCTTGCATTTGAGCTGAGGTCCATTCCCTGTGGGTTTGCTCTGTTGTAGGTAGTGTGCAAATACATTGAGAATCCAGTGCTGTTCCACAGAGAGGACGTGGGGCTGGTGAAGTTCGACATCCGCTACGTGGTGCTGCTGAGGTCCATCAGGCCACTGAGGCTCTACAGCTACGATGTGTTCTGGCTGCGCTTCTCCAACAGGTAATTCAGGACCTGCCCCTGGGTACTGTGCAGGCTCTTGGAGTGGAATCATGCCTTGGAAGCTGAGGAGCTGTTCTGTTCCTTAGGGCATTCTCACTTGATGACTTGGATGACTACGAGAAGCATTTCACGGTCATGAATTATGCTCCTGGTGTGACATTAAAACAGGTGAGCAAACAGCCCAAAACACTTTTCCCTCACCTTTCTGTTGGTAGAAAATCTTCCATTGCCTGCTTTGTGACTGCTAGCAAATAATCTAGTTCACATCCCCTTAAACAGGGTGTTCAAAGTACCCCAAGGCCTAAGCAAGTATCTTCCTAGACTCTTCCCCTCTGTGATTATAGAGGGGAATACAAACCTACGCCCTGAATATAATCCTCATTGGTAGGGACAATATTACAAAAAATGGCAGCTCACCATTGTCAGAGCCTTAGTGCAGTCTTTTATAGCAACAGATACTGTAACTAATTCCCTAATTCTCTACCGGCTTTTGTATGAATGGCAAAAAATATTGGATATTCCATTCTCTTGCCTTCTGATTGCTCAGTCGTTCCCAACTTAAACTGTTTCAGGTACACTGTGAAGACTTCATTCCTCTGTTTGAAAAACAGTATCCTGAGTATCCTTGGACAACAGTCCAAGTAAGTCAGCAATTCATCTTTCTCGTGTAAATGTTCATGGATCTGTTTGGGGATTTTTTACTCAGCTTTTCCAAGCTTTGTGTTGTTTGGATTGTTTATCCCATAAGATGTATCTCATGTGTGTCAGTTCTACAAAGGACATCATTGGCTTTTACTTTAGAAGCGTTTCTTAACTTTGCATAATTTGCCTCAAACACTTTGTTGTCAGAGAACTTTTATTTCACAATTTGAGAATTTTATTTCATGGTTACACTATGCTGGTCTTAATAACACAGCCAGTCCTGACTACCCTGTGTTGTCATTAGGTCTAAATGCATATGTTAAAGCCAATACTTTGCAGATTATCCTCTGTTGCCTAGGAACAGAGGAATTTATACAGACTCTTTTAAAAAAAACTGTATGAATGAAGTGATTAGAAACATGTTTATTGCTTTTGTGGAACCTCACTTCTCATTCTGAGACTTCTTTCTGTTATTAGGCAGATATTTTCAAGGCATTTGCTGAACTGTTCCAAGTTGCTTCAGCTAAACCTGCACCTCTTGGCATCTGTGATTATCCATCATCAAGAGCAATATATGCCATTGACTTGATGCTTAAATGGGACACCAGCAGAGATGGTGAGAAGCTTGTTTATTTGAATGTTGAATTCTTTATTCTGTTAACTGCTTGGCTGCCTCCTTGCTTCCCTTGTGCCCCTGCTGTTCCTACCCTCTGTTTGGAGAAAAACAAAACAAACCAACCCAGGGGAAAAAGAAACAAAAGAACCCAAGCAAACAGCCCCACCCACATACAAAAAAACCCAAACAAATGCCTGAAATAACCATCTCTCTGAAAACCTCAGAAACATCTTACTCTCTGTGGCTTCCAGGCTTGGACCAGTGTCTTCAGTGCACTTATTAAAGCAGGGAATGGATCAGTGATGTCCTCAGGACCATCATTCAGTTGTTACCAAGTCTCTGCAAGAAATTATGAGTGAGGCCACTCCTTTAGTAGTGACATGGAGTGGCTGCAGTGTAAAGGAACAGGACTGCTGGATATCCAGGAGGTTTAAGGAAGGAAGGTTTGTCCCTGAGACAAAAGGAGAAGCAGAGTTTTCTGGAGGATGTTCCAGGCTGTCAAGCAAAGCAGCTGTGCCAGGGAGATCCCATTAAATTGCTGCAAATTCTCCTTTTAAATGAGGCACTGGATTAGCAGTGACTGCAGAATCTGTTGGGTAATTGTCCTTTGGATGATGATGGTAGAACACACCTCCATCCCTCCAGTAAAAACCAAACCCACTGAAACAAAACCACTCCAGTTAGTGCCTTACCAACGTGGGGTCATAAAAGGTGGCTTTTTCCAGCCATTTCCTGTAATCCCTGGATTGTAATCCCTGGATTTGGGATCTCTGCAGAGCTTGTATTGAGATGCAATGTTTGTGTTCACCTTTCCAGGGAAAAGAATTATGCAGCCTCAGATCCTGGAGGTGAACTTCAATCCTGACTGTGACAGAGCCTGCAAATACCACCCTACCTTTTTTAATGATGTCTTCAGCACCCTGTTTCTGGATGAGCCAGACGACTGCCATGTGACATGCATTGTGTAGCCACAGGAGGCATGACTATCAAGCTCCTTCTCAGATATGCCTAACAGCAAGATTTATATTTCAGTTCTATGAGCTGCTGATGCAACTGTTTTCCTGTAACTGATAACCAAGGGAAAAAATTGTGTTAGAAGAACATGCATATATCATATACTGTATTGATTATTACTTTGTCTGCATTTTCCTTGTCTTCTTTTGTTCTTTCTGTAAATCACTGGCGTGTGTTAAAAGTGTCTTGTTTATTGACTGTGGGAGACCTCAAAACAGGACAGTAATTAGGGCAGTGGACTTGTTTTTCAGGTAGCCTCATTGCTTGCTTGCTGGGAAACATTGCACAAGTTCCCTGTGTCAACATTAAAACTATAATTTACTGAATCATGGTGGAGTTTGTATGTCTTTCTTATCTCTCCCTCCTAGACAAAGATCTAAAAAGTCCTGGTGGGAAAATAACAGGGTATTTCTGTGCAATGAACTGCTGGGTCAATGAGACTAAAGATTTTATGGCTCTTCCCATTTTTCTTATTTAAAAAGAGGCAAACAGAACCCACAGCTTTTAGGAACCCTCAAAGAAATCAGACTTCTGAGAAGGGGTCAGGAAGGAAGTGAGGAGGAGGCAGTGTCAGGAGCAGCACAGGAATGCAGAAGCAGCCTGAAAGAATGAAAGGGATCTGGAAAACTCCCAGAAGCCCAAGCAGTCTTTGGACTTCAAAGCTCAGGCCCTAAAAAAGGGGTATTTGAGAGTGGGGTGTCAGTTTGAAATTAATCATTCCTAATCTCTCTTCTTTCCTCAAATCAAGAGTAACTGGCTGAAATTTAGGGATTTTATGTGCAAGTTGCAAAAAATCCTGCTGTATGTCATGCTATAGGTTTGCAGCAATCAGGATGTGTCTGAGGGCAAAGTAGAGTTATAGAATTGTATAAATGTTCTAAGCCTTGCCTCAGACTTTGTGAATATGCAAAGTTTTCCCTCATGACCAGGAAGGGAAAGGGATAATTTAGGCTATTTCAGGCTGGTCTGCAGAAACCTCCTTCCTTCCCCTGACTGCAAGCCAGGCTGGAGAAATAAACCATTAGGAAACTTAGGAAAATTCAGGCACTGTGCAGGTGGGGCAGCAGGGAGAGCTGGATCTAAAGGGGAAGGTGGGTCCTCACAGTTTCCTTATAGGTGTTCTGAGTTTCCTGTTTTGTCTTGCCCAGTGCAGTGGTGAGGAGATGAAGGGGCTGTCTTTGAGGCTACAGAATCCTGTTGTCCTCTGCTCAGAACAATTTCAAAACAACACAAGCAAGGCACAAGGTAAGTTTACAAGTAGTTTAATGCATTTAGCTGACAGTAGAATGTACCCTGCTTCAGAGTGGGAAGGCACAAGTTGTTCTGAAGAGCTTGTCTTCAGTGTTTCCAGAGTACAGTGAGAAATCCCTGGCAGCTGTGGTGGGACACAGCACAGCCCAAGAGCACTGTGCCCTGTGCTAAACATGAGAGGCTGAGGCCACAGTCACGCCTGTCACTGTTAGGAGCACCTTTCTGGGAGCTGGATTTCTTCCTCTGAACATAATGGGGCTGGAGTTCCTGCTTATTTCTGGCAATAGTTAAAATGCTGTGATCATATAAAATACAGTGCTGTGATAATATAACACCAGTACTTTTAAATCAACACTTCCTTTCAGTTTGCTATAAAGCCCAGCCAGGCACACACCCCCCTTTGTGCCTTGCCTGGTAAAGGGATATCTGTTTTGACAAGAACTGCTTTGTCATCTTGGAATTAGCACGTGGTGTGAGTAGGTCAGCTGAAAAATAAGGCCATAACTTTATATAAAAAAATTACTGCAGGAAAAAAGAATCCTTTTGGCTGCAAACTGGTTATTCAGGTTTTTTCTTGTTGCCATTGTCCTTCCAGATGCGGTAGTTGAGTGCAGAAGCCATGGCTAGCCAAGCTAAATAAGGAACCATCAAATAAGCTGCAGTCCTGTTGATGTTATACCAGGAAGCAGTTGTGGCTGTTGCTGTACCAGCTGTAAGCAGGAGAGTCGCCAAGCCCTGAAACACAGAAGGTGGTCAGTGTTGTTTCCATTCACTGCATTTCCTTGACCCCCCAGTCTCTGTGTGGCTCTTCCCTCCCCCCTCTGCAAAGCCTTCCCCTCTTAGCTCATGTGCATCTAGAGAACCAGGCAAACATTTTTATTTCACTAGTCTCTTCTAAAATGGGTGTTGATTACCTGAATAATGTTGTTATAATAACCACCTTCCCACTGCTGTTTGCCAGAGAGTAGTTTACATTTTCTGCTCACACAAAGCTCTTACCAAAGGCTGGCAGAGAGAGCTGATTGGAATCTATACATTTAGGGATGCTCTAGATAGGTAAATTCTCTCTGTCTTAAAGACAATTTCAGAAAACTTCAAGCCTTTTTCTGTACTCAGGCTCATTTTCAGGGAGAAAGGACTGTGACACAAACCTTTCCTCTTAGCACCTTGCAAACAGGAGTAGAAGCCTTTGATTAAGAAACTTTTAATTTTCCACTTACCCATCCCATTCTGTGAGCTCCAAAAAATACTGGGGTCCATGCCCAGTTCAGTGCCAGCTGCCCTGCATAGAGACCCAGAGGCACCACTGACTTCTCACTGAAGCCCCCCAGCTCCTTCCACACCAGGTAGGAGCCGTATCTGTAGAAAGCAAATAGAAGGTGGAATTCACTGCCCTGGTCAGAAAGCTACCCCAGATTATTGATCAAATGAAGTAACTTCAGTGCTCAGGTCTAGATTAACTTGGAAAAGTAGGTACCCAGGCACTGCTTGGCAGAGGAACTGCTCTGGATAACAACGTAGAGAGAGAAAAATTCCCAGCCCAGCCAGAGTTCTCACTTCAGGTGCACAGTAGCTGATGCCCTGCATTTCAGTCTTAAAGCAGAATGCCATGTTGAGATGGAAACAAGTAGTCTAAGATGCAAATAGTTCAGAAGCTTCATCTTGGTACCAGGAGAGGGTGCTTTAAAGACTTTAAAAAAATAAAATCACAACCCACTAACTTTTTAGGTGGATGACATGAGTAGAAATAGAATCAAGTGACATCCCAAAGCACAGCTGAGTATGGAGAAGGATGGTACTAGAACTGTTTCTTTTGCTCATTTGACTTAAGATTTCAGTCCAAATGACGGCACAGCCATTCCAGATAACTACAGTAGAATCCCTTGGATAAAATGCCAACCTCTGGAACTGAGAAGCTGATACAGACTGTGAACTGAACTGGACAGCACGGGGCTCACTTCTATTTCTCCTGGAGCACCAGTGGAGACCAACTTGTAGGAATTGTTTTTACAGGAGCAGACAAACGTCCACAGGAGTAATTGCAAGGAGTTTGTCTTCAAAAAGAAAAGGACTTCTTTTGTTTGTTTAACCCACTTAGTGACCCAAGCTTGCTTCTTGGCCATTACTGTCATAGGGACTGAACAATGCAGCTTTGATATTCTGGCAGTTTAAGAGGAGAGAGTAATAACAACAAAAGGGAGGGCAGGATAAGCATTAGAAACTTAACAGTTTCCTAAGGGGAAGGCACTCTGAAGGAATGAAATGTCATGATCCTGTAAAGCAGTGAGGAGGATCAAAACTGCCCAACTTCTACATGTGTTTTTGCTACATCGCATTAAAAGTTACAGTCCCACTGCCAAAATACAGTTTTATAAAACTATTATGGTTCCTTTGGGATGGTATTTGGCCTTGTGATTCCTTGTTCATCTGACAGTAATTGCTGTGCTGTCAGGTATTTTCAATGAGTTCAATAAGGAGACAGTGTATGGTTTCAAGCACTTGCAGTTTAACAGCCTGGCACTTTTATTTGAAAGGTCTTGTGTGTTTTGATTTTGGTTTCTTTTAATTGAGCTCTGTTTAAACAGTTCTATCCTAATTTTCCTCCTTGCCCCTCACTTTTTTATTTTTTTTTAATTTTCCTCAAATAAAAAACTACTGAAGGACATCCTTAGAAGAAATCCCAGTGCTGCAGCTCAGCAGGTTTTCCCCTCAGAATGAATGAGGAAAGCAAATCAATGGCAGCTTTTCCAGCTCCTGCTTGTGATGTGGATACTTGTGCATGCACAGTCAAACCCACACACAGCTCCCAAAACATGTTTGTACCTGTCCAACAAGTAGTCTGACACAGTTTCTTACAAACATACAGCCACAGGAATACAACCATAGTTCTCTGGCCCAGGTAAGAGGCTTAATACAGTGTGAAAAACATACCCCATAGATGTGTAGAGGGTTCCCCACACAGGAGCAAACGCCCAGTTGGGTGGACACCAGGATGGCTTCTGCAGAGTTTCATACCACGTTGGGATTTCCTTTTTGGTTATAGTGCTCCCTAAAAATCCCCCTGCGTGGGGCAGGAGTGTGAAACCCACTGCTGGGGCCCAGGCTGGTACCACTTCCATTGAGGCAGTGACCCTGAAACAAAACCAAACACGTTGGTTGGCAGAGCAACTACAACAAGTTCCCATTTTTAGCAGATTTTAAAACTGGGGGGTCTGATCCACAGCCTACTTTTGTCACTGAGAAATTAATGGATCTTGTCCCAGCTTCATTGGACAATATCCCTGTAAACTGGGAAGGGCTGGGCTTTACTTCCCTCTCAACTGTGTGCACTAAAATTACTGAAATTTACCTACATGAATATCCTTTCAGGATATTGATTTCGTACCCATAAGTATGCCAAAGGAATAAAGCAGTTTCATATGATATGAACTGTACCTGGAAAATAAAAAGTGCAGCAAGAAGAGTGTATTTCTGTATTCACCAAGCCCATTCACCCAGTGAAATGGCTTAGTCAAGAGTAAGAGAAGAGCATGTGCAACATCAATTTATATGCTGAATTGTGGTTTTTGGCCCCAAAAGGTTGCTGAGGATGCTCCATGGCCAGTAAGAGCGATGTGAATGAGTAATGGGCACTTGAGAAGCTGCCTCGGGAAATAAACACCAGGGAGGGCCATGAGAGGGCAGGGCCTTAATGATGTTTTGCTAAACAAGCAGATCTCAGTGGGTAAACCTGTGGCTCCCTTATGAAGCACCCAACTATTGCAGCCTGTAAAGTGTGCTGGATTAAATCTGCCCACAGAAATAGGACTAAGCAATGCCTGGCTCTGCTTTGGTTAAGAGCACAGGCAGCAGGAAGAACAGCAGGTAAGGAGGATAAAGCTTCATTGCAGATTTTCTGGCCAAGAGCTACAGAGGAGCTGTGTTTAGTTTACTGAAATGGAAGCAGAGCAGAGGCTCAGTAAAACAGGGCACATCTAAAAGGTGGTTTTTCACGTATGCACGAGGCAAATAGACCCAATTCCTGTCCATCTGTTATGCAGGAGGGGGAGGCAGCAGGGAGGGATCATGAGAGAGGGTGCAGCAGTGAGGAAAGAGCAGCTGTGGAAGATAAAGTTGTAGAGCAACAAGCATTTCAGAGGCTCGTCACAGGAAAGTACCATGTTGATGTTGTCCTGGCCCTTGTCTTTCCATGCATTTAAAAGTTCCTGTAGCTGCAGCTGTGGCTGCTGGGATGAGGAGGCAGGAAGGGGGAGAGGAAACCCTACTTGCCCCAGATGGGGAATGGAGCAGAGCACAGATGATGCTGCACTGGGGCACTTCTGATGGGATGGATTTCTGTTTGGAGCTGGGGCACCAGCTTGGCCAGCAAGGGAGCTCTGGCACTGTGGGGTTTGTCCCTGTACTCAGGGCTCTGCAGATTTAATGAAGGGATTTCAGTGGCTGGGACCACAAACTGTGGCATCAACAGAAACCCCTGTGACAGAAGCAGAGTGGGATTTGGAAGCCAAAACTGAGAGCAGGGGGGGGACTGGTAAAACGTGCAGGGATGAGAGAGGTGTAAGGAGCAAACAAGAAAGGGCGTGCAGGGGCTGGGTTTGGGCAGGCCTTAGGGGAAGTGGGAAATTAATAGAAATGCACACAAAAAAGGCAGCAGACAAAGCAATACAAGGTCAAAAACAGGACAAAAGAATGAATGGGTGAAAACAACTGAGCAGGGAATGATTCAGAACTGAGGCTGGGGAGAAGGAGAGAGGAGAGAACAGGATCATTTAGGTCTTGGGGGGAGGATGGACAAGGGAGGGAGGAAACAATCTGCATAGCTCAGTGCTGTAGTCATTGCTGCCACATTTCCTGCCTGATGGATCCTGCTTGCTTTTTACCGGGGTGCACCTTCAAAGCACAGAGCAGTCCTGATCCCTGCTCCTCGACCTGCAGTGTTCCTCTCCCAGGGAAGCACACACCACTTGTCACCCCCCTCACAGCAGGAAAGGCTCTGCTTCTGCTGGGATGTGAAACAAGTCCCATGTGCAGCAGCAACAGGGTGCGCAGGGAACAAGAGCTCCAAGCACACAATGACTCTCTTTGCTGCCTTCTGGTAAGTAATTCCCAAAGGTTAAGGTAGAAGCTTGAAGTTAATAAGGGCTCACTAATTTTTAACCCTCTGCTTTTGCTTTGCCTGCAGAGAGAACACCAGCCTAGCTCTCTGGAGCAGCTCCAGCGTGGCTGTCAAATACTGCTTTCTAAAAAGGGATAAGCAAGAACCCAAAGGGGTTTATGCTTCATTTGGATGTAACAACATAAGGGTGGCTTCCTGCAGTGTCAGGCACCCGGGCTGCCTCAGGGGTTCTGACAAAGCCTGGCAGTGTCCTGTGAGCTGAAAGTGCTCAATCCTGCTCTGTTGCAGTCCACGGTGAAGAGATGATGTAGCTGCACACCTGTCCCTGTGCACGCTGGAGGAAGAGCATTGAAACAACCCTTAAGTGAGGAGAGAAAGAAAACCAGGCAGGCAAATAGAAATGGGCACAGCACAAAGCAAAGAAACAAGGAAAGTGAAGCCACCCTTGAACAGCCAAGGGGAGGAAATGGAAGTGAAGAGACCGGACAGACCAGCTTGAACTGAATGTTGGTGTCCCAGCCTTTGGGCTACTGTTGCTACTCGTACTTTCCAACAGCATTTCTCAGGCTTTCCCAAGCATGGCAAAATACTCTGTCTGGCCTAGTACCAGGGAGAAAGAGGGACAAAACCATGCAGAGCAAGATGCAGCATGGCTCAGCCTAGGACCTAGCTGTCCATCAGCAGTGGGAGTGCCTGCGTTTTCATTGCCAGGGGATCAAATACTAATATCAATTTCCCATAAAAAGCATTAGTTGACTCAGGGAGCAGCACTAGCTGGCTATGGAGGAAGCTCTATCTGTCTGTCTTTGGTTACTTGGTGTAGGTCTGTAGTAAGGCAGTAAGCAAAAGGCAAGGATGCACTGAAGGGTCTGTGCTTTCAGGCAGTGCTGTGGCATTTGTTTGGTTACCTGTGCAGCACAAGAGCTGTGAGAGCCTTATAGAACAGCCAGTACATTTCTGAAAGTAATGCAACCACAGAGGTTCATCAGCCCTGGCTCCCTTTAGGTGCAGAGCTGATAATCAGAAACGACTTGGTGATAATTACACATCACAGACTTGCTAACACAGCCCCTCTGGCTGCACCAGTATGACCCAACCCAGAAATAATAACTACCTTCCCAGTCCTATCCCAGCTCCGCTCCAGGGCGAGTTGCACAATATTCTTGCCCCCTGATTTCCCTCTTTAGGAGACCTGGGTGGCTGTAGATGATATCTGCAGTGTACCCAGCAGCTACCTGCCTCAAAGACCCACCACAGCTGGAAATATTTTCTTCTCACACACCTTTAACTCATTTATTTCCGTTTCCACTTCTTATCTCTGCCCTGCAACACATTCTCCATCATCCTGCCCATTTCCTGTGCATTCAGGCGGTTTCAGCAGTCCACTGGAGGCTGCAGTATGTTTTATATATGTTAGAATAATTTCCCTAGGTATTCAAAACAACTTGCCCAAAGTTGGTTCCAGCTACATAAAGCAAAAGAAGGGAGGCAGGAAAGGACAACTTGCTTTCATCCCATTTTCTTCTACCCCTGCACTGAGAAAGCTTCTGACTAATCCCTTTCTTGTGCAACTTGGGCCTGGCTACCCAATCACGTGGGGCTTAAGTTATAGTTATGACATTAAAAACACAAAGGAAAAATCTCTCGTGGGTTTCCAGAGCCCACTGTTTGGAGTTAGATGTGACCACACCATGAAAAGGGCGGTTCTCCAGACGGATTCCCTCCCTCTCATCCCCTACTCTTTATTTTTTGAGGGCAGATGTGGTTCTGCCCAGGTCTGAGAGGCAGCATGCAAACTTCCCCTGGGGAAGAGGCTTCTTCCCGAGAGAGATGTCTGAAGAATTAAGAGTTACACACTTAATTTTTATTGATAAGCTGCTTATGTGTGTTGTGGCCTTGACTCCTGGGAAACTGCAGCGCTAAAACCAAAGTTGCATCACAGCCTGTGATACAGAAAGCAGCTACCACAAAAAAAGCAGCCTCGTCTTTGCTATCAAATCTCAAGTGACACAGACACTTCAAACAATAAATGTTATATAAATATCTAACAAGTCTATGGTACATATTTACAATGTGTATTTACAATTTAAAATACGGTATTTATTTAAGAATATAATGCAAGGCATGGAATAGAAACAAAAAGTCTCACTGCCCAGGTTACACCTCTTTTAAAGTGGCAGAGCACAAGTTGTGCAAATAAACCTGTGATTTACTGAAGGCTCACATACAGGGAACTGAAATGCACACCAGAACAAACTCTTCCCAGGCAATAATTTGCCATTTACTGCTCCATGTCTTCTCATTTTCCCTGTGTCTGTTTGTATTAAACCCTCTGCATTCACACAAAACATCCCTTCCTTCCAAACAGCCACCCAACATCCTCCTGTAGGTTTTCCTTCTTCATCATCCACACCTCTTAAAACAAAAAAGTTAAGTTTCTTTTGGATATTCCAAATTTAAGTTCTGCCTAGGCCTGGCTCTTCCCAGCTGGCCAGGCACTGTGATGGGGTAAAATGAATCACCCCTGCTAAGCCTCAATGCTTTACCCACAGCCTGCACCCTTTTGCTCTGGGGGCTCCTGTGACCCCATTTCCTTCTCCCAACCTGCACTAACACAAGTCTCTTTTACTGAGCTCCTCTGACTCAATGCTTGGTGCTGTTTCATAACCTTACACAATGCAAAGTTATTACACAACAATAACTCCAGCACGGCAACTTTCACTTTTATAAAAAATAATCTTGCTCGAACTACATCACAGAGCGTTTTGTGCTGATTCGTGAGCATTGCTCAAAAATTCAGAAGGAAACCCCAAACCCGTTGTTTCAGCCCTAAGAAACGCTGGGGGAGGGAGAGCCTTTGGCTGAAGAGCATCCTGAAATCCTGCCCGGAGTGCAGAGGGGACAGGGGCGGCGGGCACAGCTGGGCAGATGTGAGCGACTGGGAACCGCACACGCCGGCTGAAAGGGAACAACGAGCTCCCTTGCTTTGTTCGCTTCTTGTCCTTTTATAACCACTTTCCACCCCAAACAGCCGTGGGTGAGATTTCTCCGCCCGTGATCCCGGTGCCCGCATCCAGAGGGTCCCATCCTGCCCGGGGACAGGTCCCTCCCTGCCCACCGGGATGAACCCACTTGGGAATGAACCTACCCGGGGATGAACCCACTTGGGAATGAACCCACCCCATGCCATGCCACGCAATGCCGTGCCATGCCATGGAATGGAATGCCATCCCACCCCACCCCATCCCATCCCATCCCGTCCCGTCCCATGCCATGCCATGGAATGACACCCCACGCCACCCCATGCCATGCCATGCCATCCCATGCTATGCCATGCCACCCCATCCCATCCCACCCCATTCCATCCCGTCCCATGCCATGCCATGCCATGCCATGCCACCCCACCCCACCCCATCTCATCTCATCTCATCCCATCCCATCCCATCCCACCCCATCCCATCCCATCCCGCAGGAGCACCCCAGTTACCCCCTCTCCGCCGCCGCCGTTCGCGCCTCCTCCTCCTTTTCTTCTTTCGCCTCCTCCTCCTTTTCCTCTTTCTCCTCCTCCTCCTTTTCTTCTTCCTCCTCCTCCTCCTCCTCCCGCTCCTCCTTTTCCCCGTCCCTGCTCCTCCTTCCCCGGGGTGGGATCTGTGCGGGCGGCGCGCCGGGGCTACCCTCCCTCTTCTCCCCTCCCCTCTCCCCTCCTTTCCCCTCCCTCTCCCCCTCTATCTCCTCCCTCCTTTCCCCTCCCCATCCCCTCCCCATCCCCTCCCCTGTCCCCTCCCCTCCCGGCCATGTCCCTGCCCGCCCCGCTCCTCCCATGGCCGCCCGGTGCCTCCAGCGGGCTCGGCGGCCCCCGCGGCGCTGCGGGGCGCTGGGGCAGCATCCTGCTCGGCCCTGGGCGCCCGGTGCTGAGCGCCCTGCTGGAGTCCCAGCTGCGGGGGGCCGCGGGGCCGGGGGAGGCCGAGGAGGGTGTGTGTGCGCGGCGGGCGCGGCGCTGCCCGCGGGGGCGCACGGTGCTGCTGTTCCCGGGGCAGGGCGGCCAGGCCGTGGGGATGTGCCGGGCGCTGCTGCGCTGCCCCGCCGTGCCGGGGCTGTTCCGCACCGCGGGCAAGGTGCTGGGCTACGACCTGCTGGCGCTGTGCCTGCGGGGGCCGCGGGCCGCGCTGGACCGCACCCAGCACTGCCAGCCCGCCGTGTTCGTCGCCTCCCTGGCCGCCGTCGAGATGCTCAACCACCGGCGGCCTGAGGTCAGCGGGGGGGATGCCAGGGGGGCCCGGCCCCGGGGGTGTCCCTAGCTTGGGTGTCTCCTTCCCTCGGGGTGTCCCCTCCCCTTGTATTCCCTCCTCCTGTATCCTCTCCTCGAGGTGTCCCTTCCTTGGGTGTCCTCGGGGGTCCCTTCCCTCGGGGTGTCCCTTCCTCGGGGGTCCCTTCCTTGGGTGTCCCTTCTTTGGGATGTTCCCTCCTCGTGTGTCCCTCCCCTTGTATTCCCTCC
>JAWWMP010000041.1:56444961-56458347 GCA_035047865.1 Dendrocincla tyrannina
CATCCATCCATCCATCCATCCATCCATCCATCCATCCATCCATCCATCCATCCATCCCTCCCTCCATCCCTCCCTCCCTCCCTCCATCCCTCCATCCCTCCATCCCTCCATCCCTCCATCCATCCATCCATCCATCCACCCACCCACCCATCTCCACTCATGTTGAGAGCCTTCTGCAGGGGTTCAGGCACCAGCCCCGCCCTGCCCCGTCCCGGGAGCGCCGCGGGTCCCTTCCCTGCCGCTCGCACTGCTGATGTCGCCGTGTCCCCCCTCTCGGCAGCGCTGTACGCGGTGAAGGTGCGTGCCGAGGCCATGCAGAGGGCGTCGGAGGCCGTGCCCAGCGGGATGCTCTCTGTCCTCGGCCGCAGGGAGACCAATTACCAGCTCGCCTGCCTGGAAGCCCGAGAGCACTGCGAGTCTCTGGGCATAAAGGACCCCGTGTGCACCGTCTCCAACTATCTGTTCCCAGACAGCAGGGTCATTGCTGGACACATCCAGGTACTGCTTCGGGATAACTCTGCCTTCAGGATGCTCACTCTTGTGAAGCTTTTACCTCGCACTCCTCTGTTGTGGGTGTTTTGTGCAGCCTTAGTTTGGTCAAAAAAACTTGGTTTGGGGGTTTTTTTTTGCAGCTTGTTGGGTAGGGAAAGGAATCCCTTTATCACAGTAAGTCTGGTGAGGTGGCTCTTGTGGGGCAACCGAGAAAACCTTTGTTGTGCAAGACACTCACTTCTCACTCTCTTCCCCAGGCTTTGCAGTTTTTGCAGGAGAACGCCCGGAAATATTATTTCACACGTACAAAAATGCTCCCAGTCAGTGGGGCTTTCCACACCAGACTCATGGAACCAGCAGTAGAGCCTCTGGCTGAAGTCCTCAACTCCATCGAGATCCAGAAGCCGCTGCTCTGTGTGTACTCCAACGTGGATGGCAAGAAGTACATGCACTCCAAGCACATCAGGAAGCTGCTGGTGAAGCAGGTGGTCTCTCCTGTGCTGTGGGAACAGACCATGCACTCAGTGTACGAGAGAAAGCAAGGAACAGAATTCCCTTACACCTACGAAGTGGGGCCTGGGAATCAGCTGGGAGCCATTCTCAGGAAATGCAATTTAAAGGCCTGGAAACAATACAAACATGTGGATGCTCTAGAGGATGAGGACACTGCAGAGACTTAAGGAACCTTTGGAGAAAAATCCACACAACTCGGTTTTAATTCTGACTTAAAATCTTTTTGCTCCCAGGAGAGGAAGTCTTAAACATTCGTGGCTTCTCATGATGAAAAGAGCACCAAAAGCTTTAATGGCAGTGAACATTTTCCTTCTCTGAGTGTCTCAGGTGTGGAAGAGGAGAGCAAAGTTTGGCTCTTCCAAATAACATTCTTGGGCCTCCATCCTGCAAGCAACTTTTCCAGTTTTTTCTTCTTTTTTTCTCAGCTTTTTTTTTTTTTTTTTTGGTGTGGATTCCAGTTAAATTTGTTAGCCTTGGCTGTCTGGTGCAGGGATCTTCTGCATGAATACAGGGGTGGGTCTGGGCTGTGGTGGAGGGCTCTGCTCTGGGCTTGAGGGTGCATTTAGAGGAGCCACCTGGTTGATGTTCTTGGTTTGTAACTCAGCTGACTTGTTCATCTTTGTAAAATTCTTCTATTTGGTGCCCATATTTCCAGGTAGCAGCCAAGTTATGCAGAAGATGTTACTAGGAATGTGATTTTCTTAAGGTTAAACTATAAATAAATGAAAAGGCTTTTTTTGCTCTTTTTAATGCTTTGGGGTGATCATTATTGTCCTATAATCCACAAGTGGGGGGGGGAAAGAAAAAAAACCAAAGCTTAACAAACCTGTGTCCATTTCCTGGCAGCAGGGAATGATGAGCTGGAGAGCAGCAGGTTGTCCTGAACCCTTCTGGAAAGAGCTTCCCAACTCCCTTGTCAGCACCAGCTGTGGTTGGATGGGCAGGGGCTGGGAACAGCAACATCTGCAGTGCTCAAGGTGAGGCTTGAAATGGCTTCAGCACCAAATCCGTGGGTTTGGATTCTGTAAGCAGCCTTTAATGCTCTGCTTAGCAGATAGGTAGTTAAAAATCAGGATATATTACTTAAATCAAGTGACTGACCACGTCTCCAATAACACACTATGAAATGCAGAATAACTTCCAGTTACAGCACAAATCATGTCCTGATTTCACATTTCTGGAAGGGAGAGTGGATTAAAAGCACTGGCCTTGATTATGATTGCTAAGTGGACTGTGCTACTGAACAGTTCTTTTGTGAACTGCAGTTGGCAGCTGTGCCTGCCTTTACAGTGCAAATTCCACGTTTGGCAAACATTAACAATTAGTAGAATACAGAAGAATTTGTCAGCCTTATCACATGACAGTTAAGGGTTGGGATTACTGTGAAGAAAACCACTTCATTGGAGGCTCCCATATTACAGGCAAAGTGTTATTTATTCAGTAAAGCATCCCAAAGCCATCAGTAAGTGGTTGGAATATTGCAACTAAATCCCCTTCACATTATTAAACACTGGGTTGTGCTGTGTTGGAAGTCTCTGCATCCTGTGAGACCAAATTCAACCTTAGTGACTTTCAAACCAGCTTTTATGACTGAGCATGGCACATTGGTGGCACTATGTTTGGGTTTAGAACAGTGCTTTAAAAGGTCTATATTTAAGGTTTTGAGTTGGAGAGGTGATTTTTATTTGTAGTGTTCGTACCATAAATAGGGCTTTTTCACCTGGTTGTATGCTTTGCCCAGAATGAAAGCTCTTTGGGGAAAATCAGGCCAGAAATGTCTGTTTGTAAACCAGTAGATAACCTTTGTACCTTTGGCAGCGTGGAATGCTGAAGGGAAGTCTCTGTCCTAAGAGCATTCCAGTCTTGTGGGCCTCGTTTAATCAGTGGGAAGAAGGACCTGGGTGCTGTTTGCTTTATGTTCCACTTGTTTCCTTCGTGTGATTGAGTTTTCTATTCCTTAAGACTGTGTTTTGCTCCATGCTGGAGGATGAACTTCCCTCCAGGCCCTTGTGATTTCAAGCCTTGCATTACTGATGACAGGAGTGGGACGAAGCAGAGTCATCCCACACAGCTCTGGGATGAAACAGGCAGGGCATCAGTCTCCTGAAATAGTCCAGCTGAGCCTCACTTTTTGTCTTCCCAGAAGAATTCTTTCAGTTAGGATCACGATGGAATTCTTTAAAGAGAGGGAACACCTTCCTCAACACCCTCAACTTTGACTTGGCATTTGTCTCCACTCCAATTTAAAGCAGGGACTTGAACCTGCAGCCTCCCAGGTGAGGGCTCAGATCACAAATCCATTGAAAACTGTATTTTCCTGTTTCAAAAGTGCACGAACTGTAGTAGTTGGCTGGCTGGGCAAGGAGCAGGAATCCCCTGTGCTGAGGGGAATACCCAAACCACAGAGATGCACTTTCATTTTCTCTCAGAGTCTGTAACTAAACTGCACAAGAATCAGACAAAACCTGAAGTCTTAGAGAGCAAAAACTGCAAGACAAGATCTCGCTGTTAATGTGTGACAGCACAGTCTTGGAAAATAAAGTAAGACAACACAGCAAAAGGCTCAAAGCAACAATTTAATTTTAAAAAAAGCATCATGGTTTTAATCTTTACTATCACTTTGCCAGTGTTAAAATTCAAAGGATGTCCAGCATGCCTTCAGTCTTCCTCACATCCAGATTCTCTTTAACAAACTCATTTCTATGAAATAGACACTTTATATTGCATTAAAACAAACACACACACAAAAACGCCTGGAGTCACATTTCAAAACTAGCAAGTCAGGCAGTTATCCAGCAACAACCTCCTTATTTTAAACATTTTTAATTCTTTTTAAAAAAAAGTATGAAACAGCAGTGACCCAGCACTAGCCTAGGGTTTTAAATATTAAAAGAGGGGTTTTTTTTATCAGTGTAAATTCGACAAAACAAACCAGCTGCCACCACCGGGGTGTTCATGATGTTGGTCAGAGTCCAGCAATGACCTCCTCCTGTGTGTCCACTCTACAGTCCGTGGTTCATGGCCCACCAAAAAGCAGCCAGGAGCAAGGCTGCAGGCAGCAGCTTGTGGCACACACACCTGCCAGGCAGCCTGCACACCTGGGGGAGAAAGGGAGGGCATTAGCAAGGACCAGCAGCAAAAAGAGGCTGCAAAAAGCCAAAGGGGGTCAAACCCAGCTGCGAGGAACCCCATCCGTGTCTCTGCTTATCCCCCCCCTGGGATGGACCCTCCTGGGCTGGGTGGGATTTGGGCAGCTGTCTAGAAATGAGAAATTCCAGCCCTAGAGCTGCAGGATGTCCTCTACTCATGGGCACTTCAAAGGGAATTCAGTGCTGCTGTCACCTCCTTGCCAGCCAAAAGCGGGGAGAGAAGGGAGGGACCATACCCAGCTCCCATAGCCAACGAGGCGCTTTGTCCAGCTACTGCTCCAAACCTTTCCAAAGCTTCTTAAAACACTTTCAATGACGTTCCATGTCTGGAAAACACTGATAGCCACCCTGGGGATGGGAAGAAAACAAAACAAGGAGAAGAAAGCATGGGGATGGAAAATTTATTCTAAAAATCGGCCAATAAAATGCCAAAATTTAGAAAATGAAAAAAAAAAACCACAACAAAAAAAAGCCCCAACAAAACAACCCAATAAACAAACAAACAAAACACCCAAACAAACCCCTCCAATATGTTCCTTCCTGAAAGTCAATGTGCTGTATTCCTCTAAATATTTCGGAAGAAGGCCTTTGAAAGGTAATTTGGTTTCTGAATTAAGTGATTAGGGGGCAATCTGGAGCCTTTTGCCTTTAAATGGCTGGAGACTGTGGAAACAATTCACATGATAAAGCGGCAGGATCTGTTTCCTTCCCTTTTATTCCTTCTATTCTGTATCAGCAGCTATATTTTTTTTTTTAATTTTGTGTCCAGAAAGGTTTATGCCAGCTGGTTTTTCGAAGGCTCTGCCCATAAGGTGACTTACAGTCGTGCCAGGTGAAGCAGCGCATCCTCCAAGGTCCTGTGGTACCTCCTGTTGAACTCATCCCCGATCAGGGCCAGCTGATGGCCAACCTGAGTGGCTGAGCTGCAAAATTTGGGACACTGTGCACATTAGAGGAGAATTCTGCGACAGCAAGACTTTAAAAGCTCTCTGCAAAGGTCAGGAGCAGTTATTGCCCCAACAGCTAGGCATGTAAAAGAGAAATATTAAGGGTGGTTTTCCTTTTTCCACACGTTATTTATGGGTTTATTGATTAAGCATCTTACACTCATATTTAAGTGCATAAAGAAGTGCTTTGATGTTTTCCTAAAAAGCTGCACTTTTGGCAATTTTGAAAAAAAACATGCTGATTTTTTTAGGTGTCTCATTTCTTTATAGAAGACAATGGAATTCTGGTTTGGGTTTGGTGTCCCCCCCCCCCACCCAGAGTCAAAACACTGAAACAGCCTTTGAACCTTTCCAAATATTTCATCTTACCAAAACATTGGCTTTGTCATCCCCCGGATTCACTGCAATGATTTCCAGGATGCAGTGTGGGGCTCCTTTTGGGTGCTACCCTGCTACGGACTGACCAAACCCTCAAGGCTTTTAGGGAGCTCCTGGGGCACACAGAAACTCGAGAACAACATCTGTGGCAACACCTTGATGCCAAAAACTAGTTGTGCCTTCCTGGGGAAAATTTCCAATTCGATTTAGCTTCTCTCAGACATTCGTGTTCGTGTTTGTTTTGGTAGAGAAATAATACAAACACACATTTTTATTTTAACTTGCGTTTCTGCTGAGATCTGCTTGTGAGATCTGCTCAAGAGAGCTTAATTCCAGAGATCTGCTTAAAAAAACTTGGGCTCGGCTTGGTCAGTCCCATCAACTAAAAGGAGAAAAAAACCCAAAACACACCCACAGAAAGGAATTTTCACAGATGAGAGAGAGAGGCAGCCCTAGACTCTTGCAGTGGCACAAATGTATGGATGGATTAAGGGAAAGCCAAAGCAGCAGTACCAGTTTGCAGAATTATGTCAAAGTGGCCTCTTCAGCTGCTTCTTACAACAGGTGGGTTTCTAATGAGGAGCCCCATCTGTGTCCCTGTGCGAGGTTAAACCCCACAGACAGTTTGGGCACCATAATCTCTAATCTCAGGTTATCTGCACTTGCATCTCCTGCCTTTCCAACAGCACCCACTGCGATTAGTTGGCTTAGTGGAGTCTTCTGCAGAGTCTGGCCCTTTGTCCTGGGGGAGGACAGGAGGGGTATTGATGTGCTGATACCTGATATGGAGCTCCATTTGCTCGGTGGTGTCTGGGATTGTCTGGAGGTTGCTGTAGCTCTCCTCTTCTGCTGCTCCATTGGGGTAGCTGGACAGGACAAAGCGCCGGCGGATTCTTCTGATTTGAGACATCTTACCCTGCAACGAGCCATGAAAGACAACCCTGTGGCTTCTTGGGCAGTAAGAACCTCCCAGTTTGGGTGGAAATTGTTTAAAGTGCTCTCGAAGCTACTCTTTTTACTCCTCCAGTCAGATCAGGAGCGTTGCTAAGATTAATTATTTCGAGAGCAGCCAAAGGAAAGTTTCAGTGACCCAACAGATGTTCAGCAATTCACACATGCAGCATTTAGCTTCTTAATACTGGCCCCAAACAACATAAAAACTGGAAAATCTCGATAAATATAGCCAGTGCAGACAAGTATAGTTTCTCAGTAGTTTCACTTGGTGCAAGATGCTTTCCTACACGGTTTGCAACAACCTGCCTGGCATGAAATCACTCGAACCAAGGGAGTTCCCCAGGCAGCAGAGTATCTCAAACAGCTTCAATGGGTCTTCCTAAGTCTTTAATTTAGGCCCAGGTTTACACACCTTCTTCAGCTGGAGGTCACCACCACGGGAATTACACACAACTCACCATAGAAATTAATAAAATATAGATTTAAACCTGTGCACAGCCTTCCACATGGAAAGTGGACAGCAGGAATCACTGAGGTCAGGGTACCGTGGGGAAGGTACTTGGAAAACACAGAGAGCAAGCAGAGCTTGGAGAGGGGCTGATGGTTTTGGAGTCATTAGGGCTGTTTTATTTGGTTCATCAAGGCAAACAACACCAGAGTTGTGGACGGGGATTATTCCACACCACACACACCCTTGGGCAGGTGACACTTCTGCCCCTCGGATATTTGCTGCCTGATGATGAACTTGGTTACAACCTTCTGGAGATGCTGTGGGTTTTTCTGGCGTGGGTTTTGCCCAGCTTTTGGATGGCTGCTTTGCCTCCCAGCTCTGTCATTACAGAACTGATCCCCTCTGTTGATGGGGTGACCTGCGACAGCAGCAAAGGGGATTTCCTCTGGCTGGACTCCTTGCTCCTTTTAAGCACACTCTGAGCAGGTCAAAGGAATAAAATGTTCACACGAAATGTTCCCAGACATGAAATTAAACCAAGCTAAATGGCCCCCGGGCAGGGATTTGGGCTGCCACGTTTCTGCAGTCTGGCAAACCCTTTCAGTTTTACACTGGGGATGAGGTTAAGGTCTCCGTGCCCCCAGGGAGCCTTGATCTCCTCTCAGTATTTAGAAAAGGATTCCATTTTCCACATAGAAAAATTATTCCTAATTAATATGTATATATTATTGCACGAGCAAACTCACAGAAATGTGTTATAAAATAAATAAAAATATACTTGGCTTAAAGAGGAGGATCCTCTGAGTGATGTTTCGTGTGGCTGGGGAGGAGCAGCTACAGACCAGTTTCACGTGGGTGGATATTACGTGTCAGACAGTTTGTAGTTTAATCTTCTGGGGTTTTTCCTTCTATTTGTAGCATTTCTGCTTTCCTTACAGAGATGTGTATAATAAAATCTAGCATGTTAAATATACCCAGAGTTCTCAAGACCTGCGTGGTTTAGCAGTGCCAAAGGGGAGGAGGGGCTGGTTAAAACTCTTCTGAGTTTTATTGCAAGTGCTGTGAGGGACTGGAGTGACCCAGCTCTGTGTCTGAGGGGAAACACCACAGTCCTTTCTGATATTTTACAGGGGAGTTAAAAGGCTTATTTAATTCAGGTAACCTTTTTTAAACAAGAGAGAGTAGTTTCAGGTGCTTTACTTGCTTCTAAAGATGCTCTGCCCTGCTTTAAACACTTCTTTATCTATTCCTGTGTGTCCCTCTCCACAGCCCCCCCCAAAAAAGGGTAATGCCCACAGAGGAACTCTGTGCATTCCAGCACCACGTCTGATTTCCAGGTACCCAGTCACCCCAAGGACTTTGGAGCTCAGAATCAGGGCAGCCCCTGGCTTGGGAATCCACCAGAGCTCAAGCTGGAGCTTTGAGGGGTCCTGCAGAGCCACGAATGAGAAACCTGGGGATGGCAGAGCAGGGTCTGGAGGACCCCCCCTAGGGATGCTGAAGTGCTCCCCTGGACATCCCAAGTGTCAGTTCTCTGCATGCAGTTAAGTGTCAGCAGAGTGCACAGGGGAACAAACATCTCTGTCTGTGCTGGGTACCACAGGGAGGTTCAAACACAGGGAATTGTAACTCACTGTGTTCCTTCACAGCTTATAAAGTCCTTAAGAGTCATCTAAGAAAACAAGTACTACAGTGGATAAAACGTAGTAAGACCAAGCATAAAAAGTCAGCTGTCTACTGCACATGTATCCTAACTATTTTTAGCTGTCACAATCACATAGTGAGGGAAAAAAACACACTAAAAAAAAAGGTATCTTCTTTTTTTCTTTCCTTCTTCATTTCTAGACTAGATGCTGGTTTCACATCCAGGGGGCCACCCAACGGAAATGTCTATATCTGTGTGAGACGAAAACCCTGTTCTGAAAAAGACCTATAATAAGTCAGTGTCCTACAGGACTCAGACATGTAAACAAACCATACAATACCACAACAAAAGCCCGAAGAGCAACACATGCCACCTCACACCTGTCACCAGGATAATACCTTCCTCCCACGGGCTAAAAAAGAACCGTCAGAGCTGTTGGGTTGCTCAGCTGCAGCCTGGGGTGGTGGCTCTGCCCTTCTCAGAGCAAGGGCCACCCAGCCAAGGGGGGAGTTATGGGGTGTTCTAGGGGATGCTGAGGCAAAGGCAGTCTGGCAGGGCTGCTCTCCTGAAGAGGGACAAGATGGGCCTAATTGAGTTTCAGGGCTTAGCAATTACCTTCTTGGCAAGGAAGGAACTAACTGAGGCCATTTACTGATCTGTGTCTTGCTTTTAAAATTTAGGTGTATAACATAGAAATGCACACATCCCATTCACCCAAGCAGGATGTGTTAATCTTCCACTACCCAGCTTGCCCTTTCCTTCTGCCTGCCTTCAGCAGAATAAATAATGTGTTTCAAGTCAGAACACCCACCTAATATTCTGCTGAATTAAGGTCTATATCCACATTTTAAAAAGCAGCCCCCTAAATGGCTAATTATGCGATGGAAATTATGGCAGTTTATGAACAGAATTATGACTGAATAATGAAGTATCTTGGGTGGAAAGATTATGCTTCCACTGTGTTTACTTTGCATAGTCAAGGTGGTTTTATTTGTGGGTTGTTTGGTTTTTTTCACACAGCAAAAGAAAACCTTCTTGAAAAAGAACATGTTGCTAAAGCAGGTATGGCAGCAGGTGAGGTGGGGGAACAAAAGGATCTGGAATTCACTTGTAGGCAGTTCAATTGGATTTGCTGTGTTAGCAGTTTCTGAGACTTCAGGATAATGCACTGGATGCATTAATTATAGTTTAGGTATTATCTTTATGTATTTAATGACTTATTTTATGCAGACATGACACTAAAGCTGCCGATAATTACAATATATGGTTTATTATGTTTTTAGACTGGTTATGAAAACAGCAAACGACTACCAACAATCTAATTCCAACCTTCGGGCTCAAGATTCCCACCCACAAAAGGATGGATTTCCAGGCAGGACCCTCACCCTTTTCCCCCCGAGTATCAAAGCACATCTCAGACTGTTTCAGATTCTACCAGCTGCCCATGCAAACTAAATTTAAATGAAAAACAAACAGAGGCTTGGTTGTTTGCATATATACCTCCAATCCGTAGCCAGCTCTTTCAAAACATGACATCACCCTCCCTTGCTGCGAATACAAATCTCTAATGCCATTTCACAAGGACAAGTCTTCGATAAAATGAGCAAAGATTAAGAGCTAGTTCAGGTTTCGGAGGAACAGGAATATGAACATGCCACCAGCAACCTCAGTTTCTCTTGGAAAGATGAGAGGTGAAGTCATAGTTACTCATTTTTGGCTAGTCCAGGTTAGTCAACCCAGGGTGCTGGATTAACCCTTAAATCAGTAACAGGTCAAGGAGCAAAGATAAATTAATTCTTTGTCTCATGCCATGTTCTCAGTCAGCTTAACAGCAATGACCTTGGAGACTGTTTACACAAAACACTTCTGAATATTGCCTCAAACAGCTATTAGAGGCACACTTCTGTAAAGCTACAAAACACACGCTCTGCTTCTTGCATTTCACTTCATTTCGGGTTTTCTGCTCAGTAAGCTGGGGATGATAACGTGCCTTCACTGGGAGTTTAACACAGGTTCTCTCACCTCCAACCAGGACAGGAATTCAGCATTTGATTATATTTAAACATTAAAAAAAAGCATTCCTTAAGCAAGTTCCATGACCTCGGCAGCAAAAGAAATGCATACAGCAGACTTTAAATGGGGGGAGCCTTTTAAAGGAAAGGGTTGCACAGGGACTTTGTATTTCAGTCTCTGCTGAAAATGGTTCAAAGGCCCTGATTCTGAGTCAAGACTTCAAGAACCCTTCAAGGTTTTTACGCACCATGAGCATTTGTGTGTTGCCTGTTGGAGCACTCAGAGAGCACCACTGTATGGGCTGGTTAATCCATGACCCTGGAGAACGAGAGATCTCCACCTTCCAAAGGAGATAGGAGTCATGTCCACATCAAACAGCCAGGATTTGATAAGCCTACGAAGCATCGTCTTCCCCTCAATGCTAACCAACCTATTTCCATAGTTTCCAAATAGAAACAAGAAATGAGGGGTGTCTGCTTTTATCAAAATGAAAACATTAAATTCCCAAGAGGTTTTATGGGAAGAACTGAGAACACTGAAGAGCAAAATATATTAATACCAGACTCAAACTATTTCTATTTAAAAAAATCCCCCCAAAATCTTGCACACCCTCTGCCACATTCAGATTTTTGGTTTGTGACAGCACCACCTATCCCAGGGATATTGCCTTTGCTCTACTTGTTTGCAAAGAGTTAAGGTTTAGATTAAGTCAGAAAGCTTCTGCTCCAACATTTACATTTCCTTTTCAAAACATCTTCTGCCCTTTGCACTTCTCGGTCCCACCAGAAGGTCGTGATTCTTTTGTAATAAACAAGAATTTGTTTGAAATTGTTACTTGAATTGCATGGCCAAGTGTGAAAACGTATAGAGTCCTCTCCTAGAGGTGCCTCTGAAATCCCAGTTATTGCTGCTGGATTGGGCAGGTGAGAGAAACTGGTGATGTGCAAGTACAGAGTAACTAAGCCTAAGAACTCAAATTTAACTCACTGCTATTCTTGTGCTGCACATCAGTGTTAGAGAACTAAAACACCACACTCTTCTCAGTTTTCCTTAGGCTTCCTGTATAGGGAAAACTTTGATAGTAGCAGTGTTACAAACACTATTGCAGTTAAATTAGCACTTAATTATATTATTAGAAATTACGAAATTATAAAATGACTATGATTTAAAATCCTAGTTCACCTACAATGTTATAGTGTTGGGGATTTTTTCATAATAAAACTTGAGAGGTATATTCTCTACATCTTGCAGGCACTGCAAGTCACGATAAAAATATGGTGTCTTAATAAATAGACAGTGAATAGACAATAAATAGACGTACAGAACTGGCTGTGAAGAGCAAATAAAGGTTCTATGCACAGAAGCCATCCTGCCCCAATCCAGCACTGTATTTCTTCAGACACAGTGTGTGTTTCACTCATTTTCTTTCTGTAGATTTGCAGCCCCCACTCAGGTAAGTTTTGATTTCAGCCCTCGGCCTCCCAGTTTCATTTCAGATTGACGCTGCATTAGGAGGGGTTTTACTGTGCCCTTTGGTAATCACAGTCACTATTCTGCCCCCTCCAGCTCTTGCTTTGGCCCTGAAGCAGCTGAGCATTCTGTTTTCCTCAGTCCACTCCTATGGTCAGTGGCCTGCCGATACAAAAATCCTAAAAAAGAGCTCAGACAGACACTGCCAAACAGGCAAAGCAGGCACTTTTGTTAAATTTCCTCTTTCAGAGACATAGGCTCTCTACAGCGGTGACATTCTGACACCAGAAAAGGTCAAGCACCTTAAATTAACATTTATTTTCTTCCTCATTACACTCAGTGCCAACTCCCGTTCAGCTGACATGCACCAAATGAAAAAATAAAAAATAAGCTCCTGTACCCCAAATACGGTAACTCAAAATAACTCTGTCCGTGTACCTGTGACAGAAGATGACCATGGAGCCCCCTCTGTCTCCTTGTGACACACACGGCCTAAGGCAGCAGGCTCGGGCTAACACTTTAAAAACCTAGAAACATTTAAACACCTCGAAACCTGCTTACTCGCAGAACCCGGCGCTGCCGAAATCCCCCCCTGTGAAAGCTCTTGTCCATCAGCGAGTGTGCCCAGCCTGTGCCAGGTCCCCGGCGTGCGCACCCACCCCTGCACATCACAACCCTGCTCACCCGCAGCCCTGCAGGAAGGCACGGGCAGAGGAAACGAGTTATTCAGGAACGCTTTGGGGTGGTTTAGCAGCGGCACGGCTTATTTGGAGGGCTTGTTTCCTGCTTTGCCAGGAGCGAAAGCACACGCTCGGCGCTCAGAACGCCGCGGGTCGTGCTCGCAGCATCCTTCGGGAGGGCGAGCACCGCGGGCAGGGCGGCTCCGGGAGCGCGCCAGGGTGTTAAACACATCCATCCGTCCATCCGTCCGTCCGTCCATCCATCCATCCGTCCATCCATCCGTCCATCCATCCACCCATCCGTCCATCCATCCATCCGTCCATCCGTCCATCCATCCACCCATCCGTCCATCCATCCATCCGTCCATCCGTCCATCCATCCACCCTTCCGTCCATCCATCCATCCGTCCGTCCGTCCATCCGTCCATCCCTCCACCCATCCACCCATCCGTCCATCCGTCCTCCCGAGGATGCTGCGTGTGCGGGACCGTCAGGGCACACCGCAGCGCGCAGGTGAGGCGGCGGGTCCCGCACCGCAGCCCGGCTCTGTCCCGCACCACATCTCTGCTCTGTCCCGCACCGCAGCCCGGCTCTGTCCCGCACCACATCTCTGCTCTGTCCCGCACCGCAGCCCGGCTCTGTCCCGCACCACATCTCTGCTCTGTCCCGCACCGCAGCCCGGCTCTGTCCCGCA
>JAWWMP010000041.1:56462855-56486264 GCA_035047865.1 Dendrocincla tyrannina
CCCCCACACCTCCATACACCCCCTACACCCTGATACACCCCACCCATACACCCCCACAAACCCTCTACACACACCCACAACCCCATACATGCTCCCACAGCCCCCTATGGACCTCCCACACCTCCATACAGCGCACACACACCCTCCTACATCCCTCTACACCCTCCATATACCCCACACACCCCCATATACACCCCACACACCCCCATATACATCCCACACACCCCCATATACACCCCACACCCCCATTCATTCCCCCACACCCACCCCTTCCTACCCAAACACCCCCCAAGACACCCCTCCCCATACACACACCCCACAGCTGTGTGTCTGTTCCAGTCGTGGTGGGCTGCTTGTTGTGTCTGGCACCTCGGGAATCTCCCGGCCTCCCCTGATGGCACAACTGCTTCAGCAGAGCAGGATTTTCCAGGAATGAACCTCACAGCCAACTGTGCAAAGGTAAGTCTGCCATCAGCACAACTGGCCTCTGGTGGTGCTGGTCACGATGACCTGGTTATCTGGAATACCTAGATGCAGATCAGAGGATTCCTGTAGGAAATTATATTGTATTAAAATGATATTGCTGAAAATAAGAAAGCTTTGGGTGCAACTTAATATGTTATTTTTTTGTGCGTTCCTGTTTGTGGGTTTCAGTGATCGATTTATGCAAAACTGGAAGATTTTATTCCCACTTCAACATTGTCTGAGATGATCAAACTGTCTGCAGAAACCAAGGAGGAGTTTTCAGTCTGCTGTTGTATTATTATCCTTTCAATCCTCCTGTAGCAGGAGGGATCTGTAAGGCCTCAAGTACCCCAATCAGGAAAAGAGTGACAATCTTGCAATTTTTCTCTTTTATTTCTGGTACAAAATATCTTCAGTGTTTATCCTTCCTGTGTGTGAATCTCCTGCTTCCTGTTTCTGGCTTCTGAAATGCAGCAGCGCAGTCTCTGTGAGTCAGGATAACTGCACGGAATCCACTGGCTGGATCAGTGCATGGCATCCTTCCGGGCTCCTTGCCACGGGCTGTGTAGCAGGCATTCCTAACCCCTGAACTTTCTAAACCACAACAAGGTGCTGTGTGGTAGCAGCGAGTCACCGATTGTCAATCCTACCCACTTCAGTACGAATAAACGAGCCCCTTTGTTCCATTTCCTTTTGTTTTGGTGGTATCTGGAAGGGCTGGGGAGAGATCATGACCTTGCAGGACGGGGTGTTGTGTAAGCACACACGACAACACACACCCTGAGCCTTCATGTGCTCCTTCCTCTCTGTCTGTTTAAGCTTGATTTCAAACTGTTTACCAACAGGAATAAAAATAAACACGTCTAAAACTCTATAGAATTGGAGTTTGTTAGTAAACATTTCTGCCTTGTAGGGTTTGACAGTATAAATAGTCTGGGGGGAAGCTCTGTATGATGGGTTATACCTTCCAGAAAGGAAGGAACTCCAGGGGCCTGAGCTTGCTGGCCAGTGTACATCTCCATATCTAGTCCTGGAAACTGAGGACCCCTTGGATTTCAGTCCAATGTCTTACTTGCAGAAATTGTGTTAACTACATTAATTACTCACTTGCATTAACTAAATTGCTACATTTAGCAAGTGTGGTTTTATGTTTAATTTACTTTGCAATAGAAAATGTCAAATATGTAGAAGGGGCAGTAGGTGGTGCCATGTGTGTGTGTAATAACGCCACTCTCCCACTCCTCTGTGTGGTGGGTTTTGCTCCTGGGAGAGGCCTGTGCCAAAGGATTGTCTTCTCTGCAGTTCATTTCTGGGAAGCATAACCAGAATGGTCGGGTGATCCTGGCAAAAGGCTGATCTGGGCAAGAGGGAGCTCTAACGTGGAAGGTGACACCTGGTGTCAGGAGCTGAAATGCAGCTCATAAACTCTCCAGCAACCTTGGGGCTGGGGAAATCCTGCTGTGAGGGTTAATGATACCAGCCTGTCCATATGTGCCCAGCTAAGGCAGAAGGCAAAATGCAGAGAAGACAGCACAGAGTTAGTAACCTTGCTTTGCAAATCGTGATTCTTGACAGAGCACGTAGGGGGTTTCTATTGGAATCGTTTTCTTTTATTCTGCACTCACCGTGTGAACTGCTTTCCTGCTTCAAAACAATACAGAAATGTATGTTCATGAAAGCCTTGTTAGAAACGATACAATGTCTGTGCTTGGTCTGTAAACATTACCCAGTAAGTGTAAATAGGGATTTGGGTCATTAGTGGATTTAAGGGGAGACACAGGTTGGGTGCCAGTTCCTAAAAGGTGGGTTGGCTGTGGGGTGTGACAGGTCCCTGTAACTGCTGTCCTTGTGTGCACTTGTCCTGTTGAGAAATGCAGGGTTTCAGTCTGAACCTAAGATACTATTTTCCTTGATTTTTAAATTAATAGGCTTATGTGAAAGTGTTTTCCAGGTGCCACTTCTGCTTTGACTTTCCTGTGTCCTCCCCTGTTTTCCACTTCACATCTTTCAACTTTTCTTTACTAACAGGTTGATTCTGCTTTAGGACAATGGCAGGAAAAGTAAAGTGGGTGACTGACATAGAAAAATCTGTTCTAATAAACAACTTTGAAAAGAGAGGGTGGATTCAGGTGGCAGAAAATGAAGACTGGAATTTTTATTGGTAAGTGCATTGCAGATACCAATTTGTAAATTTGTGAAGCATTTTAATATCTTATACTGATACCATTAATGATAGAACAAAATGCATATTTATGAACAGTGAAAGGTGCAGAAATTGAACTGATTTGCTGCAGTACTCCCGGGAGCGGAACATTATTTTGTTACTTCTGTAATTTCTCAGGCTGTTGCTGGTCCCCTGTTCAGGTTGGCACTGGTGGATTCCTGTATCTGTGCAGGTCTGCTGAAGGCATTCCTCAGGGTAGAAAGTCCCACCTGCCTGGATCCATTCCCATGCCACTGATCTCATGTGTCTCTGCAGTTTGCCAAAGGTTTTGTCCAGAATTGGGAAGTCACTGAGCTGTCAATGTATCAACCACTCCTGCCAATGCCGTTTGTAAGAAACCCAGGGGAAAGGCTGTGCTCGGTGTTTCTTGTTTTGAAATGTGATATCTGATTTGATTCAATTTTGCATTTAGTAAGCAGGATTTTTCCTTTACATTGGAGGGAATTTGTGGCTTAAGGGGAGTCTTCAAATGTATCTTTTCCCAAATGTTTCTGACAACATAATATAAGCAAAATAACCCAGGAGTACACAGTTGCAATATATGATAAAATATTATTTTATCAATGTTATGGAGGCTTGCCCTATTAACAGGGTCCACTTTATTCTTCAAAAAAGGCCCTGAGAACTGTACTTTTCTTCTCCTTCATGATTGATATGCAGACTAATTATTCAACATTTCGATGCTGAGAATGAATGTGAAATTAGATCAAGATTCTGGTGAAAGGAGGGGAGTAAATAATCTGCCTTCTCATTTGGTATTTGTCTAATATAACACCACAAAATACTGCCCTAGAAGGCAGTAATCTGTTAATTGACAGAAACAGTACTCTTTAAATAAACCAAACAATTTTTTATGTCCCTTTCAAATACAGCAGAATGGCAGTTTGTGCTGCCAAGTGTACCCTTTGTGAACCACTTATTTCAATGGGCAGGAATCTGGTAATCTGCTCATGCCTTTGGAATGCAGCTGGGGGGAGTGGGGGAACACTCCTGGAAATCGTTGTGTGACTGGTTGGGTTGGGTTGGGGTTGGGGTGGTTTGGGGTTTTTTTTTTCTTCCTGAAGTGATACTGTAGCAGATTGATGGCATTCAGGAAATACTCTTAAATTTTCACTGTGAGACATCTAACACTGAAAATTCTTTGCATCTATGTCCCTGCTCTTATCCTCTGTGAAAAACGTGGGACAGAACTGATTTGATGGCTTTGTCTTAGAAAGAGGCTTCTGTAGCATTTGGGTGCATTTCAGCCATTTTTAAGCCCTGCTGGGGGACTGACCTGACTATCAACAAGCCAGAGGGTCCAGTAGGGCCAAATTGTCACCTTCATGTCCTCACTTTCTGCAACAATTTCAGCAGTAGCAGAGGGACTGATAAAACCTTCAGCAGGATTTAATTTGCTTTGTTAATACCAGTTCAGGATATGCTGGATTGTCACTGCAGGAAAATATTATAATCACAAAGAGGAAACTGGAGCAAAAAGATTTCTACTTTGTCCTCCTGGGTTGTGTTTCTTGGGAGAAATAATTTGATGCCTGTCCTTGCTTTCAGGATGAGCGTGCAGACAATCAGGAATGTTTTCAGTGTGGAAACTGGTTACCGCCTCTCTGACGACCAGATTGTCAATCATTTCCCAAACCACTATGAACTGACCAGGAAAGATCTGATGGTAAAGAATATCAAGAGATACAGGAAAGAACTCGAGAAAGAAGGGAGCCCCCTTGCAGAAAAAGATGAGAATGGGAAATATATTTATTTGGGTACGTTATTCTCACTGTTAGCATTCATCTTTTTTTCTTATGTAGTCAATACCCTGGAGTTGAACCAGCTTTTCTGAACCTCTGGAGTGTTAGAACTTTAAAGTCACTATCTTGAAAAGAAAAGTGCCCTTTGTCCTAAAATTTGTTTGCTGTATCCTGCAAACCCAACACCCTTCCCTCTCCGTCACCTCCTCCTTTTCCCTCCCCTCAAATCTGCCATTGGAGCAGAAGGAAACACAAGGATAAGGAAAGTGATTAAAACAGTAGCAGTGGATGTTTCCTGTGAAATACTCTATTTTCAGAGCTTTTCCCAAACCATGCTTTGAAGAATAATGGCTAATATTTTACAAATTGAGAGCAACAGAGGGAACTTGCTGGAGACCAAGTGAACATTTCTGTTTCCCTGCTGTATTACCACAGCACCAAGGCCCAGTTCTTCCACAGTGTTAGTACTCAAGGAGGAGCACAAACTCAGTTTGGATGCTTGAAAGTTGTATTTAAGCTTAGTTTTGTAAGTAATAAAGTCCTTAAAGACACTGAATTTAGTAGTGCAGCATTATCTGTAGCAACACTGGGCAAAGTGATAGTGAAATTATTGTTTTTAACTAGATTTGTAACTAGGATTTTGGGGGGGGGTGGGAGTCTAGGGCATTGTTTGGTTGGATTTTTGTTGGGATTTTGGGGTTTTAAAAATTACTTTGGAGAGGGAAAATTGTGGGATTAAGGCACTTTGCAATAAGATTAGTGGTGAAACCACTGGACTTCATATAATACGGGGTTGCAGTTTCTTTAATTCAAAAGTGAAAAACCATTTTCTGAAGATCTTATACTGAGCAAAACCAAATAAACTTGTGGAGAAAGGCTCTGGACAGAAGTGAAGGAACAAACACTTCAGAGGAGGAATTTGGGGGAACAAAGAATGACTATTAGAAAAGAAAACAAAATGAAAAGAAAGGCAGAAAAAAAATATAAAAAAATCCAAAACCAACCAAGAAACCCAAAACTAAACCAGGAATAGATCAGGAATGAGGAGGGTAGAGCTGGTTGGGGGGTCAGAAAGCGTCAAGGTGAAATGGATGGGGATATGTGGAGCTGATTTACATCCTAGCAAAGTGAAATGCAGACACTTCATATCCATGTAAGAAGGAAGTAGTTCTGGATGGATGGAAGTGAAGATAATCTGAGAGCAAAAAGTGAAAAGTGCTTTTCTTTGGGTTTCAGTAACCATGATAAGACTGATTGTGGGAGCAAATAAGAGCAACTCATGGGAGTTACATGGAAATAAAAATCACACATCCAAAGAGGAAGCAACATCAGCATTCACATTTTTGGCTGCACAGGGGATGATAAGGTGGTTAATGGGATGGTGACATTTCACAGAGGGAATGGAGAAATTTTGATTAAGTTGGAATGGTGTCTCATGCTGTACTTTCACAGTACAAACATATAAACAGAAGAAGGAAACTGATTCATGTGAATTAGGATCTGTTAATATGAAGGTAGTAACATGTCATACTTTGCAATTGTGGAAGTAAAAACTAGAATTTAAATGAGATAAAACGCAGCATGAATCTGTCTGAAGATGGGTCATGCCAGACTGGAAAACTTAAGACAGAGCTTTTTTTCCCCCATCTGTATGTGTCAATAGCCTCATCAGATATAATGTCCTTAATTGTGCCCCTCTCTTTTCCCTCCCTTAACTCAGATTTTGTGCCTGTGACTTTTATGCTTCCTGCCGATTACAATCTCTTTGTTGAAGAATTCAGAAAGAATCCCTCCAGCACTTGGATCATGAAACCCTGTGGCAAAGCTCAAGGGAAAGGAATATTTCTAATCAATAAACTCTCCCAAATTAAAAAATGGTCTCGAGACAGCAAAACATCTTCGTAAGTTCTTAAAACCCGACCATTTCTTGTGTTTTCTGCAATGGGCTGACCCACATCAACGAGCTGATTGTCTGATGCATGGCAAAACTATTCCATTACTGTTACTGCTCTGTCATTACAGAGTTAGGTTTGCATTTAATCTCAGTTGTTATCTGGCTTCCTCCTTCAACAGGACTTGTTTTGGCATGAGGAGCTACAAAGAGCGGTTCAAGTAACTATTCTTTATAAAAGTGCTTTCAGTGTTGTTAGGGGCAAAAAAATTGCACAAAAAGAAATTGTTCTGCTTCGCAGTATTAAATAACAGGAAGCAAGAGAAAAATCTGCCCCTCAGCAATTTCAGCAATTATTTGATATGTCTTAAATCACTTTCTGAGTTAGTATAAAGGGAGAATGAATTCATATGAAATAAATGCATTGTCCTTTTGGAACAGGGAATAATACACCTCATGTTGATGAAGCAGTTGAGCAATCTATGCTTTTCTCTGACTGGGAGAAGTTTTGACCCCACAACTAATGTTTTCTCCTGTGATCAAGTGATTGGCTGAATATCCTTGAGTATTTTTTCCCCCTTTGCCTTGGAATCTGAAGAATGTCACAGTCTGAAAGTTATCTTTTCACAGTGGTTTGCAGTTGCACACCAAGCATAAATACAAATATTCTGGTGGTGTAAGACCTTGAATAATGAAGGTAATGTACTATGTACCCTTTGCTTGTCTGAACCACGCCAAGCTCTAAGTCCTTTTCAAGGAAAAGACTGGCTTCTGGAGCTGCATTCTGAATGGCTTGGTCAGCAGCAGTGTTAACTTCAAAACTGTGTCTAAGTGTTCATTCACCTTAGTCAATTTTATATGTGTATATATATATTTTTCATATACATATACACGTATATGTACTCACATCAACTTTGATATATATATGTATCTACACCAGCTTTTCTGGTCTATAATGCCTGATGCCAAGTGTATATTATTAACCACCACGACTTTATGCATTGTCTTGGCAGAAGATACAAGATTTCAGACAATTCAGAATTTACAGAATGCTTCTAAAGAAGCCAAAAGGCTTAAATGAGACTGTATTGCAACTGCCATACACTGAAACGTGATTTGTGTGTTCCAGGTTTGTGTCTCAGTCTTCCAAAGAAGCCTATGTGATTTCCCTCTACATCAACAACCCCCTACTTATTGGTGGAAAGAAATTTGACCTCCGTCTGTATGTTTTGGTATCCACCTACCGCCCACTGAGATGTTACATGTAAGATTGTATACGTTGGTATTTTGTTTTGAGACAGTGTCTAACGGAGTCAAAATAGTGGAAGAAGTTTTAACAGGTGTGTGGTATCGGATTGCTCTTTTCCTTATTTGTTAGTGGAGTTTAACACCTTTTAATGGCTTTTTGCATTCAAGGTATAAACTTGGATTTTGCCGGTTTTGCACAGTAAAATACACGCCAAGTACAAGTGAACTGGACAACATGTTTGTGCACCTTACAAATGTTGCCATTCAGAAGCATGGGGTAAGTGCACTGAGTTATCTTTTGTAGCACGACTGATTTTCTTAAATTGACCCAAAAACTTAGAATAGAAAGGTGTTTGTTGTATTCTTCATCGTCTTGCAACTAAAATACTTCAACTGCAACTAAAATGCCTCAAATTGCACTTAAAAAAGTTCTAGAAGACTGCAGATCAAAAGTGTGCAAGGTATGGAGTTGCAGCTCTGTAATAAGCTGTGATATCCTCAGTGTTGACCCACACTAGTTGAGAGCAGGGGTGTTCTTCAAGTCTCCTTCCATTTAAATGCTAATATGCTCACTTAGGAGTTGAGCAATGAAATCAGTGAGCCTTGGTTCTTGTGCATTTGTACTTTATGGTAGTGCTTTAATATCTCCTTCCTGATCTCTGTGTGCTGCCTGGCCATCTGGTGGCTTCCTCTTGCATGGATCAAGATGGACTTCTGCCTGCAGAACAGTTCTCTCCTGTAATTTGCCACTGATATCCATAAAGCAGGTGGAAACACGATGGATTTGACAGCACTACCCTGTGTCAAAGTAGGCTGGAATTCAGCAGTGGGGAGGAAAGGCTGGTGTGTCAGGGGTAACGTGGCATTTTTTCAGTACTCCAGACATTTTATTGCTCAGGTGGTGATTTGTGGAGTGCTTTAAACACATTATGGTCTGACAGGGCACACTGAGAATTAATTATGGTGAAAGGAGGTCCCATACAACTTAGAGAATAAATGCTGCTACTGCTGCCAGTACCAGTGAACAGCTGGGACATGTGATGTGTTCCTGTCTTGTTACTCTGCACCCTTTCATCTTCTCTAGCAGTTAAAGAATGGCCTTCAAGATCTTTCCCAGATAAAAACAGAAGAGAAAGTGGTGGTGAGGTTGCTTAGAGAGAATAAAGAACAGGAATGGGTGTAAAAGTAGCAGCCTAAAAATGTGGAATCATTTCTGGAATATCTGAAAAGCTTTTCATAAATTGTAAACCACTGCTACCTGTTGAGTTTTGCAGAAAGGCATAAGAGAAGCTTAATGTATAGCCATGCTATCCATCCTGTTTGTTCTTCTGTTTTAAAGGTGCTTTTAACTTGGGAGCACTTAGGCTGTGCAGTTTGAGTCTTCTAAAACTGTACCTAATTTGAGCTGGCAAGTAATATATCAGAATTACGATGAGGTCTGGAAAAACTCTTTTAAGTTCCAGCTGTTAATCTCCACTCTAAGCCCTGTGTGAGCCATAGACTCCCAGTGTGTTTGCACCCTACAAGCTCATGTGAGTACATGTTTGAAAAGTGTACAAGTCAGTATCAGGAGAGGGCAAGGGTAAAATGAAGGCAGGAAGGTAAGTCAGTATGCCCATTGTAATGGTTGTGCTGGAAAATACAGTTCTCAGTCATTATTCACTCACTGCATGTGTAAGACAAACAAACCAGCAAAAATTCTCATACTTAATTATTTTCACTTAGTGATCGTCTGTGTGGCTTGCAATATTCCAATTGTTTTATGTCTTTAATTAAACATCTGTGATTGTGTAAAGCAATCTATTTTGATTTGTGTACTTGTTCTGAAATGCGAAGAGGGTTGAAGCTTTGATCTCTGTTCCCTTGCTGGAATCTGGTCTCAAGGCATTTTTTCCATGGAGCAAATCCTGAGAATTGTGTTTCAGGCCTTTATTTGTACAGTCCAGCCTTCCAAATGCACTAATGGGGGAGCTGCAGGAGAAAGCCTGGGAATAGATAGATGCTTCTCTGACCTTGTCCTAGAGGGCGACAGAGTTTGCTGCTCTGAGAACTTTCTCCTGCTCTCTGCATTCTCTTTTAGAATTTAGCACTCATACAATCATTGATTCTCAGAAGTTACCTGAGGAGAACCTTTATAAAGGGACAGAGCAGTTGTCCTGAGAGTTGCTTGAGGGCTGAACATGTGTCTTTCCATCAGTGTGAATACCCTCTTTGCTCTTGTCTTTCCATTTAAAGAGGAATAATGCAGAGCCTTGGTAGCCTCTGAAAAGACAAATATAAGGTGGCATTTTGTTTTCCCCTGACCAGTTTCAGTAACAGCAGGGGGTTTGCACTGAATTACTTGAAAAATTAATTTTTAAAACCAATTTGGATGTCATTTATTTCACTGTCTTCTTGAATGTAACTGTTGTCAGTAGCACCATTAAGAAGGGACTATGTTTGCCTTTTGGGGAACAGACAAGTCCTATTTTAAATGTATAAATGCAGACAAGCACTTTCCAGTGTTGCATTTTAAAACAGCTAACTGCAGTGAAATTTAGCTGTTGCTCACTTAATTGTTTCTCCCTTATCCCCAGGGGAGGAAAACATTCAATTCTTTGCTATTGCATTTTAAACCTTATATCTAAATCATAAATCATGGGTTACTCTAAAACTGCCAAAGCACACGTTGTTTTTTCTTCTGAGAAAGATCCATTACTTGATTTGCAATGTGTGATATAAGCATACATAATAAAAACAGTTGTTTGTATAGAAGGCAGTTCAAAGTAAGGCTGAGGTCTTCATAAAGCTGCAAGAACAGTTTGCCAGGCTTGTTTTCAGAGCAACACTTGTATGTAAGCATAAGTGGACTTTTTGTGTGAATGGAAGAGCTGAACCACTTCAGAACCTCAGTGTGAATGTCCTCCTTGACTCTTCAGGATGATTACAACCATATCCACGGAGGGAAGTGGACAGTGAGTAACTTACGCCTGTACCTGGAGAGCACCCGTGGAAAAGAAGTCACAAACAAGTTATTTGATGAAATCCATTGGATCATTGTGCAGTCACTGAAGGCTGTGGCGGTGAGTACTGGCCCTGGAATGCTGCCAGCAGCAGCATTGTGGCTGCAGGCTTCTCATGACCCTCAAAGTGAGTTTGCCTTCAAAATCCCTATGTCTTTTTGTTGCTGTTGGAGTGATGGTGTTGATGTTGATTTCTGCCGTGCTGTTATCTGCTGATTTCTCTGAGAATCTTGAGTGGGTGAGCTATCTGTGTGTATTTGAAGGACTGAGCAAGTCTCTCCTTGAGGGCTTTGTGAACTATTTAATATGACTTGATACTGCCCTTGTGAATAGTATTAAGTTCAGCCAAAATGTGTGATGTCATTGCAGCAATAACAAATGTGTCAAGGAAAAAATACCTCTGGAGGACAATTTAGCAGAGAAGAGAACCTCAGGCTATTAGTTCATCACAGTTACATAACCTACTTTCACCTCCTTTGTACACAAGTCACGTAGTTATCATGAACTCTTATTTAATTAAAAAAAAAAAAAAAAGAAGTAGCAACCAGTCTTCTGCTTGAGTGACTTTCTGGTGTTTGGGTAATATCCCTTGACTGCATTAGAGAGCAGGTGCTGCTCTGTGGGTCACCTGGGGGAGCCGAAGAGCTCAGGGGTGCCAAGGACTCTCCTGTTCCCAAGTGCATCGCCTTGTCCTCTCCTTTGGGCTGGTCCTGGCACTGCTGTGAGCTGAGTCAGCTCCCTTGCCCGGCTGACAAATTGCTCCCTGGCTTTATTGATGGGTTAGTGTTCTGCCAGTGCAATAAGCTGAGTCATGGAAGGAGCAGAAGAACACCAGAATCAGCATGGGGAAGAGGGACAAGGTCATGCAGCAAGGAGCAGGGGGAGGTGGGGAAGCACGGCTTAACTTGGCCTCTGCTGTGCAATCCTGTTGGAAACCAGCTGGGAGGGGACAAGGGGTTTAATCCAGTGTTAGCAGGACCTTAAAAGAGAAGAGAAAAACTGTTGAGAATGACTGAGCACGAAATTCCTTGCTCCTTTGTCTTTCCGACAATGGCAAATGTAATGAGATGCTTGTTCCTCCTTCCCCCTTTCAGTCCCTGAAGAACTGAAAAGCTTTCATTATTAGTCTGGGGGAAAACATCTCACTAACGTGTCACTGAGGTTTCTCTAAAGGAGAAATCTGATGAGGTTTGCATTGAAGAGTCTCACTGTGCCTCCTGCAAATGTCTAGCAGATGATGCTGGAAAGTTACTGATTCTCCAGGGGATGTGCAGCCAAGCACGACCTGTGCCTTGGTCTCTCCTGGCTTTGGGGTTATAGTTGACTTGAGCTAATTATAATTTAACAATGTATCTTGTAATTGACCTAAAGTTTCTGCATTACTGCAGCAGCAGAATAAAAGAAATGCTTTTGGATGAGTCTTCCTAAAGTTTAAAGAATTTGTGAAGCTGTACATTTTCAAACTTCCTGTTTTCTCCTGATGTATGGAGGCTTTAAATGTCGTTATTACTTTTGCAAAATATGAAAACACTTATTTTCACACTGGAAACTTAATGGGAAATTAGCATAACTTAATAACATCAGTTGCTCATTATTATTGAAATGTTTGCTTACAGCTTGGAAAAAAAAGACAATCCTGAACCTAATAGTTAGCAAGCTTTTTTCAGAGTTACAGCACTGAACATTCATCAAATTTTAGCAAACAAAGTGTGTAATCAGGTTACTTACTGAATTGTTGATTTTAATGCATATTGTTTTTTGGGTTTTTCTTAGCCTGTAATGAATAATGATAAACACTGCTTTGAGTGCTATGGATATGACATTATCATTGATGACAAGCTTAAACCCTGGCTAATTGAGGTGAGTTAAATAAAATACAGAAAATAACCTAAGTAGATTTCAATGTAGTCTTTCTGCTTTTTAAACAGTGTTCTTTGTTCATCGGGTAAGGGGATTAAGAAAAATGATGGAAAGTAAAATGGGCCATGGAATGACCAATTTGTCTGGTTGTTTCTATTTGTTTGTGGCTTTGTGTTTTGTCTTTCAAATCCAGTGCATCCATACAATTGGACTTTAGGATGTTAGCAACCCTGTCAGGCACTGTATCAGTAGCTGGAAAATTGGCATTGCTTGATGGAGCATAACATCAAATTGAGGTTTTAAATGCTGTCATGGCCTTGATGTTACAGCTTGAGAGGAAAGAAAAGGGACACACAAAAGAGAATTGGGATATTTGGAAGGTTGTTTGGGGTTTTTTCCTACATAAATTTCTCTTTAGTGCATTAAGATATGTATGTTCTATATAAATTTTATCATCCCCTCTTCCTTCTCAATGTAATTAAAGTAAATGAACTTCATTAAAAAAAAATCTGTTTATTGTTCTGGTGCCCCAAAATAAATGTGGAACAAAGAGATATGTTAAATTTATCCCAGTTTTAATTAAGACAAGACAAGGTGGTGCTTTGAATGGATGTGTTTTTCCAGCTCACAATTTCACAGAATATCCTGAGTGGGAAGGGACCCACAAGGATTATTTGAGTCCAACTCTGAAGTGAATGGCCCACACAGGGATCAACCCCACAACCTTGGTGTTTTGAGCACCCTGCTCCAACCAACTGAGCAGGGCAGAACTCAGATTAAGAACTGAAATAAAAGTTGTTTAGCTGGAAGAGACCCCCAGATTTCCGTATGTAACAGTGAACTGGGCAAGTTTTAAGGACTGAAGTTTGTTGATTTTGTAACCGTGTAAACTTAGAAAACTAAACAAAACAAAAAAATCGATGTGTTGTCTGATTCCCCCTGCTGACTCTCATCTCAATAAAACTTTCCAGGGTGACCCTACAAACACTTAGTGGTGTGGGACTTTCCTTTTCAAGTAAAAGGAGAAATTCCCAGCGGGGGATTCCTTCCAGTGGCTGAGGAACTGAGAGATGAGCTTTGAGGTGATGAGTCTCCCCTGTAGTACACAGTCTGCTCATGTGCTGTTTGGAGAACTATATGCCGCTCTAAAAATAAATGCTGACTGCTTTTTTGTCTTTTGTAGGTTAATGCTTCCCCTTCCCTCACTTCCAGCACTGCCAATGATCGCATCTTAAAGTACAATCTGATTAATGACACCCTCAACATTGCTGTGCCTAACGGGGAGATTCCTGACTGTAAATGGAATAAATCTCCACCAAAAGAGGTTCTTGGCAATTATGAAGTCTTGTAAGTCTTATCAATGTTTTATATCAAGGCAAATGTTGTTTCTGTCCCCAAACTTTTTTTTCCTTTTTAATGTGTAATGTAGACCAAAGAGAGAAGTCGAACCTCGTTCAGATGGGGGAAATGGGCACAAAATACCACATGATTTCTTTAGGGCTGCAATAATGACACTGGAGGTGGGAGTGCATTGAAGCAGGGTTGCCTCTCCTCCTGTCCAGAGAGAATGGTACTTGTTTGATAAGCCCTTGATTGCACCTTCTGAGCTCCTTCCAGCAGCTGGATTTGAGGGATAGAGACAAAGAGAATGTTTGTCTTCTACATGCGTAGAACTTTAATTGTGTTGAGGGTAATATACAAAAGGTGGTTAAATGGATATAGTAGTTATTTGATGCAAATTTTGTCTCAGTTCACAGAAATAATGCCTCTTGACTCCTGTAATTCATGGATGTAATAATAAAGTTGTCAGATGCCTTTGAAATTCCTTAATCTGTATTATAAGGAGAGAAATGAGTTATACACATGGTAACTGTGAATACCCATAAAATAGTGTAACTAAGTGTATCTTTTGATTGTTCTACTATATTATAATATTAGCTTTTGTTAATTACAGTAGCCTGTAATTATATAAATATATATATATAATCTATATATCTGTATATAAATCTATAGCCAAATTCTGCTTGGAATTTGCATAGCAGCTTAGAGGTCAACATATACTGAGTTATCTGAGTATAGGATTATCTGTATACTGAGGTCATCTGAGGCCATAGATACTAAAAGGACAGTTTAAGAGATTTAAAACATATTTTATATAGATTTATCAAAAGGTATTTTAGATAATGTGAAGGCTTAGCTATTTAAAAGCCTCCTCATTGCTGTGGTTAAGTGCTACCAAAGACATGTCGTCAAATGCATTAAGTTTAGTCACATGTTTGTTGAGTTCATCTCATTCTTTCCCTTCTCACCCTCTGATGCAACAGGGGGGTTTTAACACTGCAGCTAAAAATGCTCTGTTTGAAGCAATAGCTGAAGACTTTACTTAACTGGCAGCAGTCTGATGTTCTGCTTAACCACAGGCCTGCAGAAGTACATGGGAAATTTCACAAGCACAAAATTTCACAAGCTCAGGAGTTTTAAACTAAAGCTGCCAGATGGTGTGTTTCTTCCAAAAAGCAGCCCGAGATATTTCAGATGATCTGTATTGTAGAATCATTTGGTGGTGCATTTCACAGAATGAGGGCTGTGTGTCATGCTATGCAGGCATAAAGCTGTGTGTATTAAATTTCAGTGCTAGATATTAAACAAAATAGAATATGGAGGACCCACTCTTGTTTGTGTGGCAGGCCAGGGCACTGAACTTGCCTTTTTTCAGGTATGATGAAGAGATGGCACAGAGTGATGGGCCCGAGCGGGACCTGAGGAGTCGTTCTGGGCAATCCACTGGAGCCAAAGGGAGTCGTGCAAGAGATTTGGGAAAGCCTGTGCTAACCACCTGGAAGTGATCACAGACCAACAGCTGCACTCCTGGTAGGAAGGCATCATGAATAAAATAGCAGTTTTAGAACAGGTTCCTGTGTTTTGCTCCATTGCATGTAGGAAATACTAGAGGAGGCAATGCAGCCTTTGAAAAGAAGTGAAACATTAAAAAACCAGGAACTGTACTGGCCATACAGTGACTTGATTATTACCACAACAATATATATACTGTGTGTATGATGTGTATATTATAATATTTATATAATTTGTATAAACTAATATTCTCTTGGTCATGATTAAGAACTTCTTTTATAAAGATGGCAACTCAAAACATGCATTCTGAAAGAAATTTCTTGCTGTGCTGGATATTATTTCTTTCCTCTAGTAGCCTATCCCTTGCTTCCTATAATAAATGAGCTGTGGGTTCTGTGGAAGGGTGATAGTGGTAAATGTTAATATTGTCATGATGATGGTTCAGATTCTTGTAGGAAAAGAAGAACAAATAGAAAAAATTAGGAATACAGGTACTCGACTATGGTCAGTTAATGCAGCTAATGATTTGTAACCATTGTTAAGAAACTACAAAACAGCTCTTTCCATGCTGAGGGTTGGGGGTTCTTTATTTCCTTTAAGTGTTGAGCTGCTAATTCCTCAAAGGTAGAAAGGTTGATGGACTGAGGGAGTGTTTCAATGGTATGTGGATGGATTATTTCACTAGCCATTAATTTTTATTTTGAGAAGATGCATGTCTGTGGAAAAACAGACAGAACAACCACATACTGTGATAAATCTCATTGCTTGCAGCCAATGGTAGCCAATTTATTTGCCCCAGAATCTCTGAGTGTACTTATGCATGTATATAAGTCAAATATCTGTATATTTTTATTATGTGTACTCTAACTAAAACATTATTACATGTGGCAAGCTATTTCTGGCAGCCATGGTAACAACAATTGTGATGATTAGCTACCAAAACATAGAGAACAAAAGATAAAAATGGGTATTTCAGTCTTCTAACAGCATAGCAGATAAATAAACTAGTTGGATCTGTGATTGGTTGTTTCTGAAGGTTGTAAATGTCCATGGAGCCACAAAGTTAACCTCTCCCAGAAATGCTTAGTTTCTTGGACATGTAAAACTGCCCACTTTGCCTGCTTTTGGAGGTCCTGCTAGCAGAGGGCAGGAAACTGGGGGCTTTGGGGCAGTTGGTGCTGGTGACTCTCAGTGTGCACACAGGGAAGAGCAGCTTGGGCTGGGCTGACCGGTAATGCCCTTACACATAACTTGGGATTCAGCCTTGCCATGAAGGATGAAATATGTAGACTGAGTCTCTCCAAGTGTAATCTTGGTCTTCGTTGACCTTGTATATTCCATTGAAATAAAGACCAAAATCCAGCTGATTTCTATGCTTGTCAGACTTGAATGTTCTCAGTGGCCTCTGCAAAAGCATATTCTAGGTGGCTCTTGAAATAAGGCTGAGAGAAGATGATCACTGCAGGATACTGAAGCTCATTGAAATTCCAGGTCTCATATTTTGACGTTTTTCTGGTTTTGTTTGGGGTTTTCTGTTTGTTTGTTTTCTTTTCTTTTTTGTTGGATTGGTTGTTTTGGTTTTTTTTTATTTTAGTTCCTGTGAGTCTTGCTTGTATATCTGAACCTTGACAGGTAAGTCAAGGTGAGATGTGTGGTCCGATGTTTTAATCATCAGTAGTGTTGTTTTAATTATGTGATACTTAGTGGGCAGATGCTTCCAGTTTTACCCCCAGCTGCCTGTTGTAAAGTGGGAAGTAGCAACACCCTTAGGAACTATGAGACTGTAGTAAATTGTGTTTTGTGGACATAACCTACTAACTGAGCTGCAGTGGCTTTCAGTCTCACTTTAGGGAAGGGTTAATGTGAAAGCAAAACTGGGATTTATTGCTGTAGAAGGCTTTGAAGACTGGATCCAGGGCATGCTTTTAGTTGTAATTCCACGGTGGGTAGCATCTAAATAATCTGGTTCTTCCAAACTAGTTTGTCAGGTGGTTGCTCTGTGTTTTATCAGCACAGGTAGGCAGGGAGTAGAATCAGGGCCTCTAAAACAAAGACATTGCTAAGACAGAATAGTAATGGCACTGCCTGTAATATTACTAACATTGAATATTTTGGTTTAATTGTTTAGGGGGTTTCTCATGGCTTGGAAAAGGTGAAGTCATTTGAGCTTGCACCCTTAGTATTCAGTATAATAAAGCATCTCTTCCATTGATGTAATGTGATGATAATTTTTCAGAAGTCAGGGCTAGAAGTCTTGCTATTCCTTTATAAAAACCAAAGATTTCTGTCCCAGTTTGTAGCAGATATATTTAATGTAAATTTAGTATTTTCAGAGCAAATGGGAAGTGTTTTTGTACAGAGCTATCAGGTCTGAACACGCCAATTCTTCTGTCTGGCCACTGAGTATATATGTTTCAAATCCTTGAGGATGTAATAACTTTGTTAAATACCTAGTAAATTATCACTACTGCCTCAAAATAAAAACATTAAAGTATTACTAACTGGGGAAAAAAAGAAAAAGGAAAAAAACCCACAAACTGATAGAAATCTTTGACTATGTAGTATATAATCTCCAAACCAGAATTTAGATTTCAAATGTTGACACCACATTTTACAGCTATCTCTCCAGCCAATGTGTGAATTTATCTTGCTGACCCAAACCTGAATTTAGTAATGCAATGTTCTCTTTAAGGAGCAAGAAGTCCAAGAGACTGCAGATGCAGTGGCCCCCTCTTCCTCATCTCATTCCACTTTCTTTTTAAAAACAATAGGCCACTGGTGATACATTACATTTGCAATACATCAGGCTGCTTTCTCCCCATTTCCTTTTCCAACAAGCTTCTTGCAGAGGTTGAAGTTTGAAGGCCTAGCTATATTTGTACTTCCAATACATTCAAAACCTGTGTGTGCAGTGGGACTTTTAAGGAGCAAAACTGAAATAACATGTAATTCTGCAACACTAAGGTTGGGGTTCTGGTTATCAGTACCAAACCAAGCCCAGAAAACGATCTGCCAGCAAGCAGGAATGCTTCCTTTTCTATGCAGAACTTGAGGCCTCCTGTGTAGGCAAGTGAAATGTTCCTGAGAAACTCAAAATTAGGAAGCTCTGTTGCTAATAATAATGTCTGGGGTTTTTTTTCTGTGTAAGAATTGTTGAACAATAATACAGTGATTCTCTGAAGGAATTAGAGTAAGGAAGTTTTTTGAATAAGGAGATTTTTGAATAAGTGAATAATGGAATAAGGAAATAGTTGAATAAGGAAAGGTCTGTGGTAGCTGGAACGAGTCTTTGCCCTTGTGCTTGTCTGCAGATTCTGCAACAGGACAATGACAAGGAAACAAAAGTAGTCGTAGCTAAGAGGAGGAGGAGGGTAATCTGTGGATATCACCCTGTGAGACGCCTGTTTGTACCTGGTGTTGAAAGGTAAAGGTGCAAATCCGGTGAGGAGGGAGAGAAACTGGAAGGAAAAACTCTTAATTGCTTACTCAGGTATAAAACCTTAAAACCTTTCACCCCTTGAAGTAAACCTGTTGCTGTAATAGGACAGAACTAATGGTGGAGGGGCTGGTAAGAGCCTGGGGGATGCTCTGCCATCAGCTGGGGCTGAGGGGATTAGGGCGAGGTGTTCTCCACCAGAGGCACCTTCAGGGGCATTCACTGGAGGTGTGATGCTAACCAGTGTGATAAAAGATGGTAAAGCTCGCGTGGGTGCTCTCATTCAGAGGTAAAGCTGCTCTTTTTGCCTAATTCTCCAAAAGATTAAAGCCTGGTTTACTTCTGACTGAGAGGGCTTAAGTGAGTTTAAATCTGAGTGACTGCCAGCAGACAAGCTCTTAGTTCTGAGTAACTAAAGTGGCCTCGGGCCAACCATCCCCCAAACGTGTCAGACTGTGGGACAAAGACGCTGGTTTGGCTTTCAGGGGAGCAAAATAAATCAGAAATAGCAGTTCCCAAAAGCTCCGGCTCTGGGTAGTGTAAGAACTTGCTGGGCAGGGCTAAAATGAACGTGTGTGTCAGTCCTAAACCCCTGTCCCTCATCTGCTCAAGGGCTCCCTGGCATAAGGACAGCATTGTGTGAGGAGTTCCAGGGACAAGCGCCAGAGTGATACAGGGGATTGTTGGAATGGCATCAGCGGAGAGGGAGCTCATTGCTGCGGCTCAATAGGGGGTTTGCTTCCTGGGCACTAACCTTTCTCCCCGGGAATTCCTTGGCACGGAAGGAATTCCCACAGAATAGCTCCTTTATGTGGCTTTAGGGACTTAATTAGTAGCAAAGGAACAGTGTTATCCCTGAAGCGACTTTGTTGCTGTTGGCTTTACAATGGGACTTCTGCCTGAAATGTCCCTGTCTCCTGCTCCGCTTCCTGCTGTAAACTTAGCAGAACAATGGGCATTTCAGAGAAGATGTATAGCCCTGCCTTTCCTCAGCAGGACATGGCAGGCAGGGCTCGTTTATCTGCACTACAGCAAGGGCTTTACTCTGCTCTATGAGCTGGTGCTGGTTCCGAAGCAGGCAGTGAAAAGAAATATATATATTGTATAGCCGAGGAAAGCTGCGACTGAGAAAAGCTGGCCACAATTTTGTTAAAAATTCGCTTATTAAGAGGAAATAGGAACATAAATGAGTATGTTGGAAAAACTGATTGTTTTTATTGAATAGCAGGAAGTGGCGTGTGCGGGGCTGGATGTTTTTTCCACCTTTTTTAAGTTGCCATCGAGGCTTGGGCGAGCTCTCCGTGCTTGGAGCAGCCCTTAGCCAGGACTTTCCCAGTTGTTGTGATGGCAGAGATACCTCTACCATTGTCAGAATCTTCTGTGCCTCAATTATTCTCAAATTTTGTACCTATTAAAAACATATCACTCACATCTGAGTTAGTCATAGGCAACTGCTGTAAAAGAGAACAGTCTGGACAGTATAAAACAGTAATTAAAAGCAGTGGTGTGAAAACCGAGGAGATAATAAAGAGTATTTCAGACAGGAACAGGTTTTTTTATTTGAAAGGTTCTTTCCCAGTGAAAGTTGGGCAGTGAAGCAGTAAAATTGCTTGATTTGAGTGGAATTAAATTTAATAATATGGAATTCTTTGTCATCGGTTGCCACATATAGTCACTAATGGCATTACACTTGCAATCCAAATATGGTTCAGGATTCAAAGTTACATTTAAAGTGTAAATAAAGACGTGTAAAACGTGGACTTTCTCAGCAGGAGAGAAACATTTGGAGGAGAATGCTGAATGTTATTGCAACAGTCAAGAAACACAAATAAAATTTGTTCTGAGTGAAGCCAAGAGACAGAATTTCCCTACAGAGAAAGTACTGATGCCTGAAAGGACACATGGAATTTCTGAGGACAGCAGAAGAAACAAGAAGCGTATTTAAAAATAGATTGTGTTAAAAGTAAAAATAACCGTGGGATACTTATCTAAAATAAGAGAGGATTTTTTTTCCCCCAGAAACTTCCTGTCCTGTTCCCAACAGTCTGAATCAAATGCCCACCAGAGCTGGATAGACTGTCAGCTGTTCTTCCAAGAAAAAAGATCATCTTTCCCAGGATGTCACATTTTTAATATAACCGAAGCTGCATTTTCATAGTAATAATTTAATATTTAAATAATGTAGCAATATTTTTAAAGGGTTTGTATTTTTAGCATTTAGAAAAAATCAAAATGCTAAAATAAAAATGATTAACGTGTTAAAGTGTGATTCACTGCATCAGTAAATTATTTATGGCATCATAATAGTGTCATCATGCTGGGAGCTTGCATCGCTGATGATAGATATAATTAGACCACTAATCTCTTTTAATTCACTACAAGAAAAACTCAAGTGTTTGAATATACATGAAGTTAATCTACATTTTATAAATTGAAAGAAACAGGACTTTATTAACCACTGAGGTACATTTCCCCAAGGAGTTCTTCAAGTGCATATATGTATTTATTCAGTGCAGGTAGCCTCAAGCCATGTATATATTTATACATACATTAAACTGTGTTACTGTAAGTAATAAAGTCCAATTCCAGCACCAGCATGTGTGTTAACCCCAATGCAGGCACATTCTGCTTTCATATATAGAGGTAATTCACAGGAAGAGCAATAGTGTTGATCCAAAGAGATGACTCTAATGATGTTGCTTCTGTATTTCTTCAAATGGTACACTTGGAAAAGGGGCAAAAACTTGACAGTTAAAAATGTATTTTGAAGATTCTGGTAGCAATTTTTGTCTTTGGGGCTTCCAAAGGTGTCTGGGCATTTTTCATCTAAATGGGAAAAAAGGATAGGAAACATCTTGAAAGCAAGAAAGAATATTCAGCAGCTTGAAGGTACTATTCCCTAAAGTGGTGCCTTGAGAAATGTTCAAATATTAAATTAAGATGTTGATAAAAATTGCCTTTCGGCAAACTTCCTTTTTTTTCCCCAATTAATAGTCCTGCCTTTACCTTTTTATCTTCAAAACTATAATTTCATGGCATTTATAAAGATGTTTCATAGCAGTTGCTATTTGACTTACGAAGATATTTAAGTGAAAAACTGGAAAACACAATTGCTATTTCTTGAGGTGTATCAAAATCTGAATCCAGTGTTAGTATAAAAAATGTGTGAATTCCTCATTTCTGATCACCCTCCATTCCCTTGGAAGGCTTTTCAAGTTCCATATGATGAAGACTCCCAAAATAGCACACTGTGACACAAGGGCTAAATTTACTGTACCTGTATTTGTGTGTGTGTGTATATATCTCACATATATATATGTATATATTTCATATATATGTATTACATTTCTATATATTACATATATATACAACATGCATATATATAAAAAGTATAGTAAGTATGTATGTGGAAATACAGCAAAATATATGTAAATACAGCAATAAATTATATACAATTTAGGTGCACATATTATAATGTCATATATATATATGTATATTTATATATGTATATAAAATACCCGTATGCAATGTGGCCTGGCAAAGTCGATGCAGGCTGAGCTCCTGTGCCCTGCCAAGCTGGAATTCCCTTTCCTGGCAGCAGGAGCTGAGTCCTGCCAAGGATTGCTGTGATTTACACCGAATTCCTGCGCCGCTCCTTCGATCTTTGAACAAGTTCGAGCATTATTTGCCCATACAAAGAGATGAATGACTGGTTTGATGTTGAGGTTGAGGAAAGGCTTTAAGTGTTCTGGCACGGAGAATTCCCGGCTTTGACAGTGCTCCAGGCAAAACGAAGCTTGTATTCCATACAGAAAGGGCTGGATTTACGATTGGACGTGTCCCTGGTCATCTCCTCTGCAGAAAGGTGGGTTAAGCAAAGCCTGATCTCACACTTAATGAGACTGTGAAAAAACGAAGTTCAGCTGTGGCCAGAAGTGGAAGAAGAAGCAATAAATGTCACGATTTCTCCTCTCAAACGTGAACTGTGGACTTTCAACACGGGGCAGAGAAGAAAAGGGAATTAGGGGAGGGAGAAATCATGTTCAGTCCTACACAGCTTTAACCAACCTGACGGAATTTCATAGTGATGTTAATTGCAATGAATCCAAATCCATTTTTTAAGGATTATTTTTATTTTCAGAAGGTAAAATGTATCCCAGTGCTATGGTCTCACAATGAAGTTGTGCGTTAAGTTCCCACTGAACTTAAAGCTCCTTAAGTTAATGAGTCACTGACGAAGTGAAAGAGTACAGGAAGGCTTGGCGTCGGTCCTGAGCCTGTGCAGATTCTTCTTGCACAAGAACCGTGGCCAAGAGGAAAGGGCTCTCAGGGCTGTTTTCCAGCCCTGCCCCATCACCCGGAGCTCTCGGGGGACAGGTCCGTGATGAGAGGGACAGATGGCCGGGAAGCGCAGGGATGAGCGGAGGGGAAGGGGATAGGGAGGCAGAAGGGACGGCACAAGGTCACGGCGGTGGCTCCGGCTCGGGACTGCCAGCACTGCACACCTGGATGTGTCCCCATCCCCGGGGGGACCTGCACGGCACACCTGGATGTGTCCCCATCCCCGGGGTGATCTGCACAGCACACCTGGATGTGTCCCATCCCCGGGGTGACCTGCACGGCACACCTGGATGTGTCCCCATCCCCGGGGTGATCTGCACAGCACACCTGGATGTGTCCCATCCCCG
>JAWWMP010000041.1:56496819-56513073 GCA_035047865.1 Dendrocincla tyrannina
TTTAATTTTCAAAATTTGTGGAAAGAATCGAGTGTGTTTTTAGAATGTAGTTATTTTTCTCTTTTTTTTTTCTTTTTTTTTTTTTATAATTAGTGGAATTCTAGAATAGAATTAGCTGGATTCTTCTGTTACTTTTCTAAGCCCAATCTGCTTGCTTGGCTGTTTTCAGTAAAGTACTATTCCACCTGATGTTTTTTTTTGAAGCAGGTGCTCAGATTGGCAGCAGAGAACACTTTAGCAGACAGAACAGCATTGCAGAACATCCTGTGCTTTTCTTTGTTTAATTGTTCTTTGCACTGGATGTCATGAATGTCTTGTCTGTTCACTGAGGTAGGACTGCAGTTACTGTTTATGTTCATAAACACAGATTTGAGGAGATTAAAAGACAATTTAAAGGATCTGTAGGTGAACCTTAATACTGATTTGAAATGAGTTTTGATCTTAAAATTGGCTTGAATGTGGCCAAGAAATCCTTTGTCCAAAGTAAAATAAAAGCAGCTGCTTCTGCTTTGCTTGTGGTATCCCTGTATTAAAGAGCAACATGTGGGTTTAGTCTGGATCAAATGACTGTATTTTTAGCACTTGGGGTAGAGCCTATTCCATAGTTTCTGGTAGGATGTAAATGCTGTGGGTGGTATGGGTATCGTGAGGAAAATCTGTGTGGTGCAATGTTAATCATTGTCAAGTCAGTCCCCAACAGTGCAGCAACTGATAAGCACAGAGAGATAAAGCAAGCCCCATGCCTTGATTCTGAATTTATTTGGGGTTCTGCAAGATAACCTGCACGTTCTCTGCTTTAGACTTTGATCAGTCTGATAAAATAGGATGTGTTCTCCCTGCAAAGGACCGGTTTGCTGGGGTTTTCACTGCAGGGAACCTAAACCTGCAACTGGAGATCTCCTTTCTCCCTCCTCCTCTCTCTTGCCAAAGAGGCCACATAGGAAGCACCTTTGTTTCGACTTGTTATTAGGTATTGCAGAAACACTTTGTGTAATTGTAATTAAGGCAGAATGGGGCTAAATTTAGCATGCAATGAATGTATTGCTGAAGAAAATTACTGGCTTTGCAGTAATAATTTCAGCAGTTTTTATGCCACTGCTAAGAGATCTTATACATGACAGGGGAATATGGAAAGAGGTGAACAGGTTTGGATGTTTTCCAACACATCTAAAGGTGTTTTCATTGTGCACATTTTAGAGTTTTTTTCACATTTCATAGATATGGATAAAATACTCCATTTTTTGAGTGAATAATGCTATCCCAGTATAATATCTTTAGTTATGGTTTGTCTGAGTTGTGAGTGATGTTGGTAATTCAGTTTTGAAGTTTATAATATTTTCAGGGATGTGCCAAGTATCTAATTTAACTATCATACTCACTGGAATGCAGCTTATTAGGTAGGAAAAATACCATGAGAATCTGCTGTACAGATTGGCTCTTTAAAGCTGAAGATTTTATAAATATGCTTCTCAAAATGTGTTTTGAATTGGCCAAGGAAAAATGTATCACGTGAGTCTTCCGATTTTGTTGTTGCAGTGAATAGTTAGAGAACTAAGTTATGTGATCTCATTTCAGAAAAAAAGCTTTAATAAAAAAGCTTGTGAAACACTCCTTGTAATGCAAGAGCAGTTGACTTGTGCACTGTTCAGCCCTGCAAATGGGGAGAAATAAGTAATGTCAAACTACAGCTCTTGTTCAATTGCCTTGTCAGCTGTTGGTGCAATCCTCCAGGAATCTCTGCCTTGCCTTCCAGAAGGGATTCAGTTGGACCTGCCTGCTCAAGCTGAAGTGCCTTGTGAGAACTGCTGGAATGTGCAGATAGCTGGTTCAATTAATTTTAAATTCGACATTGAATTTAATAAATGTTTAAAATTTAATTTTAAAGACATTTAAATCTAAGATGAAAAAATATCACACCTAGCCACTCACATCAGAGCCAGCGTGTAAGTTTTAAATTTGGAGTGCTGCGAAAAATCTCAATCTGGCTCTACTATCTGCCCCAAAAAAAGAAGGAACGAAGGAAGTCATATCTTCCATGTATCCACCATCACCCAGTTTCAAGTGTTTAACTGCTTTGTGGAGCTGTGAATGCTGAAAGAGGTGCTGGAAATCTAACTACAGAACCTTAAAAAGACATTTTTGTCTCTTGTTTCCCAGTTGTTTTTCTGTTTTAAGGAAAAAAAAAATCCTCGTTTTGGGTGAAAGACCAAGTATGGATTTGGCACACATATGATAAATGCACAAAATGAAAATGGAATAGTATGAAGTTTTGTCTAAAGCTTGAATATTCAAGGAGTTACCTCTTGAAGATTCACTGAACAGTTTGCTGTTGGATTTATTCTGATTTTTTTTCTAGAATTTCAAGCTCGATACAGAATTCCCCGTTACCTGTGTTGAGCTGGTGAAGAGTCAGATCATAACTTGCATCCAGTCCTGAAATCATTGGATGTATTGGAATATTGCTGTTGGAATACCCTAACTAGAGTACACTTAAAGATGATTTTGAAGATTTGGGGAATTTGGGCTAAGCTTTCAGTGCCTTTATCTTACAGGCAGAAGTGCTGGCTTTGTCTTGCCCCCCTTGAGCCAGAAGGTGTTTGCAGAGCTGGAAGAACCCTGTCTGTATCCTTGCATCCTGATTGTGTCAGTGGCATTAGGAGCAGCTTTTCTCCTCCCTTCTGTCTCCCCTGCCTGGAAAATGGACAGTGGGGATGCATTTTCATGATGTTTGGCAGCTGGATCCTTGGGGAGTTATTAAAACTAATTTCAATGTTAGTTTTCCCAGGGCTGCTGTGAACCAGCACTAAATCTCTTCCAACAGCCTTCTTTGATGCTGCACTGATTTTAGGCTGAGAAGACCATCTTTAGAAACTTCTTTATTTGATGAATATTGTAGGGATGTATTAACTCACACAGGCAACCAGGGAGAACTTAAAAACCCCCTTGGGACTCTCCTGGTATCACATAATTTAGGCTGCAGGTCTAAATTGTTGCAGTTAGTAGCAGGCATTGTTCTCGAGCCTCAAAATGAAGGCCAGCCCAAGATTTGTGTGGCAGCTGCTGTGTCTTCTCTACAAAAAGCTCCTAAAGCTGAGCTGGGGGTGGGCTTTGTGTTCTAACAAAATGTTGGCCAGACTGGTGTGGTGTCACTAGGAGGCTGCAATTTATGTAACAGTAAGAGAGAATACACAGATATTTCTGAAAGAACAGCTTCGTTCCTTTGGAAGGAGTTTTAGGTGCCAGTGGTAGAAGGGCAGGACTGAAATATTTTGGATTTAGGGTTTTATCTTTATTTTGGAGTGCAGTTGGGCATTGGCCATTCACGTGGTTTGTGTTGAGAACTGCAGTATTGGATTGCTTATGCTCTCAGAGTAGCATTAAGCACAGGGTCAGATAATTGCATAGTTAATAATTGTGTGACAGTAATGAGATGATAATGCAAGTGCTGAGGGGGTGACAGAGAGGACAAATGGAGTTACCATAGAAATATGTTCATATGATAAGAAGCAGAGAGTTATACCATGATGTAACAGTCACTCTGTTGACTTCCCAATTAAAATCTGGCATTAAAAATGCAAACAGATCTAACCTTTGTGTTCCGTGAAGGGGGAATTTTTCCTGACTGAGTTACTTTTGATGGCATTGGATTTTTCCTGATGCAAACGCAGTCTGGTGGACTGTCCTCTCTCACAGGTAAAGCTCCTGGATTGTCAGACTCAAAGCTTGGAGCCAAGAGTTTCTTTTCAATGCTGAAGTGTTACCTGTCCATGGCAGCATCAATAACCATCAGCCTTCTTTGATTGGAAATTGGCGTTTTCAGTTGGAATTATGGCCACAGTTTTTAAGACAGCAGGACACATATAAACTAGGTAATAAATGAAATACACTGAATATTCAAATTCTCTGTAGAGCTCTTAACGAGGGGCAAAGGTTTGAAGGTGTTGAGAGATGGACATTTCATTTGCAGGTTCATCAAGGTACAGAATAAATGCACATTGTCTAAGGAATCAACTTGGGGTTATTAAGCTCTTGAATACTCTACATAGCACATCTTTTAGAGGTGGTGTTTTGAGTGTAATACCTGTCTTTATTTTTTTGGGTGACTGATGCATCAGATGGATATTTTGCCTCAGCAAAGCAGCTGTTTTGTCTTTCAGATACAGACAGTTGGACAGGTTCCTTCAGCATAAACTGAATTTCAGGTGAAACAGAAATATTCGTATTCCTCCTTCTGCTGGGAAAAGAAGGAAACTTTTCTACAGGAGCACGTTTGTGTTTACCCTTCAGGTGCTGGTACCAGAGATTAATAATACTCAAGGCAAGAAAAACCTTCCAGCTGGACTCGCTGTCTCTTTTGTGCTTTCAGTGTTCTTTTTTTAAATTACACTTAGTCTGAAACACATAAGAAAGAACACTCAGCATGTTCTGAAATAACCTCAGTAAATACTCTGAAGTGCATTTTAAAAATATATTTGAAGTGTGTTCTTTCATGTGCTCTGAGCTTGAGGAGATTTTCTAGAGGCAAGCTTACTTTTTTGAATGATGTTTATATCAGATAGTTCCATTAAGGCTTTAATCTTTCAGAACCAGAAGTGAAAAATGCCTGTTCTTAACTGAAGTCTTCTTGGTTTGAACTGGGGCATTAAAGAGTATGATTAGGAAAAATATCTTTAAATGTGGCTTGTAAATATTATAAGTAATATCTTTTTTTATGCTATTTTTGTCATGCTTCCTTCATTGTCATTCATTTTCTTCTTTGTCTAAGCTTTTTTCCTGCCTTATTTCAAGATCTTACATATCTGTTTTATTCTTCCCACTGCCATATGATAAAGGTAGTTGAATGTGAAATTTATTATTCATTGAGCAAGCACATAACTTGGCTTTCTTATGCTTGGGGAAAGAGAAATCTTACTTTCAGTTCAGCTTCTAAGGTGTTTTTGCATAATTGAAGCTTTCGTCTCGCAGCTGTTTAGGCTGTTGAACCAATCAGTCCTTTCCTTTTTTAGGCACAAAAACTCTGCAGTGGCTGGTTCTATGTATTTGTGTGCATATGAACCATATATGTGTATGGTTTATGCACAAAGGACGTGTTAGAAATCTGGCTTAAGCCATTCCTTTTGAGTGTGTGCACTTTGATACTGTAATTCCAGAATGATTTTACTACATTTTATTTTTGCATCCTGCAAAAACCCCGACTGAATCCTATTTTCATTTAACAGATGATGTTGCATTTGAATGGAATGACTCCAGACTCTGTGGAGTCTCAGGCTGTGCAGTTTATCAGTTTGATTACCATGTGTAGAATGATTTGCAGTAAACTAAATAGCTGGAGAAATTTGATCTCTTTGTTCTGCAGCTATTTGGGTTTGCTTTTCTCAGCTGTTATGACTATCACACTGCTGCTTGGTGAGTGTAGAGGTTACTGGCACATGAATTAAATTCATGAAGCAAGAAAGGTGTATAATTCTACCTTCAGTAGCAGTTGGTCCTGTTTTTGAGAAGCCTTTCAAACGCTGAAGTTACTCAGTGAAAAAGGCAGTTGTGTGTTGCTGCTTTTACTAAGACTTTGCTTCCATTCTGTGATCCCCTTTGGACCTTAAATATTAAAAATGGCCTTGCAGACTTAAAGTTTCAACAGCAGGGTTTTTGAGAGAGCACTGAATTGAGCTTTGGGTTATCTACTCTTCTTTTATTTCCTCTGTCTTGTGAGTGTTGCCAGTGTGCAGGTTGCATGCTGCAGTTCAAGTGCTCTGCAATCAGTGATGGCCCAGCATTATTAAGTGCAGAAACGATGGTAATTGTGAGTGCAAGGACTGTCAGCTCGTGGGGCCTCTTGTCCCAGTTTCCTTGAACTTCACTCCAATTTAGGTTGTAGAGTACATGGCTGACCTACTTGTACTTCAGTCAAGCATGAATTGAAAATGGCATAAAAGCTTTCCTTTTCCTGAAAAGCTGGAGAAGGGTAAAAAACCCCAGTTTTTCTGAGGTTACTTGACCAAATTGAGCATTCATTGCACATTGTTGCATTTAGGGATCCTACATTGGAGTGACTGGTGATTTTGGTCATATAATATATACCCAGATCTGTGAGAATTGGTGATTTTGGTGACATAATATATACCCAGATGTGTGAGAATCATAAATAAGACTGACTGCTCTGCTGTGCTTTCTGTTCTAAACCCTTAATAAGATTAGCGAAACCTTGGGGAACCAAAGGAAAACTTCCACCTTCTGCCTTGCCTAACCTGGATCTCATATGCCTGTTTTAAAGAAACACTTTGTTTTGCATGCTGAAAACTTTAGATTTTTCAATTACATTAGGGTTAAAATTGGTTTGAGTGTACTGTACATGGTTTAAAAAAATCAAACAAGCCCAAACCAACACAACCCCCCTATTTTTGCTTGTCAAATCATGTATACGAGGAAGGCCATAAAATATGATCTCTCTCCATAATATTTAAGAGTGATGGTTCCAGGTGAGAAGCCAGTTCATTATATTTATTGCAAAAAAATAATTAAATGTATCTAGGGACTACTTAACTCTGCTAGGTCAGCAGCCCACGCTGTGTAGATTACTGAGTTGTAAGTACAGGTCTTCTGACTTTGCTGCAGTAATTATCATTTCAGGACCAGCAAATTAAATTGCCCAGAAACATGGGAGGCCGTGGCTAAAGTTTACCTCAGATTCACTGAGCTGAAAATCTGTTTAAACACAATTCAAGAGTTTCTTTTGTCAGTGGCCATGTTAATGAAACAAAGTATTGAGTAACCTTCTCCCCCAACTTCAACACGAGCAAACACTTTAAAATCTCCTAATAGTTCTTCAGAAGCTGGATTCAGTTTGCTTTAAAATCTGAATTAATCTTATTTAATCTGCAATATGAAATACTGTCACATGCTCTTTTGTAGTGTTACAGTATAGCATTGATTTTTTGAAACGCTTGAACAGATCTTTTATTGTTCCTAAGTGAGTAATTGCTTATTTAACTTGCTGGAAGGAAAGACAGTTGAAGTTAAGTGTGCCTGGGGGTGTTTTCTTTCTATATTTACAAGTTATATTCTGCAGAGGTCTATACATTTTGTATCAGTTCCAGATATGACCCCACTGAAATGATGTCTACAGTTTATCTGACGATGATCACAGCTGAAAATGTTGCTTTTAATTTGCAGAGCTATCTTCATTAGCATTTTTTACATTAGTATTGGGGGAAAACACTATCAAACTCCCCTTTAATGTATTGTGAGAACTGAGCAATGTTGCAGGATGGTTTGACCCACTTTTTGTCAGCAGGGCTGTGCCAGTGAGGGGGTAAGGACTGCAGAAAGAATTGGTAATAATGGAAACTTCTGGTAATGGCTTTTTCACAGCCAGCAATTGTGGAAGTGGTCATTTCTTTCCTGCTTTAGCAAGGCTCCTAGGGCACAGTTCTGCACCAGCTTTGGCTGTCCCTTGAGCTAAAGCTGTGCTGGCAGAGAATTCCTGATGTTCCAGGGTGGGTCTGTCACTGCTCATGTGGTGAGGAGCTATCCTAGAGAACTGCTGGCTGTGCCTTAGCAGAGGATAATCCAGTCAGCCCCAAGGAGTTCTCTGTGCAAATGGGATGTCAGTGCTGTTTATATTAAGTACAATATGAGCCCGTCGTGGTCTGAAAAACATGAGTTATTTCACTGGTTCTGGGAGTCTTCTCCTCTCTCACCTTCAGCAATGTCCTTCTGAGACTCTGTAGAGGAAGGCCTGTTTTTCTTGGTGCTTTCTCTTACTTTTTCCATGGTAAGAGGAGATGCAGTAAAAAGGTAAAGGTAGAAGATGCTGAGATGTTGTTTGGAAATAAGTGTTTGTTAAGGACAGTCTTGGGGCTGATTTTGGTTCAAATGAGGTGTCTTGAGTTGGTTCTCTCCTGAAGTCAAGAACAGTGGCTCCTTAGTTTAACTTCAGATGGAGGAAGAAAACCCTGTTTCGCCTTAATTTCAGGGTTTAGATATGCTTCTATTCAGCCCACATCAATATTTCATTAATTAGTATTACAGCCCCTTATTTCCTGGGATGGAAAAGTACAGCTTTTGAGTGAAACACTGAAACAACACAGCTGTTTCCTAAGTGACATGTCTGCACAATGTGCCTACATGTGTCACTGGGACATCTAAAAACACTTCTCCATTCCTCATGTGATTAAAACCACCAACCTTTACTATGGGCTACCTGTGGGCTTTCCTACAGCAAACCTGAATATCCAACTTCCAGAATATTCTGTGTCCTATACCCATAAACCTGAATATTCAGCTGTGCAGAACCCTGTTGGGACTGGAAACCCCGGTGGGTTGTTTTGAGTGCTGCAGTGTGTGTGTGGGTTAAAAAAAAGCCATTAGCTTGAGCCTCATGGTTTTCATGAGCCCAGAGGAAGTGCTAAAGTACACTGTGCTGAGAGAATTGTGTTTGTGGAAGTGAAGGTCAGGCCACGTCGTGCAGGTACCGTGGGTTTCCGTGCCATGTCGAGCTCCCTATTTGGGGAAAAACCCAAATGAATCGAGGCTTGTCTTTTCAGGTAAGTGTTTTGCAAACAGAGTATGCAGCAACTCTCACAGTTGCTCTTTTCCTACCAAAAATTTACTATAATTGATATGAAAGTGTGTTTGGCCAAGTGAATGTGGTGTTCTGCAGTGTTTGGTTGAGAGTTTATCGTGTTGGGAATGAGGGTTCTGGGCTCAGGCAGCCTGCTGTCTGTCTAAAACACACATTTATTTCTGGAATGGTTATTGTGCTGCTTCTTATTTATGGCCTTTGTGGGGTGTTCTGTTTCCAAGTAGGGCAGCGTTGGTGATTTGTGTTACTTCTGTGGCCAGACAAGTAAGCTCTGATATCTGAGGCTGTGCTTCTTGTAATGTTCTATTTTGCTTCTTCATTCTGTGCCGTTTTAGGAGAGTTGTAAACATGGCCCTTTTCTCTGCAACTGCTTTGTCAGTGCAGCTGTAAATGCTGTTTCGTGGCTTCTCTCCTGGAGAACACATCAGTATTATTCCTCTGCTCTGTCCTTGGTTTTGCACTGTTGTAAAATTCTGCTTAAATAAAATATTCAATGTCTGTGCTTTAGATATTTCCCTTGACATTTGACTAAAATGAGTTTTCAGAGGGTGTCTAACTAGCCATCTAATTCCACTTAGTACAGGGTCAGTTATTTATTTTTAAAGGATCTGGGCACTTCAAGATTTCTTGCTAACTAAATGCTTGCCAAGTTTCATTGGCAAGTTCCAGGGGGTCTTGTGCCCCTTTTCTGCTTTGAAACAAACCTGAAGGCATATTTCTCTCATTTTTATCTATTGATATTAAGGTTAATTTTTATTTATTAATATTAAGGTTAATTTCATTTTAGGAGACTCTGGCAGGATTTATGAGTTAGTGGGTGATGTCTCAGGCACTAAAAGTGAACATCAGAAAAGGCTGAACACTTGTAATTAAATTGACGTTTTTCCTGCTCTTCATCATTTGAATCACTCAAAACAAAACAATGGAAACTTCTGATTTGAAAAATCAAGGAGTATTTTTTAGAGTTGCTTTACTTGACAAATAGTCCTGAGTTCTTCAGGTGGTTTTCTGGCAAAATTTACTGAAAGCCAAATTTTATGCCTTTTTTCCTGCAGGGAACAAAACGTTAGTGTGGATTTTTCCTTCATCAAAAGGACCTCTTAAAGGCTCTTAAAGAAACAAGTTTTAAAAGTATTAGTGCTATCCAGCTTTGTGCAGTGTTATAAAATAAGTACAAGTGTGGGTTTTATGTGCAGAACTTGTGTATTTTCTTTTCCTCTCACAGTTTATTCTGGTTACTGCATCATCTCTCATACCTCCAGATAAACAAGAAATTCAGTCTGAATATGTTAAGGTTTGATACAAGTATATGCAAGTATTTTAAAGCTTCTCACACCACTTGATCAGCTTTGCCTCCTTAGCTGGTGCATCTGTGCTATTTAAAGCATGTATTTTGCAGTGTTAATAGTAATTTCCTGTGGTCAGTGTCTGTTGAACTTAAAACCAGAAACCTCTACAAAGCCTCTGAAGGTGATTTATAACTTTTCTGGTTAAAACAAGAATCACACCATTAGAATAATACACCTACACCCAGTGGCTTGTCAAGCAGAGAATGAAAATTTTAATTATGTTTTATTTCAGTGTCAAACCAGACAGAAACAGAGGCTCCTGACTTGGGCCTGTCTTATTTAGGGTGTGGCAGGGAGATAGTACTTGTACACACATGAAACACAATTTTAGCTTCTTCAGTGATGTTCTGATGTGTGTTAGAACCATGCCTTGAGTGTGTTCATTGCTTGTCTATTAGGGCAGGGAATTAATGCTGCTTTCAGTGGTTAGAACTGTAACCTCCAGGCTGAATTCCGAGGAAGGAGTGATTTAATTTCCTTTTATGGCCTTTTCTCTGTGGTGGTGGCTGTGGTTGTTTTCTTGAGGGAGACCAAGGGATTTTCTTGAACACCTATGAAAGAGGGTGCTGTTCTCCCTGGTTTGTAGCTTGAAGAATGAGAATTAGGCTCAAGTCATTGACTCGAGACTGAAAATCTGAGGCCTGGCTTCTGTTAATAAAATGCAGTCATGTCTACTCATTGCAATTAGACTTCAGAGCACTTAGTAGTGATTAATTGTGGTGTGATGCATTTGTTCCCTGCACCCAGGGGCTGGAATTCTTTGGTGTCACTTGAACATGTAAACCAAAGCGACCTTTTTTCCTGTATTTACTTGTCCTGTGATTTTAGGGATTTTTCAGTGTCAGTAGCTGTGATTCCTCACAGGTTTTGGTGCATGGCTTCACAATATTGCTAAAGAAATTATGGCCCTTTCTATGCAAACAGTAAACAGATCGTAACCCTGAGGAAGCTGGAAACTCTTACACAGAGCAAGTTCTTTGGGCAGAGTAGGGAAGGAATTAATGTCTAAATTGCTTTGTTTAACCAGGGAATATGAGGGACAGCGTATTCCTGGTAGGTACACTTGCTAGCAAACCACAGCAGTCTGCACTTCAAGCATGGGCTGTATTTATTTCTATACAGCCGAGTCCCATTTCCTTCCTGTTCTGTGTGGAACAAAACCTGAGCCTTCAGTGAGTAATAAGGAAGAATCCTGTAGCTGAAGGTTTTATGAGCAGCTAATTGCAGTCGAGTTGTGGGCTTACACAGAAGTCATTCACTCCCTAGTCATGAAACCTGGAATCCTGATGAGTCAGAGCCATAGTGACAAATCCTGTCATTCCAAAAAGGAGTTTAAAAGGTAATGTGATCAGATGCTTTTCTCTTCTAGAGGCTGCCTAGAAGAGCTCACCAAAGTCATCAGTTATTAGAAGCTTGAGGGGGTTTATCTGAGGGATTTCTTTCCCCTCTTTCTATTTGAAAACACCTCCAGAGGAGTTTTGGGACTCACTGGATTATTTTAGCTTCTTCAAAGTCTGCATTTAGTGCACAGATTTTGGCAGGTTGTGTGTTGTGCTGATCTCTGCCACCTGACATGCGAAATAAAAGGGAGTAAAAAAGAAAATCAAGTATTTCAACATGAACAAAGCAAGGAATTTTGCAAGTTGCTTTCAAGGTAAAAGCATCACACCCAGCTTCGTGAGAGCAGAGGCAGCATATTCTGTTCAGCTGCTTTTGCTTGTGGTGTCTGAAGGCCTGTTGGGCCATTATGAGTTAATGTTTTCCAAAATCCTCCTGTGTTAAGCCTTGAGGATGTTTATAGCAGTTCTTTTCACATTGTAGGGCAAGGCCTTCAGCATATAGCGTGGCTGGAATGTTCCCAAAGAGGAAGCCTGAAAAAACCCTCACATTTATGTCTTGGTCAGCTGCAAAGATCAATGTATCCTAATTTACAAGAATCACTTAAAAACCAGGGTCAAGAGACTCGAGCCTTGTTTGTTTGCACCATTTCCGTAGCTATTACAGCATGTGCTGTTCAGTATATAGTTATTTTTTTCTGCTGGACTTCATGGGTTATTTTTAGCCTCTATAAGTTCTTGTGGCTAATTTGTGCTGGGACTTTTCATGACAGAAGGCAGCAAGGGCCCTGAGCTGGTAAGACTTTCTCTGTGCTGCTTCAGCTTTGGTGGTTTATGTGCTGTAGTGACACAGGTAAAAACTTATTCTTAAGGCCTTTGGACTTGATGATTATTGAGCTTATTGATATTTTGGGTTTTAATGGAAATTCCAAAGTGCCTTGACACAAGGATGAAAATATCCTGAGAAGCATGAAAGTTATGACATGTCATTTGTGTTGGCCAAGAGCTTGCTGAGGAGAAGGCACAGAGCAGGATCCAGAGGTGGTTTCTGCCAGTGGAGATCTTTAATGAGGTTTACTTTTGCCTTCTCTTCCTTCCTACTGCAGTCTGAGCAAAGAACCCCCAGCTTTGTGAGGTGCAGGTGATTATTTGTGGAGAATCTGTGTTGTCTTGGTTGAAGTTGTCTAGCTTTTATAACAGCTGTAGTTCATAGATTCACTTCTTGTAGTGAAAGGGAAGACCCTGCAGAAAAAAAAAAAGAAAAGTTCAATGAACTTTCCTTGTGAAAGCTCTGCAAATTCACTTGAAGGAGGGGAGGACCAAACCCTGACCAAAAAATGAGCTCAAGGACTGGCTGCTGTAATAATTCTCTTTCCTGACTCACACCGCTTAATGTTCCTATCTCAGTATTCCGTTTATTTTTAAGCAGGGCTGTACAAATAGTGCTTTTTTGTGCCAGTTGTTGCTATGACTTCACAATATTTCCCTAAATACGCTTGCTCATACTTTCTCACAGCATAGTATTTGGCATATAAAACCCTTCATTCCATCAGTGTTTCCTCAGTGCTGATCATTTTCATGCTTTTATGGAAAAAAGGGATAACTCTGTATGGCGTAGTTTTAGTCGAGGAGGAATAAAAGGGGTTTTTTAAAGAAAAAAGCCCACAACCTGTTCTCTCACTTAAGAGAACGTCCCTCTGTTTGAGTTTTTTCAGTTTTACCATGTAACTTTCCAGATTAAATTCCCAGCACTGGTATAGTTTGGGCTGTTTTGTCAAAGGTAAGTGTGCACCGGACTATTCCTTCAGAACACTTTCACTGTCTCTTCTTTTTGTGATTGGAGAGGGAAAAATACTCTGTGTGGTTTGGGGGAGAGGGGTGGCTGAATTGTTGAAACTTTAGGTTTATAACCCTTTACAAAGGGTCTCTTTTTCCAAGGTGCTGAACTCCACACTCTTCCAAACTGCAGTAAACACTTGGTGTGTTACGGAAGAACAACCATCACCCTTCCTGCCAACCTTTGGAATCTTGTTCCTTCCCTTGTCCTGCATGGCATTCCTGGGACATGGGCTCATGTCAATGGCTTACTTGTTTTCAGAGTAATTAGGGCTGCCTTAATTGGAAAAACAAATGGTTAACAGAAGCCGTGTTTATTATCTGACGAGTTGTCTTTAAACAACTCTTACATAATAATAATAATGATTATAATAATAATAATTTATTTTATATAATAGATATTTATATATTATAAAATAATACCATAAATCATGGGTAAAGATGCCACAGCTTGGCAGACTTTTAGAAAAAGCTGTTTAATTTTAAACTATTCTTAGGAGTTTGTCCAACCAGTTGCAGGTTTCTTGCACTTCTGTTTCCTCCTTATAGTGCTTATAGCTATGTAGGAAAGGATGTGAAAAATGATAAAAACACTTGCAAATGTGATCTTTGCCTACCTTCATGTGTTGTAAAAATTGCAAGGGACAAAATTGATCTGGAAAGAACACATTGCATGTAAAGGTGCTGCCAAGAAACTCAAACTCGAATAGTGTTTCAACTTTTCCCTCTTGGTTCAGTAGAAAAGCTTTTTTTTTTTGAAATTCCTAATAACACTAATAACTAATTACACTAACATGTAAAAGTAATTTACCCCTATAAAATCATCCTTTCTAATTTGCCCTTTTGGAGAACCCTTCTGCATTTTTTGGCTATCTTTTAACAATAAAAATCTAACAGTTGATGTTCCTGTTGTAGTTTTTAGTTGTGTAGTCAGCATTAAGGTTATTTAAGCTTTTTGTGAGTTGCATGATGTGACTGAATTGGATGAAAAACTGAATGAGGTATTTAATCCCACGAGGGGGGATAAAATCTGCTTACCCACCTGTAGCCCTGGTAGGGGTTAAAGGCAAACTGAGAAATATAAACAGGAGAACTTGAAGGGTCTGTGGAGATTAACCAGGGATTTCTTTGCATGTGTGTTCTGGGAGGGAGCTGTTTCCTTTCTCTCCTCCCTCTTGGTCTCCAGCCCACAAACTGCATTTGTGCCTGAATTTCTGTCTTGGTGCTGGTTTTGATACAAATCTTAAATGTCAGCTTAGGGTAACCCTAACTTTTTTATACACAGTGATTTATAAACAGTCATCTGAAGATAAATCCTGTCTTCCTCCCTTGCAGCTGTGTCTATAAAAGTGAGAATGCCTGAATTGTTGAAGTAATGACTTCCTTCAAAAGAAAATCAGAATTTGGAGCTGATTGTGTTTGTGTTTGTTCATTTGGCTAAAATAAACCCATGGCATGGGTTGGTAACGTGTCACAAATGGGACACGGGTTGGTTTGGCCATAGGTATTTCCAGTGGGTTTCATTATATCCCATACATTCCCAGTGGAAAGGGAAAGGGAAGCAGTGCAGGTGATGGTTTCAGAAACAAAGGGCAGTTCATTGCCTCCTATGGAATGCTTGGAGAGTGGAAGAGTTCATGAGCAAGCATGTCACTGCTCAATCTTTTCGTTTGGCTGTAACAGGAAATTTTGGGATTAAACTCTAGAACCTGGTGACATTTCATACATGCACATGCACTGAGTGTTTTCTGGACAACAAATGTCATGCTAAGAGCCAGGGACTTTGTGGGGTAGAAGTTTTCTGTTGCAAAATGCCCTGTGTGGTTACCTCTTCTTTTATTTGGCAGCCCTAGGTATAAAAAAAATTGAATTATATTGCCTAACATAATTTTTGTAACTGTTTTTCACTAATAATGCCCATCAATGATTTTGTTTTATCTTTTTACAGTTTCTGAAGGTGTTCAAGCTCTGAATACTCAAGCTCTTCATACACAGAAATGTCTGGCTCATACGACGATTCGGTTGGAGTGGAAGTTTCTAGTGATAGCTTTTGGGAGGTAAGCCAAGTGTTTCAGACAATATTTGGCTTTTATTTTTTACTCTGATTGTAGAAAGTCTGATTTTTGTGCATTGTAAACTGTGGAGAGAGCTGCAATACACGACACCTCTGGTTACTGTGATCTGCAGAAAAGGTAGAAATTACTTTTTAGATTTTTGGCCTAGTTCTGTCAAGGGCTTTCAATGGGCACAGAGCTTGGGGATCATCCCTTTGGGTAGGATATGCAATGCAGAATTGAACCTTTGTCAGTTTTTATTGCCAAAGAGGGGCCTTTAAAATGATCAACGTTAAATCTAAAAGACTACTCAAAGTGCACATAAATTACAAATATAACACTAAGTATATGAATGTACTGCATGTATCTAGATGTAAGTATAAACTTTCTTGAGAAGCTAAGCTTATGTCAGTGTAAAAGCATAAAAAGATAGTACAAAGTACTTTGTAATATGAGTAATTTGTGCTGTCCCAATGTGATGGTTGCAGATGTTCTGATAATTTAAGCTTGAAAGAAAGGAAACTTCATAAAGCAGAAAAGCCTTTAAAAAAAAAAAGTGTTTTTCTTAGAGGAAAGAGAAAGGTTTGTCAGTGTCAAGACTGACATAACTGGAGGTAAGTGCTGTCCAGATTAGCTGTATTCAGTAGGACACACTTCTGCCATTGCTGAGGCAACTTCCTGAGCAGGCTTCCTTGGGAGAAGTGTTTCAAAGTAAAATAAGGAGGCAGCCAGGAAAAAAGAATCCTGGACACAAGGGGAGTTTTTTGGTGTGTGTTGGGCACTGTATACTTGGCAGGAGAATGTGACTTGTGGCTGGCTGTTCTGTACCAAGCTGTTGTCTTCCAGACAATCGTGACTGGAAGCATAAAAGATGTGTAAGAGTGGGAATTCTGTAAATTCTGTATGATTATATTTGGGCAAATGTGAACTCAAAGAATTAAATCCAATAAAGGATGGCCAGAAATAGCAATTAGCCTGAATTAGGAGCTTTACAGAGGATGACTTAAATGTCATTGATGACCCTCTGCCCCCTCTGCTCTGGGCAGACCCCCCTGCAGAGCTGCCCCCAGCCCTGGGGTGCCAGCACAGCAAGGACA
>JAWWMP010000041.1:56515642-56536136 GCA_035047865.1 Dendrocincla tyrannina
GAGGGTGGGCAGGCCCTGGCACAGGTTGGGCAGAGAAGCTGTGGCTGCCCCTGGATCCCTGGGAGTGTCCAAGGGCATGTTGGATGGGGCTCTGAGTGACCTGGGCTGGTGGGAGGTGTCCCTGCCCATGGCACGGGGTGGAATGGGATGAGCTTTAATGTCCCCTCCAACCCAAACCATTCCATGATTCTCTGATACTTCTGGTTTGGAGTCATCTTGACTGAATTTTAATCTCAAACCTGTCCTTTTTCAGTATGTTCTGAATTGGTTGTTTTGTTTCTGAAGATTGCAACTTTGAATTCTAGTCATAACCTTTCTTTAAAGGGTAACTAAACAGCTCTGATCAGTGTGGGGGTTTTTGACTCGATCAGAAAGGATGTGGTGCCTCTGGAATGCCAGCTGAGTACTTTGTGCCTTGGGTCATAAGGAGTAAAGAACTCTTAATCAGTTTGGAAGTTGTTTTGTTACCACAGACCCTGTCATTTACACTATTTGGCTGGAGAGTTTCTAAGGTATTTGACACAATAAGTTTTTTCTTTGTTTTCAAAGTCAGCTTGCAGTCTGTTAAAAGCCACGTTGCCATGTGTCACTGGCACAGCTGAAGGCAGGGAGTGTGTTTAACCTGGGCCCTGGCACAGGAGAGACAGTCTGGCAGGGTGAGTTTTTGAGAGTGTTCCTCAGACTCCAAAACAGCCCCGATTTATTTACCTTTGGAGTGTGCTGCAAGGCCCATCTTTTTCCTGAAAGGCACTTAGGAAAGAGTGAGGTGGCTGGGTGTGGGACCCATCTGAAGAACTTACTGTGAAAACTGGTTTTGCTCACTGCATATCTTTTGAAACTAAACCACTTCTAGTTCCTGAAAGTTGATGTTCTGTGGAGATGATAAGAACTGTACTTAATGAAATGTTGATAAGTGAACTTCCAAGCTTTTGCCATTGTTGTTGACAGAGATTTCATCCAAGAGTGTTTTTAGGAAATAAACACTTGGTTCTCTATTAGCTTTCTGGCTCTAGAAGGCTTTGGGTTCTTGAGGGATTGTCATGGGAACTTCCAACTCTGGCACTGAGAGTAGAGTTCAGTGCTTGAAATATAATACAAATGGTAACTTGTTTCCTTTAAAGGTTAATGTGTTTTATTACAACAGAGATATTGTTATCAGATTGTGATTTGTGGTTGGGAAAGAGCTGTCTTGTTGAAAGGGAAGTGGAGAAGTTGCTGGTTGGATTTGTGTTCTTGGTAAGGGCTCACTGCAGATCTCGCAGTCAAAAATATGGGAAGGACAAGGCCTAGGCACAGGTAGTGTTTTAGAACAGCTGACAGGACTGAAAAAATAGGCTTTCAGAATTACAGATGTTTGCTTAGCATGAAATAGAAATAGTAGCAGCTTTCACAATTAAATTGAAGGAGCTTTATTTTCATATTTGGTTAACTCCAGCTGCTACTTAAAAGTTTTTTGTCTTCTAGTAGGATGATAAATCCTTTTCAGGAGAACAAATGCTTTTCATCTAATTTGTGCGGGTGTTTACTAAATAAAAGTACTTTAGGAGTCAGAGAATTTCATGCATGCTTTAATAAAGGTTGCTTAGAGAACAAGGAATTGCAAACTAATAAGAAGACTTTCTGAAAGGTAACTCCCACAGTAACAGCGGGGGATTTCAGCAACATTTCAGTTGTAGTGATGTCTTAATTTGCTTAAAAAATGGAAACTTCTCTCTCTTTATTTGTTTTGCTGTCAGCCCCTGTGTACCTTGATGAGTCTGGTTAAGCTCATAGCTCTCTCTGGGTGCAGAAATCCTAAAGACCCAGGAATCCTGTTGATATGCTCCAAGCAGGAATTCCTTCGGGTGTGTTAGGTGGCTGGCAGGGGTGATGTGCTTTGGGTGATCACAGCTTACTGCTGGTGGCCTGAAGCAGGGTGGCAGGAAGTTTTACAAGGGAAACTGCAAAATTTGGAAACCCTTTGCACTTCTTTCTGAGCTATGATATGAACTCTAACTATTTGCACGAGGGCTCTAAATGCAAATCTCAATTTGCCATAATCATTCATGCCACTTTCTGCATCCAAAAATAGACCGTGGCAAAACTGGTTGGTTCCAGCATTGTGTTGATTGAGTGAAACACAAGCAATGGACAGACCTACTGGCCTTGTCCTACTGAAGTAGTTTTGAAAGAATTTGGTGTGTTAATAATTAAAGAATGCATCATAAAATGTGCTTTCTATTTAATAAGCTCCAGCCTTATGCTTGCTAATCACTATTGTGGTCACATTAAAAATGCCTCGAGCAAGATGAGACCAGAGCTATTGTTCTCTTACATACCTGTGAAGGTTAGAAAGGCAGTGAGTAAGTGCTCCTAGAGATCAAAGCAGAAGTGTCTGCACATCTTGCAGATCTTGTTGGGTGCAGGCAGTTTGAGAGAGGAATTCCCCAAGCCCACTCTTGACGATTGAAAAAGAGTTCCTGTGTTGAGGGGTTTCAGTTACTTGTCAATGAATGCTCTTTGCTGATGAAGCAGACTGTTCTGCTTTTTCATTTTAAAAATATTTGGACTCTGCAGTAGTAGATTCCTGTCACATATGCATTTTTTTAATCTCCTCCTAGCATTGAGCAACAGAATGGTTTCCATTTATATTGCCAGGTATTTGCTTACTGGTGTATTTGGCTTAAGATTTTGTGGGTTTAAGAGCTTCCTCAGGATTTTTCTCGTAACCAGTGGTGAATTTCTATGGGTAAACTTACACAGACCTTACTCAGAGCTGGTGCTCGTGGTTACCTGGACTGTGCATGTGCTCATTATGCACCAAGGTAATTGTTTGTGTTTATAAAACCCACACAGTGTTATAGGTGTTAATGCTGGTTGAAATGTTTGGAAACTTCCCATATGACGCAGCTGGAAAGAAATTCTGCTCCTGGTTCAATGGAATGCTGGAAATAGGGTTTGGCCATCGCTGTGCGTGGGTTTGACTGGGAACCTTCACAGCTTGTTATTGTTTCCTGCCCAATTTGCCCCTAAAAATACCCCTGTTTTACCCTGTGGTGCCTGTCTTTCGAGTGGTTCCAATTCATAAAGGCCAACTTGTCATGAATAAGCTCGGCCAGCTTGGAAAAGGAGTTGACATCAAATCTTTCTTCAGGCATTTGAAACTCCTGAAATATTTGTGGTTATAACAATTATTATCATGTTACACTAGAATTAACTTACAGGAGGGTAGCAATGGCTGAGCATTTGCAACAAACCAATTCAAATACTCTTCTTTTTTCATTCAGTGTACCAGAAAAACCTGCAAAGTGTGTTAAACTCTCTAGGCCTTTGTGCTACTCCATGAATGTGCCTTGAAGAGTCTATTAGTTGAGGTAAAGGAGCCTCCATAATTTAAGACTCTCCCTTTGTGTTTAGTGCCCTGAAATTGCAGAATAAGGAGGTTGTAAACTTAAATATTCCCACTAAAGATCGTATCAGTGACAGTGCTTGGCTACGGGATCAACTGAGGTTTATTAGTAGCAAAGCTCAGTGTTTCAGAGAAGGGGAAAGTGATGGTTAATTCAGGTTAGGAAGGGTGGGGAGAGTGACACAATTTTCACAGAATTCCATCCAAAAAGTGACCATTATAGTGGTATTTTTAAGAAATAAACTCTTGGGGTTATTTCCTTTTGAAGTGTTTCTGAGTTTGTCATGTAATGCACTACCTCTTTCAGCTGGATGTAGTGTTGGTGCTAAAATGAAAGTGGGAAATCCTTCATAATTATTCCTTTTTCTTCTTGAAACGGTAAGAAAGTTTATAATCTTGCAGTGAAACAAATGCCTTCTTTGTAGGAGAAGGAAACCTCAGGTTTTGGTGTCTGTTTAATTGGAAATAGCCCAGTGGTCAGAGATCAGAAAGTTATTCTAAGTAGCAAAAAATATTCTAACTAGCAAAATCTGTCTGTTCATGTACTGAACAGGGCTAATTGAGCAATTGAAAATTGAGAAACCTGGAAATTGCAAGGCATTATATAAACGTGGCTCTGACAGAAACAAAGAAACACAGGAATTCTTTTTACTGATTTTGTTCCTGGTCAGTTGCTGCAAATAAAAGAATTTGTCATTTTTTGCCTTAGCTCAAATACTTCTTGTGGAGGGGAAGGGGGGAGTCTTGCAGGATGTTTGCCTTCTACCTCAGAAACTGGAGAAAATAGAATTGAATAAAACAATGTATTGTTTTTCAGAGCTCAGGGCATCTTCAGTGTGTTTCTAAGTTTTAATTTCATTGTTTTAACTTACCTACAGTTAACCCAGGAGTTCCTTGGTCACATAAAGACTGGAATTCTTTTCTTTTTACTCGGCTCTGTGGTTTAAAGACCTTGTGTTCTCATACCTCTGACCCTGCCTCCAACAGGGACAGGCTGCACATTCCCCTTCTCAAACATTTGTCATTGCAGTGTCCATAACTTAAAATGCAATTTTTTTGCTTGCTTTATTCCACTAGGTTTTTAAAATGTTACATGCCAAGTTACATAACTTATGTTGTCTGGCACGGAACACAGAAAATTGATGTATTTCCAAAATGCCAGCATTCCTCACAGGGCAGATTTTAGTGTAAAAGGCTTTCTTTGCAATATTAGTTTCTTTTTTGGTATTGTAGACCTGGCTCCAGCTTTAATGAGGAGTCCTAACATAAGTCTGTATTTATCAGCACAGTCACCTTTTCTTCCAGCATTTAATATAGGGATTTTTTTTTTATTCTAAGAGTATTTCTCTGTACTGCTTTCCTGCAACAAATGAATGTACATCTGCTGACAGAATTCTGAATACTGAAAAAGTGAACCTAAACGTTGGATGTTTTCTTGTGTGTCAGATGTGAGGCAGATATGATTCAAATGTTAAAATGACTAACGTGCTTTAAGTATTTGAATGTTTAATTTGCTGCTAATCTTTATTTTTCAGTCAGGTGGTTAAGGCAGATAAGAAACTGGCTGTGACATTTAATAGGCTGTGCAAGTTCTGTTAACAGAGTTCTTAGGCCTTGTTTAATGTTTACAAAAGGCAATCTGAATGACCTTGAATTCAGTGGAAATATTACTCTGGGAGATGTAGGCAGCTTTCATTTCCTTTCAGTCATCTACATGAGTTATTCCATGTTGGTGTGTGCACAGGAATGAAAGGAGGGTGTTAATTATATAATGGATGTTCATTGTTTAGTGTGCATTTTTCTCCATCTCCTCATTTTATATCCTCCTACGTTGCATATATCATCCTACATCACAGGACTAATGAGATATAATAAAGCTTTCACTTTTAAAATTAACAACTTGTTTTTATAGGAGAATTTGTGGCCTTTGTTGAATTACTACAGTTAGGTTTTAAGAGGAATTGAATGCAAGATTTAAGACTAATGAACCTTATGCTGTAACTGGTTAATTCCTGCTAGATTATCTTACTCTTATTTAACAGTATTTATGTTAATTAGAGATTTCTCTTGCTTTCAGAGCTTCCAAGCAGAAATTGAGCGTTTGTCTCTTTGTAGGTTGGGAATTACAAGAGGACAGTAAAAAGAATTGATGATGGCCACAGGCTTTGCAATGACCTCATGAATTGTATCCATGAACGGGCCCGGATAGAGAAGGTCTATGCCCAGCAGCTCACAGAATGGGCTAAAAGGTGGAAACAACTTGTGGAAAAAGGTAATGCCTTCTGCTTCTGAGCTCTGGAAACTTTCCCCAGTGGAAAAAAAATGTTTGTCTATCTTTGTTTTGGTAAGTACAAATATTGTACTTCTTAGCCTGTAGTGGAGTCTTTGCGAGAGGCTCAGTAATGTGACAAATGACCAAGCTTTTGCTGATGGAAAAACAACCAGAGAAAGCCCTGCTCTTTGCAAGTTTGCTTGTTTCTCACTGAATCTTGCCTCCAGTATTGAGGTATGTTCTAGAGAACTGTTTCTAGAGAACTAATAGTAGAGAACACACCTTGAAAAAGGATTCTAAATAACAAGGGGTCAGTGGTTGTGGGGAAAAAACTACTGTTGCTCTAATGGAAGGACAAGTGAGACACCATTTGAATATATTCTACAATAGTTTATCCTTTCATGCTTATCTGGGCTTCAAAAAGCATGTGGAGAAATGGAAGGGCAGTTCAAAGGTGGAATTGTGGCACACAGAGAAGGACTCCAGACTGAATGTTATTTTTCCTGGCATAACTTTTGTAATATTCTGAATTTCTATGCAAAAGAAACTGTTACCTTTTCTAGGTTTGCATCAATATTGCTGTTTACAAGTGAATATATAAGTCAATAGTTCGAGGTAGTTTCTTGGGAATATAAGTTCCATGTGGGTGATGGTTACTGAGAATGACACTTTCTGTTGTGTTTAGGCCCACAGTATGGAACAGTAGAAAGGGCTTGGTGTGCTTTTATGTCAGAAGCTGAAAAAGTGAGTGAACTACATCTAGAAGTAAAAGGTTCACTGATGAATGAAGATTTTGAAAAGATCAAGAACTGGCAGAAGGAAGCCTTTCATAAGCAAATGATGGGAGGATTTAAGGAAACCAAAGAAGCAGAAGATGGATTTAGGAAAGCTCAGAAACCCTGGGCAAAAAAGCTGAAAGAGGTACAGCAGTAGATTCTGTATTAGATCTCCTGTGTTATAATATCCTACTGTCTCAAGTCTCCATAAGGGAGTAAACTCCCTATTCTCTCTGCTGGACCCTCCTTTCTCAAAAAGATCTCTTGCTTTCTGTCCTCTTCTGAAAATAAGTATTTTTCTCTTGGTCTCTCCTAATCTTGGTGACTTCAGTGAAAATCTGGAAAAGTGGAATTTAAGTTACCACTCAAACGGTATCTGATGTCCTGTTTTTGGAAGTTATGAATTGCTCAAAGAAATGAGCAGAGAAATTTTGTTGTTGTTGTTATTTTTTCTTTCCCAATGTAAGCTTATTCTTAAATGACAGGCTTGTAGATGAAAGAGAGCAGGAGAACATGGGTGTGAGGGAAAAATGTTCAGTTGGGGACTTTCTGTAAACCTTTTATTGAGTCTTTTCAACCCTTCTCTTAAGCTGTGTGAGTGACATTTCTTGTATGGTGAGAGAATGCTGCAATAATTTCCTTGTGTTGATTCCTTGGCCTAAATGGAAAAAAACCAATTCCCCTCCAAATAAGAAAGAACATCCTGAAACAAAACCTGACACTTCCTTCATTGCATCATGATTTTAAGGCTAGAAATTGGTTGATGGTTGCTGCATCCTGTCCCAGCTGCAAACACTCCAATCTGCTTTGTAGGTGGAAGCTGCAAAGAAAGCCTACCATGCAGCCTGCAAAGAGGAGAAGCTGGCCATATCCAGAGAAACAAACAGCAAGGCTGACCCAGCACTAAATCCTGAACAGCTCAAGAAATTACAGGACAAAGTGGAGAGAAGCAAACAAGATGTATTAAAGGTATGCTGGATGCTAACATGCTTTTTAACCTGTAGCTTGTGCATATTTCAGCTTTTCTTCCTGCTGAATGTGCTGTGAACAGCAGTGGAGCTCTCCTTGAGTTACAGCCCTGTACCAAAATTTAGTTTTCTCCCAAGCACGTGTTAGTGCCAAGTTATTCTTCTCTGAACAATGAATAATGTGTTGCCTGTATTTCATGGCAGTACTTTCAGCAGGGAGCTGAGCACAATAAGCCAGCAAACTTCTAGGGCAGAGTTCTCATCCTTTACTGTGAGAGCTGAGCTCTTTCACTGGAGAGGCTGAGACAGGTGCTTCAGCCTTGCTGACAACATCTAAATATGTCATCATTCTTAGTGCAGAATGCATTTTTTAAAGAAAGTGAGCTGAGAAAATCCATTTAAATCAGTTTGATTTAACTCTTTAGTGGGCTGCCACGGAGAGGCTTTGCTTGTGTGACTCTCTGCAGAGATGTCTTTTTCCTCTGCCAATGCAGTCCTGTGATCTGGAAGGCTGGTGTTCCAGGGCTGGGATCTTTCAGTTCCTCTCTGTGGACTATTCCCATAAATCAGTGCAGAGCCTGAGGTGCTCTCTCTTACCTGAGCTCACAGCCTGTGTAACTTATGTTCACAATGTATGCAATGTCTGGGGGTTTGGTTACAACTCACAGTGGACTCTGTAAATTACTGAAGGAGAAAAGACAAGGCTTTTAAAGCTCTCCAAATGACTTCAGTAACTTGACTGCCTGCTCTGATTTGCTCTGCAGCTCCTTGGGTTTTTATCTTTAGTATTACATCCACATTAGTCATGGGCTCTTAAAAAGCCAGAGAAGAGGCTTTTAGAGCTTTATTGTAACTGCTCTGGGTTTATTTAGATAACTCATCATGATCTAACCTAGGCACAGTGGCCATGAAAAGAGGTTGCAGTTTGGGAACTGCTGCTCTAAATCTTGGCCATCACTGCATTGAGAGGTCTGTATTGCAGGATAGCAATAAAATACATTGCTAACAGTTTGTTTTTCTACCCCCAGACAAAAGAAAAGTATGAGAAATCACTGAAAGAACTCGATAATGCCACTCCTCAGTACATGGAAAACATGGAGCAGGTGTTTGAGCAGTGCCAGCAGTTCGAGGAGAAGCGGTTGCGCTTCTTCCGAGAAGTGTTACTGGAGGTTCAGAAACACCTCGACCTGTCCAATGTTGCCAGGTAAAACTGTAACACCAATTCTCACTGGGCTTAGGCACAAGTTTTATGGACTTAGCACAAAACCAGTTTCTGCTGTCCTGTAGACAAGCTTTTAAATTGAAGAAATTCAGTTTTAAATTCAAGGAGCTTCAAGCTTGGCGTTCAGTAGTCTAAATGCAGTCCTGGGGACATCCTGTTTTTAATGACAGCCAGTTAAATTGCTTTACACAAGAGTCATAATTCTGCAGTCTGGCAAATAAGGATTTTATGGTTTTATGAACTTGCAGCTTGATTACTTGTTGGACTACTCTTCCTTTTTAACAGGCAGTTAATAGGTTTGTCAGATCTTTAAAGTCTGTCGCGCTGCAAGTTGTTCTTTTTCAATACTATTATGAACTTTGAAATATGATTAAAAAAAAAAAAAGACTAGGGGAGTTGCCATGCTTCTAAATGTTACACTAAATACAAAGACAAATTTGTTTTGCAGTTACAAAAATATTTACCGTGAGCTGGAACAGAACATCAAAACAGCAGATGCTGTTGAAGACCTGAGGTGGTTTAGAGCCAACCAAGGCCCAGGGATGTCAATGAATTGGCCTCAGTTTGAGGTAAGGTCAGAGTACCTGAAACCCAGAATTGCTTTGTCTGGTTTTCCTCTCTGCCTAAATTTTTTGGTTTTACAAGTCATAGTAGTTTTCTTCTCTTAATTTTCACTGAGCTCCTCTCATTCCCCAGCTGTTGGAGGTGATTATGTTGGGCACCTATTTAAAGAGAAAAGGGGTAAACCAGAAAACTAATGATTATTTTTTTTAAAAGATAAAATCATTAGCCATCTTTTAGTTGATGCATCTCTGACACCTGCATTATCTGTGTTATCCTTTATATTTGACTTTTCCCTTTTGGTGTCAGACTTGAATTTGCATCTTCTTGCTGTTGCCAGGTACTCAGAGTGCATGAGGCAAAGACTCTGAAAAAGTCTGAACTAAATCCTTCAAAATTTGAAAATTGGTATTGAAAATTCAATACTGCCAGATTTTAAAAAGTTCTGCCTTTAATTTTCCTTGCTGAATGGCATCTTCAAAAGAGAAGAGTTGTTCTAACTAATGTGGTGTTAACATAGCCACAAGAAATGAGTACAGAAATGTGTCAGTGCAGAATCATAACTGCTGGGGTAGCAAATGGCTGGATTTGGAATGAGGGGAACCAGAATCATGGGTTTAATTGAAAGAGTTTCTAGACATTAAGTTAATGGTGTTTCACTCTTCCCTTATTAACCATAGTGGGAAATATCACTAGTTTTTAAAATAATGAGTAACTTTAGATTAGAAGGTTTGAGGAAGAAAACTCACAGTAGTACTGCAGAATTTTCTTTACCTGAGATACTGAACTACAGTTACTTCTGCGTGGGGGAATTACCATCCTTTTTTCTCAAGCATTGTAATTAACAAATTAAATACTCTTGTTACTCTTCTCCTAATCAAGTTTTTTCTCATTTACATGCTACAAGGATGACGTAAGTAAAAAAGTCATGATCAAATGACTATGACATTGCATTGTAAACTGCAAGTATGCATAGGTCAGTGGTCTTGAAACTGTGGTAACTCAGATATCCAGTGTGTGTTTTACAAAGTTAAAATAAGGAGGTATCTCTGAAGAGTTGCCCAGAAAACACTTTGAACTGACTGACTTTGCAGCATGTATAAGCCAGCAGTAATAGCAACTCTCAAAACTTTATTTCCCTGTTAAAAAACTGGGTTCTTGTTTTTAGCTTTAAGGCTGCTGAAAGGCAACATGCCTCAGCAGAGGATAATTTGCTTGGGTCCACTTTGGTTTCTGTTGGTTCCTGCTTTATGTCAGTATATGCAGCTCAGTTTGGTATGTGGGAGTTGTGTTTAGGTGTCATCCTGCCTCTCCATCTGCCTCTGAATGGTTCAGAACACCAAGGAGGGTCTGCAAGTCTTGTCAATACTTGTGTTGGGTTTAACTCTTAGAGATGGCTTTGTAGGACAATAAATTTCACTAAATCTGGAATGAAGTACCTTATGGCTTAAATCTCAGGGACAGGAGAAATGATACACAAGGAGTTTAAAAATTAGGTCGTTTTTGGAGCTTTTCTTGAGAAGCAAGCCCTGTCTTATAATACCTTTTTAAATTAAATATAAGATTTACCTTTTAAAGCCAGATGTCTTGGCATCATTTGGAACTGTGAGCCCTCAGGACATCTTTTTAAGAGCTGCACTGGCCAGCTCTCTTGATTTTCCTAGTTGTGTGCTAGAGCTCTGGTATTTGAAGTCTTTTCAGGGTGTTCAGAATGCTAAGCAGGGCAGTTGAGGTGAGAAGTGTAACTGAAACATTTAGACTAACTCATCTTTTGAATAATTATTGGTGCTGTCGCATGGCGAGATGTACGTTCCATAACTCAGTTTGGGAATTAAATGTGGCAGTGACTCCTCCAGTGAAGTTTCTCAATCATGTTTTGCATCCTTTGGTAGGAGTGGTCTGCAGACCTGAATCGTACCCTCAGCAGAAGAGAAAAGAAGAAGGCTTCTGATGGAGTGACTTTAACTGGTATTAATCAGACAGGAGATCAAGCTTCACAACCTAACAAACATAGCAGGTAGTTTTTTTCATGCCTAAAAAGACTAATTGCAAAAGATTGTTATCTTCAAGTCCTCTAAGCTCTACAGCATCAAAATCTCACTGTTTAATCAAATCTGTGAGCATTTTTAGTGGTCTCTGCAGTTCACAAATTAATTTGGGGATTATTCTCCATTTTACAGTTCTCTTTCCATTGGGAATTGAAAGAAACGAAGCTTCAGGAGAAACTGAACCTTCTGTAGCTAATCTGGTTGTCTCTTACTGTCTTCCCATCTCTAGAAAAGGCAACTATACTTTGAAATCTTAGCTTGCAAAACAGTCACTTCAGAATTCTGGATGTAATGACTACAAAACTATTAACATCAGCTGCTTGAAAAAGGAGTGAAAGTGGCTAGAAAAATTGCCCTGCCTGTTACTGCAGGCACGAGGACTGAGAAATTATGGTCCACAAAGAATATTTAAATTGTGGAGGAATGTGAGACTTTCCAGGCTCTCTTGGGTCTTATGCTGCACTTGACAGATGTTTGGGGTTTTGTTTAGTTTTCTTTTTTCTTTTTTAATTTTAAATGTGGCTGAAGGAGGGTGCCTGGTGGGCCACCAGTGACAGTGTTCTGCTCTTCCACAGATAGGGTCACCATAATGCTTTTTCTTTTCCAAATTAGCAGTCTTAGTGTCCAGAGTAACACAGTGCAGTCAGTACAATCAAGTTACAATCCCTTTGAAGATGAAGAGGATACTGGGAGTACTGTCAGTGAAAAGGAGGACAATAAGAGCAAAAAGTTGGTGAAATGTTGTTTTTTCAATTGTTTTCACGTTCGCACTTTCTCTATCCAGGGTTTCCTGGTTTTGGTTTCTGTAACACTCTGCTGGTCAGTGCATGAAGTGTTTGAAGCAGTTGTGTGAGCAACACTGTGACCTAACTTGTCTTTCCTAACAGATGCCACATCTGTTGCCTTGATCTGGGGTTGGAAACTCCTGGGGTTATTGGCAGTTGCTAACAGAACTGCTGTTGCTTTTTTCCTTCCTTTCCCCCTCCTAGAAAATGTTCAAACTGATGTGTTTTTCTAGTCAAACTGCTTCTGGGCCTTCGCTCTGTGTCTTCTCGCTGAATAAATCTGCTTTAAAGTTGCTTTCTTTTTTGTTTAGGACCTTCTTGAGCAGCTGCCTGTTCACACCCTAGGGATATACCACTCTCTTAAATGGCATGTGCATGTTGGACACTGACCTTTCCTTTAAATCATAGACTTGTTGCAGTATAATGAAGTTTCTTAAGTTTCTTTATTGGTGGATTGCACCACGCAAAAAGTGTTGCAAGCTACTGGAGAGGTGCACAGAGGATTGGGAGGAAAGTTCTGCAAAGGAATTGAAATATCTTATCCTGAAGCAGATAATTCCTCTCCTCTCCTACCTGCATACCTCTTACCTTTCTAGAGTAAATAATCTCATGGATTATGTAGATTTTTTGATAGAGAAGCTTTTTGAGCTTGTGGGGAGGTTGTCTTTGATATATATTGCTTTTGCCTTTTTCTGACTTGGGAAATGTATTGCAAGAATGCTTTTTTTTTCCCTTGGGTTTTGTTTTGTTTTAATGAGACATTGTCAGTTAAAGATAGGTGAGAAGATACCAGAGAGTTTCAAACCTGGGCCTTAGAGAGGAGTTTAGGTTTATTTAGGGGAACTGATATCTTATTGGTATTTGTAGTCTCCTGTTTTCAGAGCAGAAGGGAATAATTTAAAAATTGATTTTCAGTGTTAGCAGCTATGAAAAAAACCAAAGCTACCCTACAGACTGGTCTGATGAGGAGTCCAACAATCCCTTCTCCTCCACTGATGCCAATGGAGACACCAATCCCTTTGATGAAGACACTTCTCCAGCCATGGAGGTGAGAGTACGAGCACTCTATGACTACGAGGGCCAAGAGCAAGATGAGCTCAGCTTTAAAGCTGGTAAGTTTAAACACTCACTTAAAACATTTATCAAAAAGCAGAAAGGGTGGGGATTTGTTTCTCTTCAGCCTTTATTTTCTGGACTCACCCGTGTTACTGAACAAGTTATTCCTTGAGAAAGGAGTCCATGCAGCAGGGAGGGGACGATCTTGGGAAAACCTCTTAACTTTAACAAAATAGTGTTTGGTCCCTGTATCAGTGAATAATGCCTAGTTTTGTAGCAGACAGGGCTTAGTGCCCATGTCAGAGATTAGTTAGTCCTGTCACAGACAGTGCTGACTCCCTGCATTGGTGGCTGAGAGTCTTGTGCCAGCTGGTGCTTAATCCCTGTATTTACCCATCCCAGTTTATTGTTTACTGGTAAATGTCTTACTCTGGAGAACAAAGACAGCGTGTCTGAGCAGAAATGGTAAGAAAAGCACATCTTGACCAGACCACATACTGAGACACTTCCAAGCAGAAGAGAATCATAAAAGGGTAACTTGGGGAATGGGAGGTTTCCTAAATCACCACCAAAGACCCTCAAAGCACCCCTGCTCATATCCAGATGAGTCCATGGGACTATTTAGCATATCTGTGTGTATCCCAGAACTGGAATGGATATGTAATGAATATGTATTAGTTTCATGACTATAAACTGGTTTTTAGACTGCTGAGTGTGCATTCACGTGGAGCAATCCCTCTTGCACCCAGTGCTGGAATTAAGGAATGTCAGCTTTTTATCCTCCCAAACTGGTGGGAGAGTTTTTTCCCTTTTGTTTTTTTTTTTTTAAATATAGTTTTTATACAGAAATATTGGTGTGAGTAGATTTACACTGAACTGAAGACTAAGGAAAAAACTCAGCAGGTCATGTAGGAGCCAGTTTCAAATGTCCTGTGCTCCTGTGCAGGTATGCCCAGACTGCTAAGCAGCTGTCAGCAGAGGATTAATGCATTCTGGGGCTTGGTTTAAATGCACATGCATATTCTCAGATGGGATTTCCTTGGGTATTCAAAGAATGTGCTTTGGGATCACTTCTAGGTGCTGTACATATTCTATATGGTGTAGAATATATTCTCAGTACTTTAATACCTGGAACTTATTTTTATTAATGGAATACTTTATACCTCTGGTGTTTTGGGTTTGGTTTTTCTTTTTCCCTTGTGGGAAACTTCTAAAGAGGAAGAATTATTTTATTGATACCTTATGGGAGGTTTTCTAATATATATACACACATATATAACTATCTACCATATGTCTGTCTTGCCCTACTGTGGCCCTGCCATGGCTGAGAATAAATAGCTACAGTAAATGTTGTCAGAATATGTTATTGTGTGTTCTGTTTTTATCATTGCAGTTGTTTCACTGTAACTGTTGTGCAGATGACACTTAGAAGTGCTAATATATTCCTGGACCTCCCAGATCACTGAGTTTCCGAGCCCAAGCTTGAATACAAATGCAGCTGCATTGGGGCTTGCTGTCATTGCAGTGTGGGGTTCTGGTGGCCTTTGTTTTCACTCTTCATTCACATATTTCACTCTTTATTAACATACCCTTCGTGGAAGCCACAGGAAGGTTTGTAGTTGTGCACTCTCTCATTCTGCAGCGATTAAAACTGTCTCCATAAACCAAGTACAGTGAGTAGTGCCAAACATTTGTTCATAAGGGGCTTTTGGTAGTTGTCTGGTAAACATACAAACCAGAGGAGAGGAAGCTTTAACCTTCTTTATCTAAGAGAGGAGCTACAGAAGACAGGTCTCTTTGCAAAGGTTTAATATGGAGCTTGTCCATTTCTACCAAAGAATTTACAGCCCTCAGGCTGGGTCATGTCCTCCTAAATGATACCAACACTTTGTACCATTTGGGACTGTAATAAGTGTCCTTATACCTTCCTTCTGTATTTCCTGTTGCTAACTAAGGTGAAACACAAACCAGTTTTACCCAGGGAAGTCATTTGACACAGGTAAGTTGTACAGGAGGAAATAATTGTTACTCAGCGTGGCCCTTTTTGCCTGGCTGAGGTGGATGTTCCTTTACTCATCTATAACATCTTGGAGGCTCTCTGATGTCCAAGGATTTCCAAGATTAGGGTAGTCAAAATGGAGTTCAGTTATAGTTCACAAGTGCCTGGGTGGGCAGTTTCAGCTTTTGCTGAAAGCAAACTGTGAGTTACTTCATTTTTGTAGCATTTTCATCCTTCTTTCCCATGAACTCTTAAAGAATGCATCGACAGCAAGCCTAATGAAACATTTATTTCACTTGCACTGACATATGTTGAGGGTTATAAATGTAGGATTATTCTAGTCCAGAGGGAGTTGTGTAATCCACAACTATTTTGACAGTTCAAACCTTGAAATAAACGATCTCATAGTGAAATTGCACAGTATATAACTTCAAATGTTTCAAAAGAAATGCATAAACCTTTTTGAAATACCATGCAGGTAATATTTTAGTTTCTAAGTGGCTTGGTTCTTCCTGTTTTCTTGAATATGGGGCCTCTCATCCCACATGCAAATCTGTGATTGATGTTCTCAGTATCAAAAGCACGAGGAGCAAAGAAGGAAAGGTTTCTACTGGGGCTTGTAGGTCACTGTCATTTATCTCCCTGGTGTCACTGAAAAGGTGAGAGACCCTTAACAATTTTCCTTCTTCTTTTTCCAGGGGATGAATTAACTAAAATGGAGAACGAAGACGAGCAGGGTTGGTGCAAAGGACGTCTGGACAATGGACAAGTTGGGTTATACCCAGCAAACTATGTAGAACCCATCCAGTGACAAAGGACAGAATAAACACACAAGTGCAACAAAAGCTCTGTAGGCCTGTACAGTGTATTTAGTCCCAGTGAGAGGAAGCTGAATGATGTATAGAGTGTAAATATTTTAAAGAAAAGGCGAGAGCTTGAGACCGAAGTAATGCTGAATTCAAGTCAAAAGTCTGAACCAATAACCTGACATTGTTTTCACAACTTGAGCACAATGTAAAGGAAAGGGCTTGGGTTGAAAAAATAGTATGATAGGAAAAATACTTTTTAAGCTTCTTCTCCCCACATGGTCTGTTATTGTGAATTCTAAACATTTTTGCATTTTCTATGCTTTGTGCCTCATCCTACCCTGGGTATGTGGCTTGTGCTCCCTTCTGTTAATCAGTTATTTTAAGTGACCTTCAGTAACTCGCAACTTGAATTTTAAAGATTATTATAGTTAATTTTTTATTTGTTCTTATCAATGTCTGAAAGATGCAGTATTTTTTTATTTAAATGCCATGTAGCTAAGCACCTTTTTTGTATGCTTGGACTTATCAGTGAATACTTAAATTATGACATAGATTTAGTCACCAGTTGACTGAATGAAAACTCCTTCCATGTTGTAGTAATCTTTCTGTGTTGTCAGCATGGCTTGAAGTTGTAAATGGAGTTGTAAAACAAAATACTGTATTTAATAAATATCTGTTACAGAAGGTTATTTGTAGCAGAGATACCTGCAGGTGTCATGGGTTGGGATTCTATTAGGAATGTTCTTCACGTGGGTTGACACACTAAGAGTTTTCCACCTAGGTCTTGAATGGCATTCAAAAGAAAGATGAATTATGCAGAAGCCCCCGAGTAGTAACTATTTCCAGCACATGTTTGCAGGAAAAAAAAAATGTCCTTTTAACTGCTAATGATTTTTGGGTGATTTGAAATGTTAAATCTGTGAAGGCTGATTTTCTTGAAGAGAGAAGACTGTAAAATAGACTAAATGCTTTTATTAAGAGCCTATCTATGTTGTGTATATGTACATATGATTTGATATTCCAAAATATAAAGAGCATGGCTGTTAGTTATCAAGCCTTTTGGTGTCAATAAGATTTAGACTGTTTTAAGAGTTTAAATTATAGGTATATTTAAATCTGCTTTCCTGCCATATTCATTACTGTACAATAGACAAAGTATCCTGTGATTAGACTTTTCAGAAGTACAGTAAATACACCAATATACTCAAAATCAGTATTTGTGAATAAATGAATGGGTCAGAATATAAGGTAGCTTTAGTCCATATGTGGATTACTGTAGCAGAACACTGTAAAATCTACACTTGCAGTTACAACTTGGCCAGCTGTAATCGTGTCAATAGTAGCCACTTGTGACATTTGAAACTGGGTTGTAAAATTGCAGCAGACTTGTGTAAAACTAAGTATCAGGTAAGTAGAGATGCTGTGTTAGGAAGCTACACTGTAATGAAGCTGACGAAGCTTTTCCAGGTAACTAGAAAACACTGTTAGTCTTGGACTTTGCTTTTGGAGCTTATAGATATATTTAGTCCTCATTTTCAAAGAATCAAAGTGTGCAGGCTGAGCAGGTGGATGTATTTATATATGTCTGGCAAGCAAAACTTAGAGCAGAATTGTTCATCCACAGGACGGTCACTGAAGTTGTCAGGAATTACTGGTTGGGGTTCTCTGTATTGTAAGATATTTTAGAAAACAATAAAATCTGGTAATCTCTTAAATACACAGAATGCACCTTTTGCTATTTCAGTGTGTGTCAAAAGAGTCTTGTGAAGCAAATAATCTGTGCATTTCATTCAATTCATGGTGGCAAAATCTGCCTTGTTGAAAAGAGCCACAGAGAAGAGGGTGACATTGTGCTCTTGACAACACCAGTGAGGTGCTGTGCACAGGAGTCCTGGGCAAAACATTCCACAGAATCTTCATGGAAGAAGAGGCAAACTGTCCTTTGTGGGTGTGCAGAGTGTCCTGTGCTGCTGCTGTCTGTGCTGTGTCAAATCTCACATATAGCTTGGGTGAGCAGCTAAGCTCTTCTTTTGCTTCTTAAGTCTATTTTCTGAGGATATTCCAGATCTGTCTGGACACAGCCCTGTGCTCTGGGATGGCTGTGCCTGACTGCTAAAGAACAAGTGCAAACAACAGGCTGTTTTCAGTGCTTGATACTCTAATTATACTTCATGTCAGTGAGAACTTTGGGAGAGAGACTTAGACCTGGTCAGATGAAAATGACTGGTTCCCTCTTTGCTTTGAACGGACTGCAGTTCATCTTGCCCAGATGGACTCAGCTGAGTTTCCTTTGAAAGCATGGATCTTTCATTACCTAGTAAATAGAATTTGGGTATATCCTTCATGGCCAAATCTAGAATGAGGGTGCAGGGGGGACTTCTCCTGGCTGGGCAGCCCCTAGAGCAGGTTGTTCAGGGCTTCTCCAGCTGAGCTTTGAGCATCTCCCAGGATGAAGAGCCCACTGCTTCTCTGAGCAACCAGTTTTAGTCACTCATCACTTTCACCATGAAGAATCTTTCCTTTTAGGTGTGAGAATTTGCTCACCTTTCCCCTTGCACTTCACTTGTGCACCCTGAAGAGTCTGGCACCACCTTCTCTCATGTTTCCATGAGGCAGCTTTGACCTCTTGGTCTCTAAAACAGCCTGGTGTGCTCTGGGCTGCCTTTGCGAGGTAAAAAAGCAGAATATGATGCTCAGAATTTCGTCTCTCCCCAACCTATCCCCTCTGTTGCCTTTAAAATTCCGAAGGGAATTCTTTTCTGAAGGAAAATTGTGTGCCATTGCTTGATAACCCTTTTGGCTCCCCTTTTTGGGGAACACCACTTGTGATCAGCCAGCAGCTGGATGTGGCAGCGTTCACTGCAGGGACACTTGCAGTGATCACAACAAATTGGGTGCTTTGTGTCATATCGGTGTTTATTTCCTGTCACTGATGACACTGAGGTGGAATATCAGGAGACTCTTCAGGAAAATAACAGGCTACTTTATTAGAGAGCAAAATTAAGCACTCTGATGCACAGCAAAGTTCCTCTTAAGTTATTACTTCTAAGGCTGAAAGTTTGGCACCAAAGTTTTGACCACACTTTCCCCAAACTGCCTCTTAATTTACTACTAAGCTATGAGTATTTATGGTAATTGCTATGCATATGCAAGATGCAAAAATAAAATTATATTGTAATAAACCAATCTCTTGCTGAGGTGTCTGTGAAGTTTGTCTGATGTACTAATAGTTAGCTGGGCTTTTTTCTGTTCTAATGTCTTTTTCTTCCAATTACATCTTTATCCACAAATTAAGGTAGACTTCACAATCTGAGAAAAGTATAAAGACTGAGTGGAAAATGGGAGTAGACAATAAATGAAATGATGTGATTTAGGTGGTTTTTAAAACAGCATTTGTTAGGTGTATTTACTGTAAAACTAAGAAGAAAAGGGATACAATGCAGATAAATATTCAAATCTACAAGTCCAAGCGTGACTCCCTCTGGGTGACACGCTGGTCTCCTCCCACTTTTTATTACTGTGGTCAGTAACTGATTAAATAATCATTGATTTCATGGCATTTTACTTTGGCTTTTGTGAGGGACGTTGGAAATCCAAGTCACTTGTTACCTGGTGCACGACCCATGCAATCTCCAAGCCTGGGAGGTAAACAACCCTATATCAGTGATGTGCTGTGGTGATGGATTATTTCCAGGATCCCTGTGCAGAAGGCACTGAAACCTGAGTGCCCTGGCAGAGGTGAGATGCTGTGCTGTGGCAAAGGCAGGTGGGTGTTGCAGGGGGCGTAGCTTTGCTAAAGGGATTACAGTGCTCCCCTGCACTGCTAATACAGTATTTAAGCACAACACAGAGTGTGTGGATGGGCTGGTAGATTCCAGTCTGGTAGGGTTTTGGCAGTGGTTTTAAGATGTAGGCAGCTCTCAAGAGTGGAAAGCTCTGGGAAACCTCGCCTGTTTGAAGGGGCTGTGCCTCGTGATGTTATCAGGCCAAACAATGCGAGTGGAAAGGCTGAACTGGTTTCAACTGGGTTTTAATGTAGTCTCTGAGCTTCATTTCCATATGGTGGGAGAGGCATTGCCGGAGCTTCCCCTTCCAGAGAATTATTTATACGTGTCTGTCCCTGGTTGCCACGGGCAGAGCGAGGTCTGGAACTCACTCAGTTAGGAGTGTCACGATGCACAAGATACCTGTGAGCAGTGGCTGGTTTTGCTTGGTGTGACCAAGCACATCCTTGTCGGACCAGCTGGCACAGAAGCAATTTTTAAATGGTTCTCTGTGCTCTGGGAATACAAAGATGTGTATTTTGGACATTCTTAGAACCCCCTAGCAAGCTGTGATGTTGCTGCACTGAAGTGTAATAGCCGAAGCAGCAGTTGTGTTTCACTTTCCCACCACTGGTGCTGTTTTAGCTCTGTGCCTTCCCTCTTCCTGCACTCCAATCACAGACTTGCTGAGGGATGAGAGGCCCACCTCTATTGCCTGGAAAAATGCATAATTCCCTTCCCAAACCTTCCCTTCCCTTCCCAAACCTTCCCTTCCCTTCCCAAACCTTCCCTTCCCAAACCTTCCCAAACCTTCCCAAACCTTCCCTTCCCAAACCTTCCCTTCCC
>JAWWMP010000041.1:56547290-56565130 GCA_035047865.1 Dendrocincla tyrannina
AGCTGGGTTTGGGGTGTAGGGGGGGTCCCAGCTGGGTTTGGGGTGTAGGGGGGGTCCCAGCTGGGTTTGGGGTTATAGGGGACTAGTCAGTTCGATCTGGGGTTATAGGGGAGGTGCCCAGCTGGGTCCGGGGGGAGTAGGGGGGGATCCAGCTGCGTTTGGGGTTATAGGGGGTATCCAGCTCGGTGTGGGGTATTTGGGGTCCAGCTCGGCCCTGCAGAGCCCCTGCCCGGCACCTGCCATGCTGAGCACTGCGTGTGCCCCTCTGTAGTCTGGAGGTCCCGAAACAACTCTTCTGCCTGTGAAAAATGCTGTGCTAATAATGCTTCTAGGCTTGTTGGGGTTGGTTTGGGGCTTTTGGGGCAGTTTGTGTTGTTTATTTATTTATTTTTTCAAATTATTGGGTTTAGTTTTTACTTTACTATCAGTGAAGAGGCAAAAAACCCCAAAACAACCAACCCAGGCTCCTCAGGGCACAGCCCCAAGGCTGGCAGAGCTCAAGGAGTGTTTGATGATGCTCAGGGGCACAGGATGTGACTCTTGGGGGTGGTCCTGTGCAGGGCTGAGGGTCGGGCTCGATGGTCCCTGTGGATCCCTTCCAGCTCGGGATGTTCTGTGAAAATAGCAAGTATGGTTTTTTTTGGTTTTCATCGTGATTAAATAGGGTCAACCTGTTGAAAAGGCTTTAATTTGCAGTGAAAACAGGGATCTGCTGTTTATAACTTTGTAACTTCAGGGGGTTGGTAAAGGCAAAGTGGAAACTGGCTAATAGAGTCCCAAACTTCACTATAGACCGACAGCTCCTATTCTGAAGGGAAAGGCTGAGGTCTCACTGCGGCACACAGAGGTAAAGGATTTCTCTGGAGTGCAAGTGGGAAGAACTCTAGCAAAACAGAGATCGGAGGCACACCATTTGTGTGATTATTTTCCCCCGTTACCTGATTTGTCAGTAATTAGTACACAGTGATCAGCACTGGTTGGTATGTCTGCCTGCTTCTTGCCTTAACGTGGCTTGTCTCATTTTTGGTGTATGTTTTCTATCGTGTTCACCAGTTGGTATTGCTTGGAGAAGAAGGGATGGGGGAAAGTGAAGGCACAGATGCTTTTCCCAGACTAGCAGGAAAAGGAAAACCACTGTGGTGATGGTTTTGCACAATGGCTTTGTTGCTGGGCAAGCTTTTTAGTAGGAGTTGTGAGGAAAATGATCGCTGATAATGCTAATTGAAAATGACCTTACCCTGAAGTCCATCTCAAATGTCCCTGTTAATAGTCGTGTAATTACGTTCACTTAAGTCTTCTTTTACAAAGATCTCATTAGAAGCAAAGTCATAGCCTACCCAGGGCATCCAAATGTCTGACTTCTAGGAACACAGCTAAAGGTTACTCAACTTTCTCTGTTCTGCTAGTCACAGGAAGCTTTGGCTTTGCTTATTAAAAGGCTACTTTGTCACGGGTGGGAGTGGCTGATGATTGTTTCCTCTGATAGCATCAGGGTACAGCATCTTGTAGGAGTATGTGGGCTCTCACTGGTGGGACAGACGTCATTGCACCAACCACCTTCTCTGACTCATTAGTTTAACTCCTTGCTGTGTTTTCCTCTGGGCTTGTCTTCCTCCTTGCCCGACTGCCCTGTTAGGACAGCTCAGGCTTTCCAGGGACTGTGCCAGGGCCACGTGGGTGTTCAGTGTCATGCCGTTGTCTGGGGTTCTTTGGCCCCACAGTGGTGCTTGGGGGAGGCTGTAAGGCTGATGTCTGTAGGGAATAGTATTTCCCCAGCACTCACCCCTGATTTCTGGCAACTTGTGCTGAAGTTGCTCTGAAGCTGTGAGCACATTTACCAGCAGCCAGCTGGCCACAGAGCCTGAGTTTTGGCTACCCCTTGTCCCACTGGCTTCCTGACCCCTCTGGGGGGGGTTTTGTCATGCTTCCTAGGCTTCTCACCTTGTTTCTAATCTGATTGAAATAGGCCAGCAGATTCAAAAGCTGTTTTCCACAGGAGGGAAAGGATGATGTGGAGGGAATCAGTGGTATTAGCAGTGCTTCCTAAAGCAGGCTAAAACCTTCCATGCACTGTTGGCACCTGTTTCTGTGCTCCCCCTCTTCTCCTGTTGTGTTAGTGCAGTGAGCTCTTGTAGCCAGAGCCTTTATGGTAGGAGTAAGTGTCCGTATGTAGTGATGTCCCCATGAAACTACACCTGAAAGGACAGCTGTAAATACTGATGCTGCAGACTGTTACTGAGGCATTGGAACTTGGGGTGTTTCTATCTCTGTAAACAACAATGTGTGTTGTACCGGGCAGAGCCCTTTTTTCTGGGTGATGTCTCAGTCTTAACATGACTTTGCTGCTTCTAAATAAGAATGTTTTCTGTTAAAAAGTGTATTAAAGGAGACTGAAAACTTCACTTCTAAAAATGGAAGGAGAAGTGGCCTGTTGTTGAAAATAATAACAGCAGCAGTACTATGATGGCCTGCTGGTGGCAAAGGTTCTTATTTGAGGGGTGTGTGAGAGTGGCAAGACTGCATGAGACTAAAGGTCTGTCTTGCTCTGTCATCTCCTTGTGGGCATTTAGGGAAGAATGCAGGCAGAGAGCAGGTGAAGGTGACAATTTGAAGTGAGTTCTTGCTTCCAGCAGACTGGCTTGTACTTTTGATCTGGTGGTTCTCTAGCCTGTTCTCCTTTTAATTGTCTCTTCGGTTCCTGCCACCCCCAAAACATAGGTGTAAGGTTTTTAGCAAGCAGTCATCTGTAGGTGACTGTATTCAAGTAAGTGCTACATAGATTGCTCAACAGAGTTGTGATCAAGCTGTGTTAACAAGTTAATAGCTATTAAATTGTGGAGGCCAGACCTCTCCTTTTACTGGAGGTCTGAAAAGTACAAGTTTGTGGTGTCCACGCAGTTGCTGAGGGGGAAGGAGGGGCTGTACTGCCTCCATCACTGTTGAGTTCCTCCCACACGTTCCTATAAGTTGGAGGAACAGGTTTTGCCACGTCCTATAAGACACTGCATTATGGCTTCTAAGTAGATGCTGTTTTAGTGTTGAGACAGGAGCTTGTCTTGATCCTGGAAGTTGTGGAACATCAAGTTGGTCAGTTCGTAACTGATAAATCACAGGGCACCTCTGGAAGTCTTGTGGTATCTTATTTGGTTATAGTGATGCTGACAGTGTAATAAAGAGCTTGTGCAAAATAAGGATGTGCTGCCTTTCCACTTGAGAGAGTTGCATAGCACTTGATGCTGCTTCTTTGGCCAGTTCTAGTGTCTGAGGAAGAAAGAAAAGTAACTCCAAGCGAAAGAAAGGACTTCTAAACAGCTTTCTTCAGCTGTGTTTCCTGTCTGGCAGCCAAGCTGAAGAGAACTGATGAGTGGCATTTTTGACTTTGCAGCCCATTTCTGGGAGAAGAAATACAAAAAGAGAAGGGATGGGTGGCCAATTCTGAAAACAGAGCTTCATGCTGTGTGGTAAACTCTTGGTTGAGGGAACAGCATGTTAAAGCACTGTATCTTGCTCCTGCATTAGTATAAACTGAACTGGGAGATAGGAAAGTATTTTTGTAACACTGTTGTACTTTCTTAGGCTTTAGATTAAATTCTCTAACTTCTTTGCAGCCACCAAAGTTCTTGGCACAGTCAAGTGGTTCAATGTCAGAAATGGATACGGCTTTATCAACAGGTATGTTTAAATTGTGATAGTTGTATTTATGCTGTGCTAAGACTCGTGGGACAGATAACATGCCATGCATTAGTAACTGCAGCAGAGCCTTGAGGACCTGACTGCCAGGTTCATGCACTCAGCTTTGGCCAGGCGTTCGACAAACTTTTTTTTCCTTAAAACACTGCACCCCCCAATCAAAGGTTCTGTGTATGGGGAGAAAACAGAAAGGGTTGAACTCATTACACATTTGGTCTGTTACCTGTTTCTCATGGGTACTCCTACTACACCTTTAATGAGCTGCATATCCTTTTGTGACTGCCTGGCTGGTTTTTAAAGGGAGGGAGGATGAGGGGAAATACTTTTGGGTAAACTTTGTGTTAACTGGTCAAAATACCTCCTGTGGATACGTATTGAGGTCCTCTGATATCATCTCACTGAAGATATTCCAGTCCTGGTTTTCATAGAAATTCACATTGTATTTTTTTTCCTTCCCTGAAAACAAGCAAACCTCTGAATGATGTTGACAATCTAAACAGCTGTAGGTGAAACTCTTCACACTGCAGCCTTAGGCTTCCAAGGTACTGGAGGGAAACTCTGGCTTTTAAGGCTGCAATATCTCTGGGGTTGAGGGGCTTAAATATCTTGTGTGCTTTATGAAGAGTTCAACTCCTGCCTGCTGAGCTCTTGTCTTGCACAAGACATACCTGGCAAGTTATTTCATTCTGCAAGTCCTCAAACGGTTAGCAAGTGGATTTGGGTAGGTGCAGCAAGGGGTAGGAGACCCCCTGTCTGAAGGATGTGAAGCCAGTTGTGGTGCAGTATCAATCTCAGTCCCTGGAGGGGACTATTCAGTGTTACTTAAGCTTAGAAGAAAAGGGAGTTAGGAAGCACCCTTAAAATCTTTTATAGCAGTTGACTTCAGAGCCTGCAGCTGGTTGTGGTGTAATAACTTGTGAGCTGTCTTCCTAAAGTGAAGTCTACAATTGCTTCAATCCTGCACAACGAGTTTTGGATTATGCATTGTCTTCACAAGCTCTTTGACCTGCCTGTTGTGTTTGAGTGAACAGATGGCAGGGTTTAGGCTCTTCTTTGTTGTATGGGAACACTGAATCAAGGTCTCAGACTTATCTTCATGTTTTGCACGTGGAAGCCTGAACTCTCTGGCCTAGTTCAGACAACCTGCTGTTCATGTCTGGGTCATTCTCCCATGGACTCTCCTGACACCTCTTGTGCACGGTTGCTTTGAGTTTCACTGAAAGAAGATCTCTGTTAACAGCTGTGGCTAGTCCTCTTGATAGTCTTGTTTGACCTCTAGGGTAACAGCTCAGGTTGCAGTCCCTGTGGAAGTGTTTTTGGGGAGCTAGAATAGTGAAAAACAAGAGTCCAGTCATTAACTGTGCTCTGTGCAAAAACAAAACATTGATTGTTGGCCAGAAGATTACAGAGAACCTCCCCCTGTCCTCTCACGCTCTTGAAGGCTGGGGAGTCCTTTCTGCTCTCAACCATATGACCCTACAAGTTCAGAGCAGGGCTTTGGTGGCATAGACTTAGGCAGAATGTATGGAGTTCAGGGCATGTGCTACAGACTGAGAGAAGGAGGGCTTCACTTGTAAAGCCAAGAATTTCTGTTTGTCTCCTGGTCTAACTCTATGACTTCTTGTTCTCTTTTCACAGAAATGATACCAAAGAAGATGTGTTTGTTCATCAGGTAAGACAGCAGTAATTGTACTTAGAGATGTGTACTGTGATAGGTTTCTAACACAACCCCTGCCACAGCCCCCCAACCTTGCCCTAGCTTCTCCTTAGAATATTTACTGCGGTTACCGTGAATCGATGTCTGTGTTGAAATTTTCATGGAGAAATTAGGGTTATGTTATCCTTCTCTCTGGGATGTAACTCAAGGGCTAGCTGCTATAACCCTTCATGCTTTCTTTTGTCTGCTCCAACTTGAACACTAAAGGTGCTTGGAGGGCTCTCTGGTGTGGTTTTTGTTTGGTTTTATCCCCTTGGTGAGATGACTCCTGTTTGTAAACACTTTGCTACTTCTTGTCTGTTTTCCCCTCATTTCCTCATGCTCCCTGTGCCTTTTGTTCCTTCTTGCCCTCTTCCCTTGCAGGTCTGTTCTGTCTGCCCTCCCTGGTATTGGGGAGAAAGTGATCTAGTCTGGCCCTTGACCAGCCTGGGTTGCCCTCAGCTGTTGCTGTGTGAGGCAGCTGCTCTCAGAAAAAGAGGAGCAAGGCTGTGTGCCAAGTGTGCCCAAGCAGAGAGAGGTTGCCCAGCAGCTCATCATTGGTTCACTTTCCTTGAGCTGTCAGGAGGCTGTTCTAAGTTTATACTGTGACTCTCAGGTTGCAGGCAAATAATGGCAGGACAGAGGATGCTGTCTCCATGCTGGTGTAAACTCACTAGTTGGCTGAGCTCTGGTTTTGCATCATTTACATCACCCACCGGAAAAGGAAATGCTGCCCCTAGAGCGGGTCCCCTATAAAATGTCTGCAGGCTCCTGTGATCCTTAAAAGCAGGAGCTTTCTCTGTGGCATAAGTGACAGTATTTCCATGAGATGTAACCAGGAAACTTGTGCTCAGAGCTGCTCACAGAGGATGAGGATATGTGCATATATAGTTGGTTGAGTCAGTGCTGAGAGTTAGTTTAGTTCCTGTGGCTTCATGACTAATAGCCTGTGATAACTGCTCCTCTGGGTCATAGGGTGTAGACTGAAACTGGATAAAGCTGGGAGAGAGTAAGTCTCCTGGGAAATGTGCACATTCCTGGTTCAGTTGGTGGGCTTGAGAGCAACAGCTGTCAATGCATGTACTGGTTTTTAATGGCCATTTTCCTTCCTTAATGGAGGAAATTCTGTGAGCATGGTTGACACATGGTTGGCACTGCTCTGCTGGGAGTGTGTCCAGAGGAGGGCGGGAAGAGTTCTAGCTACAGAAACACGCTCTGGACAGGCAGCACTGTAAAGCTGCCTTGAAGACAAATAAGGTCTCTTTGATACCTGTGAGAGGATACTGTGGAAAATTACCCTTGTGCTGCTGACAGAGATAACATGGTTGTTCTGCCTGGGAAAGCTGCCTGCAGAGACCCAAACAAGCTGCTGTCACCTGTGCTGCTTTGTCTCCTTGTCCTGTAGGGAGCATTCACCTAAATGTAACGCAGTGGGTGTGTGTGGAGGTGGGCACTTCCCATCTCCTGGGGCTGAATGTGCTCTGGGAGCGAGCACAGAGCAGAATTGGCTTTCTTTCAGAAATACCACATCATGTGCAGGCCTGCACCCCACCAGCCCCAGAGGGGATGTTTCCAGCCCTGGCCTGGCCGGGCCACAGTCGGCTGTTCCTCAGCAGAGCTTGTCCCACAGCCTGGGACGTTCTGGGCAGTGCTGGTGATGGGGCCGCCCGGCGAGGGAGGCAAATCCGTGCTGTGAGCAAACATCCTGCTCCGAGCTCCCTGTCTCTGCGGCTCTGCCCCTCCTCCCCGCGCCGGGCCGGGAGGGGCTGGATTACATGCCTAATCCCTTCAGAATAAGGCTGACCTAGTTGAATAGATACAGCCTCCTCCCTGCCTCCCCTGCGTGCATCCGCGTGGGGAGGGAACAGCCCGAACTCGTGATTGGAATGGGGGTTAATGCTGCGTGTCTGGCTATTGGATGCTATTTATAAACCTAGTACAGATTAAAATGCTTTTCTTTTTAGGGCATGCATGGCTTGCTTTGAGTTAACCCTTTGTCCTGCGGGGGACCCAAGCAGTGTTTCTGGGGAGGGCAGTTCTTTGCCTGCTCGGTCTTCCTTGGTTCATGCCAGGTGCTGTCTGGGGTGCTGTGTCAGCCAGCTACAGGTAGTGTGAGCAACAGGGATCAACCCCTGGCGGAGTGGAGTGTGTCTTGCCGTTTTAACACCATTAAAAGTGTCAGAGAAGTCCAGTTTAATTAGGTATAGTTGAGTCAACAAGCAGTGTGGAGTTAATATCTTCTGTTGTGCAGATCTTCCTTCCTCTTCACTGGATTGTGTTGATCGTGCACAGCCTGGTGTACCTGCTCCAGTAATTGGTGTAACAAATTTTGGGTATTGCTGGATGTCCATATGGTGTGGTGGTATGAGCAAGAACCCTGACCTAGCTCTGAAGACTCTTGTAGCTGCCTGTTCATCAGTGTCCCCTTTGGAAAGGGAAGGTTTTGTTGTTGAGTGCTGTCTGTGTTAATATGAAACATCTGTCTTCTGAATCAGAGGAGCTGGAGCCTGCAGGGTGCTGGGAAACATTAACAGGGAGAAGAGTGCTTTCTCCCCTCTGGATATGCAGAGGAAAAGTCTTTTCATCAAGCTTAGAGCTTAGGCTTGTTAGAGGCTTATTTCAGCATTGTTTACCTGCAGCTGAAGTAGTAAGCAGTAAAGCTCTATAGTTTCTGCTTGGAATTTAGGATTGACTCAGAAATTGCCCTGACTGCCTTTGTAAAACAAGCTCCAGCCCAGTGTGTAGCAGCCTCTGTCTCCTGTTGGCAAGTTAACCAATTGCAAATCTGAATTTTTGAAGTCTGTGCCCATAAAGCTGGAACAGAACATGTGGAATCCTGTTGATTTTATCTTCCAATATGCTTTTTGGAGGATATTTGAGGGACTTTATTAATCTTAAGTACACCATCTGCTGAAAAGAGATTTGTTAGTCCTTTCTTCCTCTGCACTTATAAGGAAGTTTGAAATACAGCTTATTGACATCTCTGTCATATGCAAAGCACAAGCATTTAGTCTGTTGTTCCAGTACTAAACCACTGAATTCACTGCAGATTAAGGGGTACAGTATCAGTATGTAACATTTATTGGAAAGCTAACACCTCTGTCAGATTTTTAGAAATGGGGCAGTTACACTGGAAGCTCAGCAGAAAGCAAAGTTGTCTGAGGTAATGGTGGAAGTCTCTGCCTGCTGAAGTAATTCCCCAAAGAATTCACTCGAGCAGCTCACTCTGATTCGGCATATAAAGAAAAAAAGCACTCTCTTGGGTTGTGTTTGCTTTGGTGGTAACAATATGTACACTCTTACATTCCTCCTGAAGCAGTTCAGGGATGCTGCAGGGAAAGGTGTGGCTAGAAGGCCATGCTGGACTGTTGCCTGAAACACGGAGGAGATTGTATTCAGCAGCCAGAACACTTTCCCTAAACTACTCAAGATCAGCTTTAAACTGATGAGATTTTTCCTTCAGTGGGAAATGTTTTCGGGCTGTTGTTGCCCATGCACAGCAGCAACTCTTGCTCAAGTCAACAGCTCCTGATCTTCATTCTGCCTGTTTTTCTTGAACTGCAGGCAGATGTGGCAACTGTCCCTCTGTTCCTGCCCTACATCCCCTTTCCTAACCTGGATTTATGCCCTGTATTTCCATGTGTGTTTCTGTCTACTGCTTCTGCACCTCTCTCCTTCCTGCAGACAACAGATGCCCAGATCAGGAAACTTAAAGTGAATTGGCCATTAATAATCTAGTGTAACTTCAGTTAAAACATGGCTACTAAATTGGCTTGTGCAATGCATGTCTTGGTCTTTTCTCCTCTGGCCTCTTCCAGCTGGTGAAGCCTTACCCAATGAAGAGAGAGCAGGCTTGTCTAGCTAACCACCTTTTGTGGAATCCTAAAATATTCCACAGAGTAAAAGGCACCTGCAGTTGACAGACTGGAAATTGCTCCATGAGGTTTGAGTGTTCCTCTGAGTCTGAGGAGGTTTTGATCCAAACCCGTGTTGTTAGTGGTAGTGTTATGGTATTTTTATATAACTGTAATAATAGTGTTATTATTTATAACTGTTATTGTAGTATTTTGGGGTTTCTTCTCTGTAGATGGCCTACAGGTCTCCTAATAACTAAAGGCATGGGTCACACTTGCTGCTAGAGCTTGCAGGAGATGAAACACTCACTATGAACTGTAAGGAGCTGGATGTTTAGTATGCTGCACAGAGTGGATCTTGGAGCAACAGCTGATTTATAAACAGTGAGGAAAGAGTAAACCTTGACTGACTGTTGGTGGGCCTGTGCAATGAGAGACATCTGTGTATTTGAACTGTCTTGACGTGGTGACTGAGCTGCCTGTAGAGCTGGGATTGTAGCAGAAAAATGCTGCCCTTCCCTCCTCCCTGGGGCTATGAGTTTGTGAGATAAAGAACATAATAATAAACATAAAGAACATAAAATAATGTATTTCTGTGTGTCTCCTCTAAAGACGGCGATAAAGAAAAACAACCCACGGAAGTACCTGCGCAGTGTTGGTGATGGAGAGACTGTGGAGTTTGATGTGGTCGAGGGAGAGAAGGTAGGAAATGATGGGGACCTGGGCTGGGGACTGACACAGACCCTTAGCTGTGTCCCTGGGGTTTTTGTCTAATGGGTTAATCCCTGGGTAGGTGGCATTCATACAGCTTTTCTGTGGGACAGATGGCTTTTAAAGGCTTCATTAGGCTGTGTTTCTGGGTTTGTGTCAAAACTCTCCTTCAGCTACTCCTAGCATCTGTAACTTTTACTTGGTGAAGTGCTGAAGCTGGCAGCCTGCTCAGTAACCATTCACTGAGGCATATATTGCCCTGAAGAGTTTGTCTTGGAGCCTTGTAGCTTGATAGCTCTAAGAACTTTAAAGTTCTTTGTTTCTGCTTTCCTAATATTTTTTCAGGGTCATGGGGGTTTTTTATTTTTTTTTTTTTTTTTTTTTTTGTCTTTAATCAGTTACTTCTTGCTTCCTCCTCCAAACTCAGCCTGACAGGATCTTAACCAAGACTTATGATCATGAGTTACTGGGTTGGGAATAACAAACCGCTCCATGGGAGGAAGGAATTGCTGTAGCTTCAAACTTAGGCAAAAAATGCTCTCTGCTGTTTCCTGCTGTCCCTGTGGGTGGCTCTTTCCTCAGAGCCCCCTGTGTGACTGTGTTTGTGCCCCCAGGGTGCAGAGGCAGCCAATGTCACCGGCCCGGACGGGGTCCCTGTGGAAGGCAGCCGCTACGCCGCCGACCGGCGCCGCTACCGACGGGGCTACTTCGGCCGGCGCCGTGGGCCCCCTCGAAGTGTGAGTGCAGTTCCTCTACTGCTGGCCACCCACCTCCTCAGCAGCTCTCCAGCTGGTCTCACGACAGGGAGCTGCACCTTCAGCACTGGCAATGGTTAACCAAGGCATGAGTGTTCTTTGGTTGTATAAAATGCAAGGTTCCTCCAGCACATTGGGGATGTTGACACTGATATTTTCGTTTATTTGGTATCTTGTAGGCCCTTCCTTGTCATGTTTTTCTAGAGTGTGTTAAAAGCCTCTCCTTGGGTGTTGGTTGGAAAAGTAAACACAAAGGAGTGAGACACCGAAGTGGCTCACCATGCCCTTTACCTGAACAAATATATTATTATTAAGTAGTATAACCATAACTTGAAAGGTTTACTTGGAAAATAGGATTTGTTTTAGAAGTTTGTCACTTTTGCATGGCATGGTAGTAGTTTGACCAGCTAATTGGAACCTCCACATATCATCCCTTCATAGGCCTCTGCCCGTGTGTTCAGTGTAAAGATAATGGTGTTTGGGTTGGTTTTTTTTCCCTCTAAACTAGCTATGCATCATTGTTCATTACTTCTGCAAGACTTCCTAAGCAGCTTCTTGCAGAGGAGGAAGAAAGCATGAGGTATATGACTGTAGTTGTGGCAGTTACTCCTCCTGTCCACGTTGTGCTTCTGCTGAATTGGTGCCTGGAACAGTCAGCAAACTGGAACCTACTCCAGGCTTAATGATTCTTTAATAGTTGAGTCTGATCATCACTTGAAGAAATGTGTGAATGATCTGATATAGTGGCAGGCTCTGCCCAGGCAACAGAACTCTCATTCTAGAGTTGACTGAACAAGTGGTGTCAAATCCTTCCTTAAAGCCTAGCTGTTTAGACCAGCTATCCTTAGGTCTGAGCCTTTAAATACCTGAAAGGTGTTCTTTCAGAGTACTTTGGAGAAGGCTGGAAGTTGGTGCTGGTAGCTGATGGTCTATTACTGAGCATGTCTTTGTTTTTGGGGGTGATACAGCCTGCAGGCTCAACTTTTCACACCAAGTGGCAAAGAACCAGGATACTTGGTTTTGGTCAGCTTTTTCATGTTTCCAGTGTTACCTGTTAGCTCATCAATCAGCTACATTCCAGTACTGATTCTGTTTCCTTTTGTTCTCCTGGGATTAAGATCTCCCTTTATTGCTGTCTTTATTGGGAGTGAATCCTTTAGTTGTTGATGGTATTGTCTTGGACCTTCTTCAGATTTTAAATGGGCAGACATAACGAGGCTTAGGCAACCCTGTGTGCTGCAGAACGTCAAAGCAGCTCTTTGTTTCTGCCTGCAGACTAATAATGTGAGACCCACCTTTGACATGGGGGGCATTCAGTGCCATTGTACTCGTGCTGAGCTGTGTTCTCTTATCTAATGCAAACTCATGCACCTCAAAGTCTGGCTTGCATCTCACGCTTGGATCCCAGTACCTGAAGATGTACAGAAGGGGAATAAATAGTGATTATCACTGTTTTCCTTTGGTTTGCTTCTATCTGAATCCCCAGGCTGATTTGGTGTGGGTACCAAACCCTAGCTGTTGTGTGTGATGTCTTTAGAATCATATCTCATTTTATAATCTAAAGTACTCTGCTCCTTCTCTGGGATCATTGACTCTGGAAGAGTTACAGCCTTCAAAACTTGCAAATGCTACTTTACAGAAGGGCATTAACCTGGGTGGTCACTGTTTCCTATTGCTCATAAGGTTTGTTGGTCCTTCTCTTGGCTTGAGTATCCTCTGAATGTCAGGCCTTGCCATCAGTGCATTGACTGCTCCTCTGGATTTGATGTTATCTGTTAAAATTGAGAATAACCTTTGTTTCATTCAAGGATAGTCCCAATAAAGGGGCATTGGAAGTTGTGCCTCTCCACTTGAGGAAATGTTTCCAGCTCTTGGGCACTCTTGAGCTGTTTGCTGAAAGTATATTTACTCTTTCTGCACACTGAAAGAAAAGGTTTCAGTGTACCCAGGCCTGCTCTACTTGAAAGATCTACTACACTGCAGAGGTGAAAGGTTTTTACTGAAGGAAAAAGAAATTAAAGCAGTTTGTGACTTTTGATGTGATGGCCTTCTAAGTTTCAAGAACTTTTGATTGATGTACCATAGTAACTCCACTCCAACCTTACAGCACAGCAAGAGTTGGTTTCTCCATGGCTGACACTGTTTCTTGTAGAAAAGACCCCTGAAAAGCTAACTAGTAGTATATAAAAATTGGAGACTGATCTGAAGAGATCCAGGAATGAATGAAGAAGAAATTAGGGGAGTAGATGGGTAAAAAGCTCATTGCAGCTACTGTTAATGCTTACAAAACTATTCCTTGGGGGACAGCAATAAAGTTTTGTACCTTCTTAGGGTTGGAGGATCTGTGGGAGGTCTTCATGGGAAGTCAGAGCCTGCCTGCCTATCTTGGTGGTCTTGAGAGGAAGATGTAGAGTGCAGCAGTCCTGCTTTGTCCATCTGTCCTTCAGGGTGACCCGATGGTTTGTTTGAATGTACAGACTGAGTTGGAAGGTTTCTCTGGAGCAGATGAGTGAGCACATGTGTGCTAGACATGGTGTGATGGTTTTAAGAGTACAAATGAAGCTTTTCTAATAAATTAATCTCATATACTTAACTGTCATATAGTAAGACAAGACCTTGGAGCTTGGGTTCCATTTTGTGGCCTAATTACACCTGTTTCAGTGACTTATGACAGCATTATTGTTTTATTCTGGAGCCATACTTCCCTTTTGATTGTTTGACAGTGATACTAATGTAATGTGTTAAGTGAATTTCTCTGCTACTCTAAAAGATTCAGAAAATTATCAGGACTTCTGGGCTAAGCAATTCAGTTGCTTTACTGTTCTGTTTTCAGTTGACTGTTTAGGCCAACACCATTTCAAATACTGCTATAGCAATATTCAGTTCAAGATGAAGAGTAAAACGTTTGCATTGTTTTTGAGTGATGCTTCATCAGGTCTAGTCATTCTTTCCATCACTACAGGAGATGGAGTCTTTTAACTGAGGTTCCAACCCAGCCCTCTGCAGGGAGGAGTGGACTTGGGCCGTGCCATTAAAAACATGTAAAAAAATGCAGTAGTGCCTTTTGAAGAGGTGTGAACGCGATGCTGATTGTCAAGTGCTGTAGGAGGGCTTTGGCTAAAGAAAAATGTTGAGTGCTGCTCCCTGCAATTAGAGTGGGTGATGCTTTGTTAGCCTCTGGCACGGTGTCCCGCAGACAGAAAAGACCTCCTAGGCCTTTGTGATTCTGTGGGTTTTAGCACTGCAGTGATAGAACCAAGCACTGGTTCCACTTAGGCTTGTTCAGAAATCCCAGAGAGAAGTGGCAGTTTATGCTGTGACGTGTTCAAGATTGCTTTAGGTTTGGATCTGTCCCTCCTGTCACATCCTGCTGCACTCTCCTCCTGTTTCTGGGCTTTACCTGTCCTTGAGATAAAGGCAGTGAGAGCAGCAGCAAATCTTTGCCTCACAAAAGGCAAATCCCCAGGTCTTTGGATTGCCATTGCCCCTTGCAATTCTGGCAGTGCTGTTTCTCACCTCACTGCCTGAGGCACTTCTGGCCGTGCATCGTGGGTCTAATAAACTTTCAAGTGTTATGTAGTGCAAAGGATCCTGAGACTGCCAGTTAAAATAGAGCAGAATATGATGCTGTAGAATTGAAGGGATACTTGTCAAACTTACTGTAATTGACTACTAAAGGCTGTCAGGAGGCAGTAACTTTTGCTTCCTCCTGGATCACATGCAGAAGATGCACTTCTCTTTCTGGATCTCCTGTTAAATTGGCTCTTTTGAAGGGAAGAGCAGAACACTGGGACCTGTAGATCATGTAACATTTCATAAAACAGGCACTGCTGATGGCTGGCATTTGAGACACAAAACAAACCCCCCAAACTGACATACAGCTTTATCATTATCAACTGTAACACCTAAAGGGGACAGGTAACCACTGCATCTCTGAAAGGCTGACAAGACTGTGTGTAGAAGAGCATTTGACACGATGTAGTACAGTTTTTGTCTTTACATTTCTTGATGGTTTTGTGGGAGTTCTCTGTGGAGTGGGGCTTTGTGCAGAATGGAGTTAGAAGAAACTGGCAAGTTTTTTAGTTAGTTTTTTAAACTGGGAAGTGCCCTGATCAACAGCTGCCTCTCCATAACACCTTTACCCCTTCAATGCCATGTCATGTATTGAAATGCACTTGAATGTGCACCAGAGAGAACTGTCAAGATCTATGCCTTTTTTAGCAGACAGGAAGGAGGCATCATCAGGTAGTTTTTAGTCTGTTACTGTGAGGAACAGGGGCAGCACTGTTGGCTCTTGTTTTGTCCTCCTCTTAGCCCAAATTAAAGCCTTTGGAGAATCTGCTGCTTCTTTTCACCCGATGTGCTGGTGTTTCTGTACTGATCCACTGGTTTGGGACTTGTTTATGGTTAATACACTGCCTGCCAAATAAGGTAACACTTCATCTCTGACTGTCTTGTGTTTTCTTTTGGCAGCAGGGTGCTGAGGGAGAAATCAAGGATGGGGTCACAGAAGGAGGACAGCTCCAGCCAGTGCACAGGAATCCAACTTCCTACCGTCCCCGCTACCGCAGGTTTGTGCTGCTTCCTCTGCTCATCCTTCAGGTGCTCTTGTGTTCTACACAGGCTTCTAAGTGCAAATGGTGGGGACAGGGAGAAGCATTTTAGTCACTGGGAGAAAGGTGAGCCACAGGAATAAGGAAACAACTGTAGAATCTGTTTAATGTGCTTATATGTTGTTCAGAGACATATTGGCCAAGAAAGGGCAAAGAATTCTTTTATCCCATTACTTCTCACAGTTGAAGTGAGTTGCAGGGTCTGTGTCATCCCAGCTGAACACTCATACTTTGCTGGGCAGGTAATAAACAGAAATCCCACTTGATCTGAGGCGGGGTGTGCTTTGTAACATTATTTGTGGACTGCAGACAGTAGTTTGCAGTTCAGCATGGACCAGTAGCTTATGCACACTGAACTCAGTCCTACATGTCACTCAAGCTTGGTTTTATCCCTGGTGCTGCTTTTAGGTACAGAGGAAAACTTATTATCCAAAGAAAACTGAAGTGTGTCCTCCCTCTTATGTAGTCTAATATACTAGTACATCCTGTGTCAGTGGGAGGTGTTGCTGTCAGTCAAGATTTCAATTTGAGGTTCCTTGAGAAACTCCTGAAGGAGAAGGTAACAAAACCAGATTGTTAGAGTTAAGTCTTATGAGATCTTTTGGAGAAAGGGGATGCTAAAGGGCCTGGAGAGCTTCCAGAATAATGAGAAAACACATGAAAATGATTGAGGGGGAACAAATGTGTGAAGAGTGAAGTGACTGAGGACTTGGAGGCTGGGAGAAGAGACAAATGAAGATTGATTACAGAGGTCCTCAGAATGAATAGCATGGAAAGGATGGCACAATTGCCTTTGCTTGTTCTTTTGATGAAAGAATATACAATTGGGAGCCTTCAAATGAAGAAAGTGGGAGACATGCTGAAAAACAAAGTGAAGGGTCATTGAACTGTAGGACAGCCCAGGTTAGAAGGGACCTCAAAATACCACCTGGCCAAACTCTTGTGGGAAAGGGAGCCTAGATAAGATTATATGGCATCCTGTCCAATCACATCTTGAAAACCTTCAGTGATGGGGACTCTGCAGCACTCCTAGGGAGGTTATTGCACTTAAAGATGGTTCTCACTGTAAATCCTTCTTGTGTCAAGGTGAAACCTGTCCTGGTGCAGCTTGTACCTTTTGACACTTGGCTTCTCAGTGTGGCTTTTTGTGAAGGGAGAGCCTCTGTCTCTTTGTAGCTGCCCTTAAAGAAAACGTGGAATACTGTGATGAGTGTCCACTGTAAACCTTCCCTGCTTCAGGGAGAACAGACCTAAATCCCTTGTCCTCATTGGTCAAAGGGCTGGAGAAACTGGCCACCTTGGCCCTCCTTTGGAGCATGTCCAGTCTGTGTGTGCCTCCTTTTTCAATTGCAGGAAGCAGAACTGGACACAGTAGTCAGGTGTGGCCTGATAAGTGCTGAGCAGTGGGATGTTCACACCTCTCTGCTGCTTGATGGGTCTGTGAATGCAGTCCAGGGGCCATTTTGCCTTTGCTGACTTGCATTGCTGGGCATACAGCAGCTTGCTGGAGCTTTTTGCTACAGGATGTGGATGTTAAAAGCATGAGCTTGGGGGGAGACTGGTGAAATAACTAAAAGAAAACACCACTGTGATGTCTCTACAAAGGCAAACTGTTTCTGGCTCAGAAATCCCCAGTGAGGAAGCCAGTTGGAGACTGGGAGGCAAAGATCCAGGAATTGCTTACAGGTAGAAGTGAGATTCCCGAGGATTGTACTCTGGATTATTAGCACTGGGTTGGTATGTAGCCATGCCAAGGCTAACACAGCAGCATCAGCCTGGCTCGTTCTCCTAGCCAGCAGTTCAGAGGGGATAACTGCATCTTTGCTGTAGGATGAACAGGCTGGTACATCTTCAGCAGTGAGGAGACACACACCTTGCTTGTCTTTCCTCTTCAGCTCTCTGCCAGTCAAACCCCAAAGGGATGGTTTGCTCGCGTTCGAGATCATTGACGTGGCACTTTGTTATGAAGGCTTTGCTGGGCTAAGATTACTGTAGTTTTTAACCTTTTTGGGCTTCTTTCCTGCTTAACACCTTTCTCTCTGCTCTGCAGAGGGCCCCCTCGCCCCCGCCCTGCCCCGGCCACCGGCGAGGCCGAGAACAAGGAGAACCACCACGAGGCCAATGCGCTGGGGCAGCAGCCGCTGCGCCGCGGGTACCGCCGGCCCTACAACTACCGGCGCCGGCCCCGCGCCGCCAGCGCGCCCGCGCAGGACGGGAAGGAGGTAGGGACACCACGGGGGCAGGGGGATGGGAAAAAGGCTGGGGTTGTGCAGCCTGGAGAAGGGAAAGCTCCGGGGGGACCTCATTGTGGCCTTGCAGTGCCTGGAGGGAGCCCACAGGGAAGGTGGAGAGAGATGATTTACAAGGGGCTGGAGTGGCAGGACAAGGGGAATGGCCTCAGACTGACAGGGAGTCAGTTTAGATTGGGTATTGGGGAAACTTCCTCCCTGGGAGTGTGGGCAGGCCCTGGCACAGGTTGGGCAGAGAAGCTGTGGCTGCCCCTGGATCCCTGGGAGTGTCC
>JAWWMP010000041.1:56572487-56587307 GCA_035047865.1 Dendrocincla tyrannina
TTGTTATTTTGTTAATAGTACATTAGTGGTTAATATTCTAAGAATGGCTGTTATTTTTATTTATTATAATTATTACTGAATTTGTATAAATATGAGTTTATAACCTCTGTTCCACACTTGGAGATTCCCAACTCCTACACCCCACATCAGGCAGAGAAGTAAATTCCTTGTCTAAGCAGTGGTTATTTGAGTTCTCTGCCTGGAATACAGGGGGTTAATAGGAAATGCTTATGATAACAATTATCTGAAAGGGGAAAACCAGAACAGGAGGGGGCTTTTGTATCTCACACGAGTTCACCCCATCTCTTTTTCTGTACTTTTTAAGAGGCAGTGCAAAATTCCACAGGGAAAAAAAACAAAACCCAAATTGCAGCCATTAAAGGAACCATTAATTAACATATGGAGACATCTAAAGCCATGAAAATGAAGGACTTGGTGGCTTCCTGGCCATCTCAGGCAGCAATAAATCATGAAGCAATTGTTGTTTAGGGCAGGAACCCTCTCACACAGGAGGCAGAAGCTGAGCTGGGACTGCTGCTTTCCCCAGCTGGGCCACCAGGATGCTCTGGGACACCTTCCCCAGGTGGAGGAAGAGCCTTGTCATGGCCAAAGCAGCCTTGATCTGGAGAGTTTTATTTCAACAACTTATTGCCAAATAAGGTTGGTTACTGACTCAAACACTGAAGGGGGGGGAAGTAAACAAATAGTTGTAAATACTTATTGTAAATAGCTTTTTTCCTCTTTCCTCCAACTCACTGTCATTCAATGTCCCCAGCAATGACTTCTTCCACTTCTTCTACCTCCTCCCTTTTGGGGGGGTTGCCCTTTCTTCAGGCTCTTTGAGCAGCAGCCTATTTTCCTTTTATAACTGTTTATTATCTTGTTCAACTGCAGGAAGCAGAGAAAATGGCCAAAGCTGTGGGAGCAGCTGAGCTGCAATGCCTGAGTCACACAGCAGTGCCAGAGCACTCCACCAAACTGCAGCTCATTGCTCATGGGATGGCATATCTGTGTGTGTTTTCTGGGGAAAGAGGAGAATATCACAATAAAAGAATATGCCAAAATACAAACCTGCCTCAGCAGGCCTGTGATTTTTTTCAGGAGCTCAGAAACTGCTCCAAATATCCCCTCGATTCTGCCTTCTGCAACAGTCAAAGGTTTGCATATTTTATGAAACACGTTCATAATAAAATAGGAGAGCAGATGCTAAATGCTTTGAAGTTGCCAGAAAAATCCAACAAAATGCAAATGGCAAGAAGAAAACACAATCTTCTTTCTGCAGGCTTGCACCAGGACTTCTTTTTTTGTTGCAGAGAAAGAAGGCACTGATAAGTGCAACAATGAGCTTTGCAGGAGCTGCTGCTCGAGGACAATTCAGCAGTGTTTTCTTGGCAGCACATCAGGAGCAGGAACTACCTCCTTGTTGCTGCTGCTGGCAGAGAACTCAGAGCTTTCCCAGGCCACACCATCCAAATGTTCCAATGCTCTCTTCCCAGAGATGCTGAGGGGTTTCTTTCATTAAGGAAAGACGACATGAATATACAGAATCCCCATTTCAAATGTCACTGTGAGAAGAGTGTAAGCTTGCTGTTAGGAGTGGCAGAGATTAGGAGGACCAGTGTTTTTGTTCTGTTTTATTGGCCTTGAGGGAAGGCACTCCACACCTCTGCACCTCCATCTGCCCAGCAGCAGGCTGGACACAACAGGAGCTACTGGAGAGCCTGGAGAGATCAGGATTTTGGGAAGGGCTGCCACTGCCATATGGAACTTATCCCATAAGTGTGAGGGAGCAAATTGGAAACTGTGACCAGACCTGTCGCTGCTCATTTCCTGAGCCATGCCCCCAGCAACAAAGGGAGTGAGAGCTGGGATATTCCAGTGTTACATCCGAGCAGCCACTGGAAAATGGAACAATACTCATTTCAGAATCTCATCTGCATTACCATCTTCTCCATACACTCTTCCCTAGTGCATTGCAGCCTGACTCCTGCCTTTCTTGGCTCTCATTTAAAAAGGCTGGGTTTGTCTGTGGTCTTCTACTATTTCTCCCCTCAAAGCTTTATTCTGTTGCCCTTCATACCTGCAGAGTTACACCACTCATTCAATTATATGCTGACTTTGCTCTTGGGCTCAGAATAAGAAAAAGGAGGCCCATCCCTGTGTTAACTCTTCCCTCCCTTGCCCTGCCACAAATTTGCTGTGTGATATCAGCCAAAAATACTCAGGATGTCCCACACCACACTCACATGGCAGTGTGAGTGCAGGGACCTGCTGGAGCCACCACCCACCCAGCCTGGGAGCAGCTTCTGCAACCCCTCTGGCATTAATTTGAGCCCTTTTCACTCCTGCCTTGGAAATAAAGGTGTTCCTTCAGTGCTGGGCCTCCCACACAGTTGTCCTACAGGAGAATCCTCCTGCCAGGGTCTCCTATAACCTGCAGTCTGTCCTGACTCCCCTCCCACACCTTGCTCCACCTCCATCCCCACCCCACAAACTGGCAATACCCCACTCTTGCCTCCCTCCTGTAATCCCAGCCCAAGCCACTCCTCCTCAGAAGGGTCCTGCTTTTTCAGACTCTTAATTTTCACCTTCAGTTGCCAAGGGTAGAGAAAGGGGGACCACTGTTTCTTCCCCTCTGAAATAGGGGAATATGCAGGAGGGAGGAATATTTCGAGGGTTCCTGTGATATGACACCCTCCTGGCATCCTTTGCCCTCCCTGGACAAGAGGCACTTCAGTGCCTGTAGTTTGTGGAGCTTTTCTGGGGGCTGCAGCTTCCTTTTTCACTCCTTTTACACTCACAACCTTCTCTGTAAGCACCTGAAGCCCATGACTGCATATTCCCCTGGGTGTTTGCTCCCCATCCCGTGTTTCCCTATTGATTTCCACTCTTCAGTGGCTGTTTTTAGCACGTGGCTCTTGGCCCCAGTTGTGCTGAGTGCATGAAAATGCATAATGTCTGATTGTCCATCACCCTAAAGGCTGGGTGCACCTTTTGCTGTATTTCTTTCCTGCTTGCCTGGACACACTGGACTTGCCAAGGTGGTGTGTATTTGTTGGGGGGATGATGTGTGATGTGAGGCATTTTTCAGCCCTGCTCACTGTTTGGCTGCCAAGTATCTTTGGGAATGAAAGGATTGCTAATAACTGCTATAAATAGAAGAATAAACACTATACATGGAAGCAGGAGGAGAACATAAAGATCCCAGTTTTCAAGTGATGACATTGCTAGAACTGCATTAAGATTGAATGGACTGCATTATCAGCTGAGGGAAAAACTGATCTGATTCATCTCCTGTCCAGTTTTTATCCCCCCCACAGCTTAGAGGAGTCTTTGGACCCTGAAGAATACTGTACTCTACCTTAAGCTTAGAGGAGGTATCCTGAGCTGGAAGCACACATGAATGGGGATAATTTACCCTAATATACAGCAAAAAGTTACGTCCTCTGCAAATTGTAGGGATTTATAAATGTAGGGATTTACAAACCCAAGGTTTCACCAGCCTGAAAAGGCTCTCTCAGTGGGCTCAGGGATGGGAAGGTACACACACTGCTGCCTCCTGAGGGCTCTCCAGGTCCCTGAATGCTCTGTGGACACTGCAGGAGGAGGCTCAGGTGATGAGAGGATTCTGACAAAAAGCCAAAACAGGGGCCTGAGCTCTGCCAAAGACTCCTCTAAGCTGTGGGGGGAAATAGAGACTGGACAGGAGATGAATCAGACCAGTTTTTCCTTCAGCTCATATTCCAGTCCACTCAGCCTTAATGAAGGTCTAGCAATGTTGTCGCTCGAAAATTAGGATCTTTATGTTCTCCTCCTGCTTCCATGTATAGCATTTATTCTTCTATTTATAGCAGTTATTAACAAGCTTTTAATCCCCAAAGCACAATACAACATGCAGATGACATTGGCCAAGAGTGTAAGATCAGGGAGAATCAGACCCTTCCTTTACAGAAAGATCCAGCTTTTTCAGGAGAATATTAACTATTTATTAACACATGCATAAGCAGACCTGAGCTGTGCTTTGGGATGCCTGCAAGCTTCCAGGAAACCTTGGGACTTCCAACATCCTCCTAAAGGCTGGCAGCACAGGCTGGGGCAGCTGCTGCTTGGGAACAGCTTTGCTCTGCTTGGGGTTCAGTCCCAGGTCCTTTCTGTGGCTCATCCTGGGGGAGAATTTGTGAGTGACAACAGTGAGCTGGACTTTGTCCCTCTGGTGGTCTTATTTCTGTTTTAATCAGTGTTTCTTTCACCTCAGACATGACTGTTTTATGGGAGCAAAACCAGTGTTTGGCATAATTTGGGATCCTTTCTGTTAGCCCATATAGGTATCCTTCACAGTGATGTCAAGCCCTAATGCCTCAGGACATTTCTTTCCTTAGGTAATCTGTTCCAGGAGAATATTTTCTTCGCAAACAAGCAGCAGGATGCCTGGAGGAAGGATTCTGGGTGCAGTGATAATGCCCAAGGCAGAGCATTAATTACTTAGCCCCTCTAAACCAGCTGAGCCCACCATTTCCCCCAGGCCTTGCTTCAATCCCATTTCCACAACCCACCCAGCAAAGGTCACAGGTATAAACGTCCCAACCTTTGAGCACAGGGGAGCTTGCTTTGGTCACAGTGGAACTGCTGCCACGGGCAGGATGAATTCCAGCCTCTCCCTCAGCTCTAGCCCCAGAAGCTCCCCCAGTGGTTCCACTCTATGCAGTGGGGAGGAGAAGGTCCCATTAAGCACAGCCAAGTTTTATTCCTGTGTGTTTCAGTGTCCTAATTCCTGATTTTGGCACTCCAAGCCACTCTCTTGCTCAGTACATGGCAGGGTCTCTCCTGGTCAGGACCAGTCTCTTGGTCAGGAGCACTCCATCCACCAGCACCCACACTTTGGCCACCAGCACCCACACTTTGGCCACCAGCACCCACATTCTGGCCACCAGCACCCACACAGACCACAGGAGACCAGGAGAAGTGGCACATCCCTCCCTGCTTCCCCAAATGGCAAAGAGGAGGAGGAACTGGCACGTCTCTCCCTGCTGCAGCATCGCCAGGACAGGTGGCAATAGTCCTGAGGGGGCTGAAATGGGCAATGCCAGGATGGATGCCCACAGTCCTGGGCCTTAAAGTGTCAGAAAATGCCTCAGTGCATGTTATGCATCTTAAAACCTTCTCACATCATCCCAGTCTAATTAAAATTCTCACTGGTGACAGGGCAAGAGAGCTAGGTGTGTATGTGACAGTGTCACCAAGAAAAGGACATAAGTGACTTGTCCTGGTAGACAGGACTGAGTAGATTTGGGGTTGTGGGGAAAAAGTAGTAGCAAAAGTTTTGGCAAAGCTGTCCCTTTATTTATAAGCCCATGCTGGGAAGAAATGCCAGTCACCCATTTTGGACCAACCTGTGATTTTCAAATGCATCTTTATTGATAGGTTGATTAAGCTCTAGTCTGAACTTTATTTTACAAGAACCTGCAGCTAACCAACACAAAAAAAATGACCATCATTACCTCGCACAATACCGGACTAGCACAAAAACAGAAGTAAATGCCACAATCCAGTTAAAAGAACTGTTAAAAGAACTCAACTGTAAACTCTACATGTAACAAACAGCTGTGATTAGTCCCACATGTCATTTCTAAACCCAGCAGCGGGAGGGGAGGTCTGAACACAAAGCCAAGCACTCTCCCTTGATGCCAACTCCTTCTCCCCTGGGCACACTTCACCACGTGTGCTTGGCAGTCCACACAGGAGCAGGTGGGACAGAGAGAGAGATGCACACCACCTGCCTGTCTCGTGCCTTCTACCCTAGAGAGCCTCCTGGGTCTGTTCTCTGCTTCACAACCTTCACAGCTTCCTAAAACACGAGGCTGGTAGGAAACTGCAGCCAAAGGATGTGAAGAGAGCCTGGTAGTTGAAGGAGAGTGGGTCTAAAAGAGAGGACTGAGCAGTGCAAGCAGAAAACTGATGCTGCCTTAGCTGGCAGCAGGTACAACTCATCCAAACACACTTATGCCAGATGAACCCACGATGGAACAGCCAGGCTGAAGTTCAGGGTGTAATACTGGCGATATCACACCACCCATTTCACCCTCTGCTGCCTCATTTTCTGTCTGCCCATTATGACCAGCCTGTCTCCATCCTTTGGGGTTCCTCCCTTCCCTCCCACTCTCTGCCACTTACCATTCCCTCCACACTGCCTTCCCCAACCTTCCCACACTTCTGCCAGACTCCCACCTGACACTCCCAGGAGCTTTTCTGCCTCATGTACCTCTGCACAACAACAGCCAGAGAAGGCTGAAACCTGATTACCTGTTTCCCACAGTCAGAGGAGCACTCACCTCGATTTCTCATTCCTGAGGAACACAGGGAACTGGGATCTAACTTTATAGGCAAGTAAACAGAGCAAACACCTTCAACTTATTTTGGAATCTGCCTGTGTTCTTCCTCCTTCTTGTCTCTTCCTCCGTCTTGGTCCCTCTCTGAAATGTAGGAATGTTTGCAGTAACTCAGGTCTAGTTCTCTGATTTTCACATGAGACCCCAGAATTGTCCTGAAAGTCATCTCACTCTCCAAAACCCCTTCCTTCATCAGAGTTATGGCAGTTATGGGAAAATCTGCTGTTTGTGCCACTGGGACGAAACTGCTTTGGCATGACAGCATAAGGCTTGCACAGGACATCACCCATCTGGCACCTTTCTAAGAACAACACTGGTTTAAAACAAAATACTTAAAAAAAACCCCAACCCTACAGATAATCTATTCTCCTTCAAATCTAAAAGAACCTCTCTTGTGGCAAAGAGTGGCGCTGTTATCCAAACACAAAAAGCCAGCAAAACACGTGTGGCAGTGACTGATTTCTTCCACTTGTGCATGTGGTACAAGGGCTGCACAGGGATGAGACGTGGAAGGGAAGGCTAAACCCACAGGACTTCTGCCACCCTCAGATCTGCAGAAGACTGGCACAAGGATAACACTGATAGATAATTTTCTGGGTTCACCAATAACAAGACCACTAGTAGTTAGTTGTCTTAATGCACAGCAAGGGAGACTAAAGTTAGGTGTCAGGCAAAGCAACCTCACTTGTTGTAGGCTAGCTAGGAACTGAACAGACAATCTCAGCAGCCTCCAGGGTCTTCCTCAGTGCAGTTCAGTAAGAACAAGTGTGATGAGCAGCCATGGTGGACATGTTTGGTAGACTCAGTCCTGTCTCAGAGCTGGTGGGGGCTAGTCCTTCTCTTGAGGTCCTTTCTAGCCCTGTGCTTACGAGTTTATCAGTTGACTTCACTGAAACAAACAAAAGGGTCATCTCTGATTTTCCTGTCCAGCAGTTGCAATTTAAGCAACAAAGGAAAAAAGAAATGGAAAAAACCTTTCCTTCCTTTCCCCAACCTTCATGTCTCACAGCTGAGGAGATCCCAGCCCTTATTGTTAGCCCTTCTAATACTGGTGGAAGTGATGGGAAACACAACACCCTTGGGACAATTCACGGGCAGCAGCCAGAGTGAGGACTGTCAGCACAGGACAGCCTTGTGAGAGCAGAGTGAGTTATTCCACAGGTCACTGAATGCTCACAGGAGAGCAGCTTGTGACGTGACAAGGTCAGTGTACAATACATGGCGTGCCTTCCTCATCCAGCGAAAGGGTTGCATGGAAATGGCCATCCTGCCCAGTGTCTCTGCTGCAGCCTCCCCACACTGCCTTGTCTAGCTAACTACTTCAGCTGTGGCAAGAGAAGAACAGCGAGCAGTGGAGTCTCCCCCTCCCTCAGTGTGGAACCCCTTGTCAGTCCTCCAGTTCACCCCGTGCCCCTCCCCTCCCTCCCCTCAATTGAAAAAACAATGGTTATAATTAACGCATGGAAGTTGATGACGGTGTGCATGGTGGTTCGCTTCCAGTTCTCCTTCCCTCTTCTCATGCATCCTCCTCCTGCCTCTGCAACAACCCCCTCCCCTGCCAAGCCACTCCATCAGTCCATCCACCCTGCAGGCCTGACGGGCTGCTGCTCACTTGCCATAGACGCTCTCGTCGCTGTAAGCCACGTACAGAAAATAGTCCTCCTCGTGGTTATCCTGCAAGGGACACAGGGAGGAGGTTACAAACCAAAGCCCTGGGACTCACCCCAGGTGAAAAAGCCCAACCCAGAGATCACTGGAACTAGGGGGCATAACCTCTGTCATTGTTTTCTCCCTGTTTACACAGAAGGCTTCTCTTCCCAACCCTCTGGCCACAGTTTCACTTCTAAATACAGGCACGACACTTTCCTGGACACAGGGAATTTACTTGAAGAGCCACAGCCAGACTGTGCTGCAAGCATGGAACAGGAACAGCTGTGCAGCACATCTCAGCAGGGGTATGGTCTTAAGATCAAGGGGAGAGACTTGGATGGCCTTAAACGAGTCAAAAATCGCCTCCAGGTGGTATTTTTAATTTTTCAGAATACTTTGACAAGTGGCTGCATTTCTAAGACCTGTTTTACAGGAGGGCAGTAGAGCTGAGGTGTTCAGTGATTACACTGACACAAAAAGTCTGCAGTGGGAGTCCTGACCTCAGTTCTGGACAGTCAGGCACTTTCCTCCTACGTGCTCAGCTTTGGAAAACTCCCTGCCTGTGTTATCATTTATTCTCTTCACCATTCCCCATCCTGATGAAGTGTCCAGTTGCTGACAAAGAGTGACAGGTCAGACAAAGCTCACAGCACCATGCTGGAGCTCTTTTATTAAAACACATTTTAACCCAGCAGAAGGAGAAATCAATGCAGGCTGCAAACCACCCATGACATAATGGCTGTAGAAGTGAGGAACATTCCTCTGATGGGCATCCAGTGTGCCTGTAAGGTCGGTCAAACAACACTGCTCAGCAGAAACAGTGGGCAGCAACATTCCCAGCATCCCACACAGCCCTCACTTACCCAGCACAAGCAATGGAAAAGTCATCCTAAGCAAAGAATAAGTGTTCCTTAAGAACCTATTTATAGCTGGTTGCTCAGTGATACTGTGCTCTTTTGCTGGCTGAAAGGAAATCTCTCTTGTGCAAACAGGAAAGCCAGTGCCTGTGTTCTGCCCCCTCCCTGCCCCAGACACAATCCTTCCTGTGAAATGTAAAGTGGTTTGTCTCAATACTGTATTAAAATAGTAGGACCAGCATGTTGCTGGGGCAACAATTCCCCACAACCCTTCCAAGCAGCAAACAATCAGTTGAGCTGGTAAGGCTCCCCAGGCTCCTAAATGTGGGATGGAACTTCCCTGAACAGGTGATGGGATGCAGCTCAGGGCAAGAGGGTCCACGTTCAGGCATCTGTGACCAAGCTGAACTCCAACAAAAGGCAAGAGAAAGGGGCCAGACTTACCTCATAGAGCTGGCCCATGGTGGCACTGGTGGGAGGGATGGTGTTATTGACAAAGAAGAAGAGGGCATCTTCTGGCCTCAGGTGGATCCGCTTTCGGATTAAGAAGTAGAACTGACCAACTGAAGAGGAACAGAGAATGCCTCAGATGCAGAAGGAATGGTGGGGGTTGTTTTTGCCTTTGTTTGTTTTGCTTGGGCTTTTTGTTTTGTTTGCTGCTGTTTCTTTTTGGTTTTTAACCCTAACCATGGTTGATTTCTTTTGGTCGTGGGAGGCACATGCTGTATATAAAAAGCAGGGGGAAATGAACAGTGCAGGAAAAAACCCAAAAGGCAGTGAAGGAAAGCAGTAACTTCATGATTGTAACCAGGTTAGCAGCCAATCCCCTCAGAGCTGGCAGGTCCTCAGGTACACACCTCATGCCACATACCCTCTAAATCCACACTCCACACTATGGTATGAAATGCTCTGCTGAGGGGATTGGTGGGCAGACCTTTAACTGCCTAAACCTTTAAGTCCCATAGATCAAAGACACTTCAGGAATTTAGCCTTGGTGCCAATGGTCATACCATTCCTGAAAAATAAATCCTTGAGCTATGTTGCACAAGCAAGTATTTCGTAGTCCATTATAAACTGCAAGAAAAAGAAATGCTGCTCCTTTAACTCATTCACATCCTTCCCTGAAAACAAGTGTAATCACACACAAAATCACCCGGACCATTCAGAAAGGCAACTTTGCAGCCAGGACTCCAACCACAGGGGCGGAAAAGGATGGGACTATTTCAAGGACTTGTCTCCTCCTGCAACAGGAATACAGCCTCTGGCAAGTCTGCAGTAGGTCATCACTGACTGATGGTTATGCTGCTGCCCATGACACACAATTCAGCCCTTCTCATCATGTCAGGACTCAGCTGGGACACAGCCAAGTCAGTGCAACACCTCAGAGTATCTCAGGGAATTCTGCATGCTGTAATCCAGGCTATAAGGTACATAAATATAACAAGGACAGCAGGTAAACTGGGGGAATGGTAAAATGCTGAGCCTGACTGGATGTTTTCTTTGTGCTGGTCATAGAGGAAAAAGCTCTTCTGAGACCTCCTCACTGAAAATCAGGAAGAAAGGAGGTAGACATTGTTACCTGTGAGGTCAGAAGGCACAAGATACTTCCTTTTGTCTAGGTCAGGTACTCTGGCTTTGGGTGCTTTTTCCACAATTACCTGGAGAGAGAGAGAGCAAGAAAAAAACATGACTATCACACAAGAAAATGGTCCAGAAAGCATCAGTGGACATTACTCTTTGATGGTGCTACCAGGCCTATGGCTATTTATTTAATCTATAACAAATACACAACACTAAACAACAGACAGGTGAGGAGATGCCTTGAAATCACTAACAATAGTTGTCCTGGGAGCCCAGGACTGCAGCAGGAAGCACATTGAGTGAAAAAAGGAGTCCAGTGCAGACATAAAAATAAACCATAATGGCTGAGGGGCAAAAAAAAATAGGACAGCTTGATGTTCCCAATTGAGGTTAATTTTGTATAAAGCAGCTGTCAGGAGGCCAATACATGAACAGGAGTAAGTTAAACTTTCCAGGTTACAGTTCCAAACTGCCTTGCACAAAATCAGCCCTACTCCCAGTGGTCCCACACCCTAATTTCTACTTTCACCAATACCAAGTGCTCCAGAATGAAGCAAAGAATTGAAGATAAAACTACTGCTCACTGGGGAATTTAAAAACCAAATAAAAATATCCAGTCATCTTCTACTCTGATATTCATATCCTATATGGATATTATCCATACTTCTCACAGCTATGGACATTTCCTCATCTAAATAAACATCCAATAACTAAAACCTGGCTACTGTCTGGGCAGCTGGACCCACGGAGATCTTTGACACAAAAAATACTGATCTTCATTATATTCTAATGTCATTGTAACACAGAAAACTATGAAGCTCAGCAGCTTTAAGGTCAAACAGCCCAAGAGACCTCCTGCTACAGGACAATTTTTGGTAACAGAGCTAGGTAAATGTTTACCTCAGAAGGAAAACGTGTTCCCAAGTGACCTGATCTCCTTCCACTGGAACCTTTGGAACTACTGGGTTTGTGCAGAAAAAAAATGCAGGCTTATTTTTTTTTCCTTTTCTTTTTGTGATCTGCATTTTTGAACTGGTAAGAGATATACTACATGATTCAATCTCTGTGGCTTGCTGTTCTGCAGAAGCCATTTCGACCATCCAAACTCAATCTAAAGCTGGATTTTATGAGCTTCCTCAGCTTGTTAATTCTGTTAGACCCTGTAATTGTAAATACTCCATCTGAGACACCGTGGGATTAATTTCTAAGGGTTCTATGCTCCCACAGATCCCAGCTTGGACATCCCTTCCCTGTGCTCCATTTGAACATGGCCAACACAGCCAAACTCCCCGAAATTTCCATGTTTGATTTTAAAATAGAAACACAGTTGTCTCTGCTACTTCAAGAATTCCAAGCACCTAAACTAGTACGAGGCTCTCGAGCTCTTTCAGGCAGTTTGTGGTACAGAACATGCATTTCTCTGTACAAGATGCAGTTGGTAAATGCTACGAAGGAACGTTCCACAGTCTCACTGCACAGCAACAGCACTTTGCACATTTTTTTACCAGCCCATCCAGCAAGGCAGCATCTAACACAATAAAGTGCACTGGAGAGAAAGCTTTAGTTCTTGCCTCCAATTTAAAACACTGCTGAGAAGCAGAACTGATGGCTGTGACTGCCCTGACTCAGGGTGGCCTGTAGCTTGGTCATTAGGTGATAAAGGAAAGCAAGTCATGCCTGTGAGGAAGAGGTGAGACTGCTGCTGGGGCTTCTAAGCCCCTAGGGAAGATTTAGGAAAGATTTAAATCAGCTCACCACTGAGCTTAGGAGAGATCTCCCCCTCGCAAAGAGGCAGGGAAGGAATGGAGGTGCCCTGCTAATCTGACTAGCAACTGTAGTCAGCGTGCCTGATAATGCAGGTTATCTCCTCTGAGGCACTAAACCCTTCCTCCACGCACAAAAAAACCCCCACAAAAATAATCCAGAGGGCAGAGACAGATTATCTGTGCCCCTGCTGCTGCTGAGTGGTGACTGTGGCAATGCAGGACTGTGCCAACAGGACAATCTCAGCAGAATGCTGGGAGGTGGCCGGGCACTGCAGTGTGGGCAGCCAAAGGGTGGCATCCTCAAGGATCCTGCTGTCAGGAAGGGCAGAGCCACAAGGGAGGAAGAGGCTGCTGCATTCATTGTCTCCTGTGCAGCTCTGGCAAGGGGCTACCCCTGCTAATGCCCCCCTGGGCCTTGGCATGCAGCATTTCCATTTACCCTTAACTACAGCACACCTTGTTATTCTGGTCCTGCTTTGCTTTATAAAGCTCTGCCGATGCCCCCCTGTGTTGACCTCCTTTAGCTCCAGGCCTGGTCCTGGGCTCCCCACAGGCTCTTCCAGACACGTTTATCATGCCCTGCTGCACAATCTGCCATGTTAATCCTCAGTTTACAGCCTGTCTCACTGCAGGTCCTCACCATGGGGCACAAACCACACATGCTTCACTATTGATTTACTGCCTCCTCAACCTGCCGTGCCACGGCAGGCATCCCAAAAACACACACACCCAAATATTGACTTCCAAAAACTGGTTTCAAGTCCAGTTGAGGGTCACTCCCAAGAGAAAAATATGTTGGTAGCCTGCAGGGAAAACATGGGGTTTAGGAAGTATTCCCCCTTGTCCTTAGTTTTACAGGGGAGTCCAGGTGGGGGTTTTTTTGCGTGCAGTAAATCTAGGACAGACCTCTCCAGTGGGGATGGAGAGAAAGAATATTTGCAAAATGTTTATTAAAAGGGAAAAAAAAAACCCAAACACGATTAACCAGATTTGTCATTTCTTCCCCTCCTTGCCCCCCCCCAATTACTGTTAATAATTATAGAGGCAGAAGTTTTCCACAGGCCCAGCAATGGGACCTAAGAATGAGGAAGCAAAGTCTAGCTGGATGACCTTGCATTCCAAGGGACATTTTCTCCACGGGGAGGGCAGAAATATTGAGAAGTGTAATTTTTTTTTTTTGATCAATGCAAAGGAAAAGAACAGAGCAAGGCTATACCGAAAAGACAAGCCAGGAGGCAGCAAAATAGAAATAAAGGGAAAGACGCGTGATGGGTTAACCCACTCATTGTTCTCCTCCATTTTCACAGACACGGGTAAGCTCCTTTCCCACGCACAGAAAAGATGGGCAGTCGAATTACCCCACAAAAAAGGGGTCTCGCCGCCCTCACCCACCCACCCACCCACCCCGCAGAGCCGGCTGCAGCACAGCAGCACAGCATCACAGTATCACAGCATCATAGTATCAGAGCATCGCAGCATCACAGTATCGCAAAATCAGAGCATCATAGTATCACAGCATCGCAGCATCGTAGTACCACAGAATCAGAGCATCACCGCATCCCCGCATCCCGGCACCCCCGGATCCCAGCCCCACCGCATCCCAGCATCACGACATCCCAGCACCCCCGGATCCCAGCCCCGCCGCATCCCAGCATCGCGACATCCCAGCATCCCCGCATCCCACCTCCCCTGCATCCCAGCCCCACTGCATCCCAGCATCGCGACATCCCAGCACCCCCGCATCCCAGCCCCACCGCATCCCAGCATCGCGACATCCCAGCACCCCCGCATCCCAGCCCCACCGCATCCCATCCCCACCGCATCCCCGTATCCCCGCATCCCATCCCCACGGCCCCCGCAGGGTGCGTGCCCGGGGGAGCGGCCGCGGGAGAACAAAGGGGCGGCGGGGCCCGCCGCGCACTCACGGGCACTCTGTCCGGGTATTTCTTGCGGATCTTCTCGCCTTCTTTTTTCCTGTACTCGAAGGGGTGGTCCTCCTTGTACTGGAACTTCATGGCTGCGGGGGTGCCGCTCCGCTCCCAGCGCTGCGCCCGACACGGCCGAGCCTCCCGCTGACGTCACGGGGAGGGGCACCCCGCCCGCTGACGTCATGGGGAGGAACACCCCGCCCTCTGACGTCACGGGAAGCCCCCCTCCGCTGCCCCTCTGACGTCATGGGGAGGACCCCTCGCCCGGTGCCGGGAGGTGTGACGTCACGAGGGTACCCCGCCGCACTGCGGAGTGCTGTGACGTCACAGGGAGCTCCCTCTGCACTGCTGTGATGTCACGGGAGGTCCCTCTTCACTGCTGTGACGTCACAGGGAGGTCCCTCTTTGCTGCTGTGACGTCACGGGGAGGTCCCTCTTCACTGCTGTGACGTCACAGGGAGGTCCTTCTTTGCTGCTGTGATGTCACAGAGAGGTCCCCCCTTGGCCACTGTGATGGCACAGGGAGATCTCCCTTGGCCAGTGTGATGTCACAGAGGAGCCCCCCTTGGCCAGTATGATGTCACAGAGAGGTCCCCCCTTGGCCACTGTGATGGCACAGGGAGATCTCCCTTGGCCAGTGTGATGTCACAGA
>JAWWMP010000041.1:56593551-56608263 GCA_035047865.1 Dendrocincla tyrannina
AGAGGTCCCCCCTTGGCCAGTGTGATGTCACAGAGAGGTCCCCCCTTGGCCAGTGTGATGTCACAGAGAGGTCCCCCTTGGCCAGTGTGACGTCACTGGGAGCTCCCCCTTAGCCAGTGTGATGTCACAGAGAGGTCCCCCCTTGGCCAGTGTGATGTCACAGGGAGGTCCCCCTTGGCCAGTGTGATGTCACAGGGAGCTCCCCCTTTGCTGCCCTGATGTCACGGGTGCCCCCCACTGCCCCTTTGTGTGTGTCCCAGGCCCTGTGAATATTTTCCCGCGGTTGCCGGGGGGTGTCAGGGCATCCCAGGAGGGTGAGTGGGAAGGATGCACTGGTTTTGTGCAGTCCAGGAGGGAATAGCCCAAGACTGGTGGAGTCCCAGGGTTCAGGCCCATGGAGAGTCCTGGTTCCCTGGCATTGCACCATCCTGTACCAGCTGTGCCTGGCCTCCTTGGCCTCCCTTGCTGGCACAGGGTATTCCAGGTCTGTGCTGATGCAGGTGCCTCTTCCTCAAGGACAAGGGAGAGGACGTTTTCTAGCCCGTTTCACCCAGGCCACCAACATATTCTGGCCATTTCAACAGACTGATCTCGAACTCCTTCAGTCCTGTAAATAGCTGTTTCCATGCCCAGTGCTACACACAAGGCAGCTGAGCTTTGTTTGCTTTGAATTTCTGCTGCCAAACCAGAGAGGGTTCAAAGTTCTTCCCTGTCCTGGGGGAAAGACATGGCCTGGGAGTGGATTGCTAGGTGACTTCTCCTCAACAAACCCCACGTGAGGTTCACAAATCTCCTCACTGTTCCCTTCCTGCCCTGATGATGCAGCCCTGGACGTGCAGCCACAAGACTCGCTGTTCCTGCTTCCCCACATCCTCTTCATCAGGCACCAAGTTCCCAGCTCTCTCCTCCAGCCTCAATAACAACAACAACGTCACTGGCAAAACAGCAGGCAGGAAGATGACACATGCGGGAACAGAGACAAACAACTAAACATCTGACTTGGAAGTTACTAAAATGTCATGCCATGGGCATGTGACAAACCCCATGTTATGGATCCGTGTGCTAGAGGGAGGAACTGGAAACGGTGCTGGCTAGTTTGCCTTGCCTGCACTGCCAGCACAACCCACAGACTATCAAAACAAAGTGGTTTTCCTTAACCCAGAGTGTCAGAAGAGCTCGGAGCACGTCCCGTTCTGCTGTGTGTGCAGCTCACGTAGAGGGGCGTTCTCAAAGGGATTTCCCAAGCGTTGCCAGCGCTGGAGCCACAGAAGCAGGAGAGAAAAACATTTGCACAGAATCTGGGGGCAGGCTTTGCAGTCTGTGCTGTGCCGTGCAGTGCTCCAGCTCAACAATACTGTTCAGCTGCTTGTAAGTCTGGACTCCCTTGGGAATTCCTTTCATGAGTACCTCCCCTGGGATACTCACTCCAGTTGTGCCTCCACAGGCTGACTTTATTTTATTATTAAAGTCTTTATTGTGGATTCAGCATATCAAAGCCTCTCTTGTCAGGAAACTTCTACTTTGTACCCTGAATGGGGATTAAACTACAGATGGTGTACCTGAAAGCAGTTGTGATTGTGTTCTGCCTGATGTCCACCCCTGGCACAGCCCTGGCCCGGTGTCTCTCCCGACCCCCTCACCACTGGTCTGGTGACTCCAGAGCCAGTCTGGGCACATTGGCCTTGGATGAGGGCACAGGATTCGTCACTCCCAGCAAACAATGTCTCACTGTGCGAGCGTTTTTCCCTCCCTCCAGAAAAGGGCTCTGTGTTGTCTCTGCTGAACTGCTGCCTCACTGCTCTATCTTCTGCTTTCTTATTTTTTCACAAGAAAGCCACTCATTCCTCCCAAACTTATTGTATGGCCCAAGTTGCCTAAATATGTACAAATGGTGTTCTGAGGGGATTAAGGAACACGCCTTGTTGCAGGATGAAAAGCAGCAAATGACAGCAAATTGCAGTTTAGCTCTGTTAATAAGGAAACTTGCTATATTTTTGTGGGCTGTGTCGTCCTGCTTTCTCACAAAATATGTGATCTCTATTGACTCTGTCCTTATTTTTGGATTATTGCAGATGAGAGAACTTTGAATTTTAACAGCTCTGTGAGCAAGAGCCTCCTTTTTGCTTTCTTACACAAACTTCTATGGTTAAATAGAATAGTTTGCTTCTGCTTTTTGTTTGTTCATTTAAATCTGGGGGTTTATTGGGTCCTACAGGCTCAGAGAGCTCTTCTGAAGCCAGTTTAGTATGAAACACTCCCCGAGCAATTGAAGTTATATCTGTCATTACTGTCACTTGAAATACTTCAAGGGTTTTGCTAGTAAAGAAAACCCTTGAGTGTCCCAGCATAGCACCTGAGAACTAGGAGTGGGATGAGCAAAGGAGGATGTGAGCAGATGGGAAGGGATGGGAGAGTCAGACATGGAAATCAGCAGGTAAACCAGCTGAAATCCGCAGGTAATGCCCAGGGCTGGGTACAAGTGACCTCTAACTTTCCCCCTTAAAACTGAGAAAGGAGTGAGCTCAGTTTGTTAGAACAAGGTGCTGGTAACACCAAGATCACAGGTTTGATCCCTATATGGGGACCATTCACTGAAGAGCTGGACTTGATGATCCATGTGGGTCCCGCCCAACTCAGAATTTAAAGACAATTCGATAAATTCATAGGAGGAAAAAAAAATCTCATAGATTTTAAAACCTTTGAGACAGTAGAGGAGAGGAAAACTAAGAATTTTTAAACCTCCTTTATTATCTCCCATATTAGGGGGGGGGAATGGTGAGCTGTTCAGAGCTGCTGATCCCTGGATTGCTGCCCTGTGGAGCAGGGCTGCCATCGCGTGTTAAATGCCTGCACAGCTCCCAGGCAGGAGGGAGGAACAGCACGTTCCCCCTGGAAAGCGCTGTGAACACTTCCAGGAAGGTTCTGGGCTCGACAGAGCTTGACGCACGTTCAGCAGAGTCAAATGTCTCTGCTTGCTTCAGGATTTGGCTGGGGAGTAAACAAGAGCCTTCCAGGAAAACGTTCTGCTGGAGACGTCGGGGCTGAACGGGACGTCAGAGAGCAGCTGATAAAGTGGGTCACTCGACGAGATGTTCCTCAAACAGTCATTATTATTATTGCAAGGCCAGGTTGGACAGGGCTTTGAGCAACCTGGGCTAGTGGAAGGTGTCCCTGCCCATGGCAGGGGGTGGGAACTCGGTCTTTAAAGTGCCCTCTAAGCCATATCACTCTAGGATTCTGTGATTCAAGCTTGCTGTATAGCAGAAAGGGACACAAACTTCTTTAATTACTCCATTCCAGTTTATCACTCACTAATGATGCATTTAGGCAATGACTAGACAATTCAGGAGCAAGTTTATAACCTTGGAAATCAAGAGCCTTGGACACAAAATTCCTGTGAGTGGGCAAGGTCTGGGACATCATCAAAGATATTTTGGTTGTTCAAGTCAGAGTTATTCTACTCCTGAAGTGATTCTATCAACCTTCTCCAAAGTTTTCTAGGGTTAATCTCAACAGCAGTGAGGTTCCTAAACATATTTGGCACCCTGCCCAGGATTGTCCTTGTTCTCCCTATCTACAAAATAACCACGTTTTGTATTTCCCAGGAAATAAGACCAGCGTATTTGGGACAGTGAGGATTTGGGTACTTCAGTAAGAGAGGCCTTGCAGGTGTTTCACAAAGATGTGATATCCACGACCTGGGCATTCATATCAACATCAACATATGCATCAATTCATTCATGACCACTTAGCATCTGGTATTTGATGTCCTTCTGCTTTACTGGTTTTGGGGGCTGAACCTGGGGAAGAGACAATCCTGATGTAATTCAACATTCACCTTCTCCTGCCTGCCTAATCCAAGAAAACACGTTACAGATGCTCCACACCCATGTTCATCCAGCTTGGTCAATATTTCTGGATGGTTCAACATCTTTGCTATCTGTCAGGAGAGACTGACAAATTATTCTGTCCAAGGAATGGCTTAAACGTTTTAAATGGCCTTACTTAAATTGATCTGGGTTTGACAGCGACGGCAGGAATTGATAAATGCTGCAACATGAATGCAATTTTAAATGGGATTGAGCTTTATTTCAGGAGGGGTGCTCTTGTTCCTCCCCTTGTTTGATCTGTTAGCACGTGTATAGTACTTTTCAATTCAAATATAAGAGCTTGTGGCTACTATTTCAGAACTGCTATATCTCCTATTCAGAACCAGACTGTCTTCACTCTATGTATCCCCTAGGGCATTTAGGGCATTTAAATAAACATTTATTGTAAATTTAAATAAATAAATAATGAACAAAACCAGCATATATACAGGCAGTATATATGCTGTCTTTGTTCATTATTTATTTATTTAAATTTACAATAAATGTTTGGCACTTTCCAGAAGTTTGGTGTTGTTATTGGGTCTTAATAGACCTACTCACATGTCCTTTATTTTTTTGTTTCCTTTTCTGTTTTGAAAACCTCTCTGCCATCCTGAGGAACCTTAGGCTGGAGGCAAGAGGAATGAGGTTGCACCTGCAAGCACCCTGCAGGTCACTGGCCTGCAAAATGGCTCAGCACCTTAATCCTGCTGCCTGCTTGTTTGTGCAAGCTGTGACACACTGGTGTTGTGTGCGTGCAATAAATGGACTTGGAGAATGCCAGTGGCCAATCATCTCAGGGAAGTGTCAGTAAGAGCTGTCAAACTCTGCTAGATGTGAAAATAGTTTGAATTTTGGTTAATTTTTCCCACCGTTTCTCCTTAGGCTAAGGAAGTCAACCTGAGATTCCTAAGGATGATCGGGTGGATTAGTCTCTGCATGTCACTCTTCTGTGTTATTTGCCATGAAGCAAAACCAGCCCCTATTGTCCTGGGAGGGCTGGCTGGGCATCCTTGCCCTCAGCAGGTGCCTGCAGCTTTTCCTCTGGCACAGGGTCCAGGTCTGGCACCTTCTGGCCCGCCTTGGCCACGGTGAACCTGCTCATGCGCAGGGCTTCTTCGTACACCGGAGGGGTGTCTGCTGCCACGGACAGGGCTGGCGTGCCCTGGGCACCGTGGTGGGAGTGTGCCACTGCCAAAATCCTCCTGGCAGCCGGCCCGAACACGGAGTGCAGAGCTGCAAGGAGCACACAAGAGCTGTTTGCCTCCTCCTGAGAGCATCGTGTGGCTACAGACCTGCTGCAGGGCACAGGCTGTGCTGCCCCCACAGCCCGAGTGTTCCCCTTTCCCTGCCCCTTCAGCCTGCCTGAAAGGAGCGTGTGTGGCACCCCATCAATCCCATAATATCTCTCCTGAAATGCCCCTTGGATCTACCCTAATTCCACCCAAACATGTCTCAGGGCTGACTCGCCATCTGGCTGTATCTGCCATGTGGAGTGAACACCTGAATTTGTGGCATGTACAAAGTTCCCTCTGTGAACGTCCCCCTGTCAGGTCTGGGGTGCCACGATGTGGGTTTTTCACAGTGCAGCCCCCCCCTTGGTGGCGTGTTGAAGCCCCCAGCACCTGTGGAAAAGCCAACTCACAGGTGATGGTGCTCTGCAGGGTGCTGTCGTGGTCGAAAGCAATGACGGTGACCTCGTAGGGCTGTGGCCCCGAGTCGTCCCCGCTGTGGTGGCAGTGAAAGCAGCACCTCACGCAGACAGACACCAGCCCACAGAGGAGCAGCAGCCCCCCGACCACCACCACCAGCCTGGAAAGGGAGGGCACGCAGGATTAGGACACAGAGATCTGGTTTGCAGGACACCCCTTAACGCCTCTTGCTGCATAAAGCCATCTGTGACCTTGTCCAGCAGAGTCTGGACATGCTCCGGGGATGCCATCCCTTGTCCCCTCCAGGCACTGTTCAAGTGCTGCCCCATTCCCAGGGCAAGCATGTTTTCTTCTGTCTAATCACAATTTTCCTGCATGCAGCTTGGCCAGCTGCTTCTGCTGAGCACCTCTGAGCAGTCTCTGCCTCTGTCTTCTCTCAAGGTCCCCATAGGTAGTGGGAAACTGAACTTAGGCTGCCTTTTCAGCCTCCTCCAGGCTGAAGAAACCTGGTCCTTTCTTACTGGCTCTCCAGTGGACTTGTTTCAGTTTGTCAGCATCTCTTTTGCACTAGGGGACCAAAACTGGATAGGTCCTGAGTGACAAGCAGAGAGGAAAAATCCCATCTCACAATCTTCTGGCTGTACTCTTTCTATATATATTAAAAAATTATATATATATATAAATGCAGCCTTCTAGATGTTCAACAACTACTGTCATTTTTAATCTCATCCTGGTGAGAATTACTAAGGAATTAGACTGAAATGACTTAAAAAATGGGTCTTTTAAAAAGCATATTTTTCCATGAACACTTTACTAATATCGTTCATGCACCTGAATTAATATGTGGAATGAAAAAGGAGGCTAGCAAACCAACATTTGTTAAAGATGATAGGGTAGCAAAGGGGTTGCCTTGCTCCTGTAGAGCATGAGAGCCTCCCAAGGGAAAGCAGGGGTGGCATCACACTGGAGCAGGTCACATTCAGTCCCACTCTTTGCTACTGGAACTGTCTAGAGATGCAGAAATTTAGAGGAAGAGTTTGCTCTCTTACCAGATATACCACAGACGGTCCCACTCTGTACCTGAACAGCTGAAGAGAAGAGGGCACAAAAAATAGTTATCCACAGAATACCAAATAAAGGGGAAGATCCCTGTGGTACCTTCTTCCCTCACACTCCTCGCTTACTGTCCAGCTCCTTAAGTGGCACAATGATGAGAAATTCAGTTGTGCTTTGTCCAGCCTCATCAATCTGCCTGCTCGGTGAGTTTCCCTTCTCTTTGGCTTTATCTCTTTATTATTCTCCTGGTATTTACGCCCGCCCAATTCCATTTGCAAACCTCAGAGAGCTGCACTCACATTTGTTTTGTCTTTTTTGGCCAGTAAATAATTTCTGTTGTTCTTACAAATGACATCACTGATAGTAACATTCACCAAAACAGTATATTTCAAACCATTTTTTTCGGGGGAAGTTCAATTCCAAATTCATAATGTCAGTCAGTTGAAATGACACCCGAAAGCTCTTACCTATTGTAGTTATGCAAATAGGCAGCACTACCACATGATCAGTATGCTGATCAATAAACACTGTGATTAATACTCTTCACATTCAAAGCAATGGCAATTTTACATGAGGTTTTAATACTCACAATTAAACAAGCTTTTCTGGAAAACACCAACCACCAAATCATAACACTCATGTCCCCGAGTGCCCTTGTCCTTCATTGCTCTCTCAAAACAAAAAGAGCCATTTTGACCAATACTTACAGTTCAGAGTTGAGGCAGCCTTCCTCCCCTCTCACCTGGGGCAACTAGAAGGAGAAAACCAAGAGAGACCCAGCAAGAGTGACTTAAATCTTTGTCATATGCAACTTCTCTCTGTTACCTGGACCACTACCAGTCTGAATCTCCAATGGGAAGGAGTTCCTGCTATCTGCCTTCGCTGTTTCCATCCTACATTCCACTGTAGATTTGAATTTCTGTGATACCAACTGCACTGTTTCATATCTCCCTGTAGTCATTAAATTCCTGTTTAGTACCATTCCCTGCACAGACCCTTCCTTACATTCTTCCTCACCACAGCCTTCCCTTTCTCCGCCACAAGCTATGTCATGCTCTGGGTGTAGATCCTTCTCCATACTCAAAGATGAAGACCCTTTAAATCCCCTGCTTCGTGTTATAGCCACACTGACACGAATTCTGCTCTGTCCCTCCAGCATTCTTACCCTCCTCATTATTACCTTAGGGTGTCTTAACTCTGTTACCCTCCCTGGAAGAGCAGCAAATATTTTCTTCCATGTGTGTGCCTTTTATATGTCATGTTCTTTCTAATACCAGGGAAATTTTGGTGACATCTTTCCAAGGTCACTGCAGAGGAGGGACCCCCCTAAAAAGGAATGTGAGCTGTGACTTACCCACAAGGAGCACCCTAAAACAAAGCAGATCATGTCTGAGCTGCACATCCCAGTGAGGTGATTCTGTGGCCTCTTGGTGTCTCGAGCTGCTCAAAGTCTTCTTGCCCTTTCTGGTTTCAGTTCATTCTCACCAGTCCAGGGATCAGGAGAAGGAGCAGTTTCCGTGGTCTGTGTTAAATCTCTTCTTCCCACTCTGCCTCCTTCTGTCCTCTGCCCTTCAGGTTTCTGCTTTCTCTCTTTCCCTCTTTATCCCTGTTAATTCCTGATTGTTTCTGCCTCTTGTCTCTTTTTTGTTGGCCTGTTTCTCTCCCTCTTTTGAAGGGATTTCTAAAGCCTTCCAGTCAGGTCAGGAGAAGAGCAGTAGCTACAAGCTCTAACTTTAGGTGTTGAACTAGTTCAGTGAAGGGCATCATGAGATCTCTGCAGACCTGACCCTTCCCTTCTATGAGCAGAAAGGGTCTCGGAGGTTGCTCATTCCCAATTCCTTCTCTCCCCGCCCCTGCCCTGAGGGGAGTGGGTTGAAGGTCATGTTATTGACCTTTTAGAATGGGAGTTCAGATTCCTCCCCCTCCTCCAGTACCTTTTCTGTCCTGGCACTCACATTGTCCTACCTGTGTGGGTCCAAATTGGCTGTCTTTGAACTGAAAGGGTTTGCAATATAATAAATACAGACAGCATTATATATATAAATATATATATAGTTATATGCATGTGTGGAGGTGTATATATGTGTATATATATGCAACATATAAATGCATATATATATATATATTCATATGCAACATCTCTTCTGCCTCCCATTTTAAGGTTCTGCCACCATCCCTCTTCCTTGGTAGTCTCCTGCTATGTCAGGCCTGCAGCTAAGAGTGTTCAAGTCCCCCTAAATACCTTCCATCACAGGGAATACATGTTGAACTTCCTATCCTGGATACTCTTTGTCCTGCTGCCGATTGCATTAACGACCCATTAATTTTCCCTGTCTTGTAGAACTGCTTAAAATCTCTGTTAGTGCTCGTGGCTATTCAGTGTGTTATCATTACATGCACATAATTGTGTTCCCCTAATCTTTCTCTTTGGACTAGCTGAGCCAGGAAAAGTGCTCTGCAGTAATGTGTTACTCTTTGTGCTTGGAAAGCACCTGGGACTGGTGCATAAATGTTGGCTAAAGGCAGGGGAGCAACTAGTGAAACTTGTTGCCCTCTGTTGCAAGCCCAGTGAACTCCCATCAAACTGGTCAATGATTAGCGTTGTTGAGGCATTTTGGAGTTGCAGAGCAGAACCAATGGATTCAGGAACATAATGGATTGTCCCAAGGCAGGCTAAAAACTATGTCCCATGCTCTAGTTATAAAAGTTAGTGGTGCACTATGAACATGCATTAGTTTGTGTGTCTGTCCAGCCCTCCTGGTCTGCTGGAAGGGGGTTTCTGAGTCCTGATGGGCTAACAAGAAAAAAACACGACCCATTGGCTCTGTATTTACAGGGGAATTGACCAATATTCTTTTTGCCTCTTTCTCCCAGATTCTTTTATGTATTATAGAAGTCTTAGAAGAAAAGACCCAGCAGAACCGTAAAATAGCCTTTTTTTGGGTTTTTTGCATGTATAGCTTTTGAAGCTGGTGGGATTCCATGTGGAAAAGAAGTGCAAATTGCCTTTTTATTATCAGTGTGATGATTCAATAGATTTTCACTGGATTCTAACTGAAATTCAGTCATATGAGAATTTCAAAGTCTAGGAGCATGCAGCTGGAGAAACACCAGGTAAAGTGATAAAATCTTCTAAAGAAAAAGCAGCAGTGTGACATGAAACAGTGACCTCTCCAAAGGCATATCATAATTCACCCTTACTGAAACTTACTGATTACTCTTTTTTAAATTTCTATGGCATTGCTATTAATATTGTGCTTCCAATTCTTGCTAAAAGACAGTGATTCTCACATGTGACCATGCCTGGGATCAGTGTGCTTCTCACTTCATTTTACCTTCAATTCTCCTGTGCCTCTTGGGAGATCAAGGAGCCCTCCTGGATGAATTTACTGAATATTAATCACTGTTTAACACGCTCAGAAAACAAAGCCCCATGTTGCTGAAAAACTTTAAGGAATTGTTTAGACTCAATCCAAAATTAATGTAATTCCCTTTTCTCTACACCCCTTCCTCCTCTTTCTTTCTCCATAAGGGACAACAGGACACAAGAGACCTCAAGACAATGAAGAATGATCAAATATGCTGCAAGAAATAGGAAGTCAGCTGTGCTTGGAAGAGGGAAAAGTCTTTAAAAATAATGGTAAACCAACAGTTTTTGAGGAGAGCTTATCTTTCTACATGGCAGGGAAGGAAATGAGTTATATCTTCTGCTTCTACTCAGGTTTGTCTCCTCAAGTAAATGACCACCTAGGTGGCAATTTTTTAGCATCTATTTCCATTGTGTATTTTTCTCTTCTATGGGTTTCCAGGCTGTGCTTTTTTCCCCCTAAAAATGGGAACTCCAGCTCTGGATCACGGTGTAATTGTTGCAGATAGGAGGGAACGAGCACAGCTTGTTTATCGTGACCCCAAGCTTTCCCCTTCCCTTCAAAGCCAGCATTATCAGAGAGAAATTCACTCCACAGTCAGTCAGTCCAGCAGCATTGGGGATGCAGTTCTTGGGAAACCTGGCAATGGCAGTCAGAGAAAGCAGGGAATACTTTCCCCTCCACGGGGCTCATTTCAAGCTTCATCATGTCAAAAACTGGCCACAGATGCTGCTGCGAGGGCAAACATCTGGTTTGAGATACCCAGATTCGGGAGGTCAGCTCCTGAAAGAGGAGGTCTTAGGTCTCGTGGCTGCCCAGGGGTGGTGAAGGGCAGCAAAAGCTTTGTGTCCTGCCACATTTGGAGGGGAAGCAACCATCTGACACACTCAGTTTTGGAGGTACTTTGTCAAATCTCGGATCTTGGCTCCATAAAGAAGACAACAGCACCTTTCTGTGGAAGCAAAGAACCCACTCCTAGTGTTCGTGGTGCCCAGTGGAGATAAAACCCACCAACAACTTCCTCTCCTGGAAACTTCTGAGTGGGAGAAATCCCTCGAGGTCTTTAAATTTGAAGGTGGCGATGAAGTTTTGGAGGTACATTTAATTTCTTTTTATTTTTTTTTGTGGAAGGACACCACGCCATCTGGTGGAGCTGCTGGAACGTGGCACTGGAAGGTAAAAAAGAAAAGCTTTTCGTGATGGGAGAGAAAACACTCAGGATGTTTCACACTCCCAGCAAAGGATTTATCACCTGTGTTATGCACTAAGAGCTTTCCTCTGCAGTTATATGGACCAGCACGTTCTTTCACACTGGCAGAGGTCCTGTACCTAAACTAAAAACATCGTGCCTGCTGAGAACTCCCCTCCTTGAATTGCACCACCTCCCCTGGTATTTTGTCATCTGCACCACCAGCACTGGGTGTGGGTGCTTTCCTTCCCAAGCAAAGGTAGGGTTCCCCTCATTCAGCAGCCCACCTCCAAACTTTGGGTGCGACCTGCAGAACTGAACACCTCTGGGGGTTGCTCCCACACAAAGGGTGCCAGGGTAGGGAACTTTGGCTGTGTTTTCTCTCCAGCAGCAGGTTGGCACCTGCACGGCCAGCACTGGTTCAGAGGTGGACTAGGGTGGAGGTGGGCAGATTATTGCCTTGCCAAAATCAGTGGGGTGTTTTTGCCATTTGGTCCCACTCAGGCTCCCTCCAGCTTCTAATCCAGTCCCCAAACATGACAGAGAGGGTGGAGAATACAGTGTGATCCCACCCACATGTTGCTGTTCCCCCTCCTACCCCTGGAACTAGCACAAGAACAGACAAACAAACATAAGGGCTGTATTTGTATACAACAGATATCAGACATCAGGCTTAGTATAGACAAAAGAATTTAATATTTTCCTATAGAAGAGGTTTCTTATGGTTTTGATGGTTTTTTTCCCTTATGCCATGCATTTTTTCCCAGCATACAAGGCAGCAGGGCTCAAGTATGACAACTTTGGGAATTCCAGTCAGACATGGTAAAGGAGGTGGGAAAAGGGATGTGTGGGTTCTGCCAGGTCTAGTAAAAATGATGGGGATGATTTCTACAAGGTACTTGTCATGATGGTTGCCCTTTTAATATATTCTCTTGCTGTACACAAAATTCTTTGCTGTATACAAAAATGTATATACAATAATATATCAGTATATATCAATATAACAGTAATATATCACAAAAATATATCAGGCTGAACATTTTATTTTCATACCTCAAAGAAAATAAAAAGATACAGGTAAAATTTTCAGAAGTGCCTCAGTGTTTTGGGATCATTTTCAGACGCAGCATGGCATGGGGAGCAGGAGGAGTCCTCTTCCCTAATTCTACATGCGAGAATTACTGAAGTCTGTAACAACCATATCCTGGGGGGAATTAGTTCCCACTGGCTTATAAAGCTGGGTTAGGATGAAAAGAATAATCATCTGAAAAGGTATTTTTCTCTCCAAAGGCCACACAGGGAGTCTGGCCACCAGGCAGAGACATAAGAAATCAAGTATCTGCCATTCAATCCTGGGTGAGGCGAGTTCTGTGTTTAGTATCTATCTCCTCTTCCAGGCATTCACACTGAAATTGGACACCTGCACTTTTTATTTCTGGCTACTGTGTGTCTGAAAGCCAAAATTTGTAAATGGCACTAAACAATGTAGGTGCCTGGTTGAGTTCTATGGGATAAAATGAACTTAACCCTAGTTTAGTTCTGTCTTCATTGCAGAGGGTTTAAAATCTGCCTGGTGGCTTTGCTGGCTTAGAAATAATGATGATTTCCTGGGTGACACACAGTAATAGTCTGAATTGTCTAATGACAGTCTAGGGGACACAAATTCAATCAACACAGCACAGGTGGTGGAGTCACCTCCCCTGGAGGTGTTCAAGAAATGACTGGATGTGGCCCTGTGACCCAAACCATATGTATTTGTTTGCCAATGTGGCTGATTTTTATTTATTTATTTATTTCTTAAATAAAACAAGCTTTGTCAAACAAAACAAAGCTGGAGGTCTGAAAAGCCACACCGTGTGCAGGATCTAACTTTGCACATAGGTTTGGCCAAGGTTAAGAGCTACCAAGGCAAACCACAGTGCCTCTGATGTGCAGCTGCCCCTCGAAGATCAGGAGGTTTGTAAATCCCTGTTCAAGTCCTGTGGCTTTCTTCACCTTTTATAGTGAAGATCTCCGAGCTCTGGGATTTTCTTGTAGTTCTCCATATAGAGTTCTTAGAGCTGCTTAGATTGCTGTGTTGAAATTTTGCTGTATATATTTTCCACAACACTTTTCCCCATAGAAACCAGGGGTAAGAACTTTTAAAAAAGCTGTGGAAAATATTTCAAATAATACTAAGCTTCTACTGCTTCCCCTCCTCCAAGCTTAATCACAATAACTATTTAAAAGGGACTGAGAAGTTGTTCAAAGACCAGGTTGCATTTCCATTACATTAAAAAAAATGGAAGTAGAAAATGAATCTTTGCTACTTCATTAACGTTTTCTTGGTAAATCCATTATCATTTTTTTATATAAAATGAGCAATGTGCAATTAAAACAAATATAGCAAACCACCCTTTTTTTTTGTGTAGGGTAGTAAGTGTAAGTAAAATGAATCCTGAAGCTGTGTCAGTCTGATCTTTTTATATAATGGCCAAGTTCTGACACAGCACTGTGGGGATTCTGTCACTGTGACAAATTTAGAAGTAAAATAAAGACCTGATGGCCCATAACTTACATAATTTACTCTGAATATTTGTTTATATGGCTACATTAGCATAAAGCCTTGTTATAAATCATATAAGTAGGTTTAAAATAAGTCAAGGCATTTGTCCCCACTTTCTCAGCACAACATCCATGGGGGGATTTCTCCAAAAGAGCTGCTTTAATGTCCACAGTTCAAACAAAACGACCTGCACACCTGGGGTGAAATGATGGCGATTTCAGCCCTTCTCCTAAGAAATGGGAAAGGCTGGGAGGCTGCAAACCTGAATTTGGCTGATGAGTGGCAACTCATGATGGTCCAGTGCCTTCCTTGCTTGGAGTGCCATAAAGAGCACGAAGAGGGAGAGCTATGGATTGGTCCACGACATGGAAAATGGCAGAGCTGAAACCAGAGCGTCCTGCTGGGTGAGCACTGCCCAGATACAGCCACCTTTCCTCCCCTGCTTAGGGAGTTAAATAACCAGGGCAATCCAGGTGGAGAGTGCTCAGCCAGGACCTGTGGCACATCAATCCGGACTGCAGCGGCTCTTAGGTCGTTTTGGTGAGTCCTTTTCCCATTCTTGCTATTCCTTCACCGTTTTGGTTCCTTTGGGATTGGCTGGCCAGGCTGCTGGGAGCCCAGCACAGCCTGCAAATCAGTGCCAGCTGGGCCGTGGATGTCACAGACATGAAATTCAGCCTTTTCACCGAGACCTGCTTAGAATTTTTTTTGCATTCCCCGCTGCTCCACGAGGCCATCAGGTGAAGCAGCTTCTGTCCTTCAGCTGCCCATCCACCATGGTCACGTAGTGCCCAAGCTCTGGGGCCACCAACCCACGGAGGGGTCCCCTGGCCCCGGTGAGTGCCCCGCGGGGGTGGGAGGGGGGATGGCACATCCTTGCCTGCATCCCTCCCCCCATCCTTGCCTGCATCCCTCCCCCCATCCTTGCCTGCAACCCTCCCCCCATCCTTCCCTGCAACCCTCCCCCCATCCTTGCCTGCATCCCTCCCCCCATCCTTCCCTGCATCCCTCCCCCCATCCTTCCCTGCATCCC
>JAWWMP010000041.1:56608363-56637275 GCA_035047865.1 Dendrocincla tyrannina
GAGGTGTGCTCGTCCGATCTCCTGCATCCCTCCCCCCATCCTTCCCTGCATCCCTCCCCCGATCCTTCCCTGCATCCCTCCCCACATCCTTCCCTGCATCCCTCCCCCCATCCTTCCCTGCATCCCTCTCCGCATCCTTCTCCCCGTCCCTCCCTGCATCCCTTTGCACATCCTTCCCTGCGTCTCTCCCCACGTCCCTCCCCGCATCCCTCCCCTCATCCCTTCCCTGCATCCCTCGCCGCATCCCTTCCCTACATCCCTCCCCACATCCCTCCCTGCATCCCTCCCTGCATCCTTTCCTTACATCCCTCCCCTCATCCCTTCACGTCTCCTTCCCCGCATCCTGCCCCCCATCCCTCCCCGCATCCTGCCCCTCATCCCTCCCCGCATCCTGCCCCTCATCCCTCCCCGCATCCCTCCCTGCATCCTTCCTCCCATCCATTCCCGCATCCCTTCATGTCTCCTTCCCTGCATCCTTCCCCCCATCCCTCCCTGCATCCTTCCCCCCATCCCTGCCCGCATCCTTCCCTACATCCCTCCCCTCATCCTTGCCCACATCCCTCCCCTTATCCCTCCCCACGATGTCGGTACCAGAGCTCTCGTCTTCTGGAAGCTGACGTGGGAAAACTGGTGACGTGTTGTACCTGTGGCTGTTTCCACTCAGTTAAAGGTCCAAACATCCTAAACCATTTTGAATTCCCGTGATTACCTTTCCCCCCCCTTTCCCCCTCTCCTTCCCCCGCTTCCCTCTCCCTGGCAAATCAAAAAGCCCTGATGCAAAACACCCTTTCAGATTAGAGCTAAGAGTGTTCTGACATTCAAGAGCTTTTCATTTTTCTTAATCCTTTTAAAAAACGCTTTTCAAAACATTTTAGCTTGTCAGGCAGAGGAAAAAAGAGGAATGAAAGTGCTTCATTTAGAGGCAGCAAAATGAAACGTGCTGGTTGTTTTCACATTAATTTTGTTTTATTTTCGTTCCTTGTTGTTGAAACAGTTTTGTAAAAATGACAGAACTGGATTTAATTTTGAAATTTAGTAGACAGCGATGAATTTTCATGTTTTGGTAAAGAAAATTGTGACCATAAATGCTACCCATTAGATGCAGTTTCAAAAATATCTGGTGACAGTGCTATTTCAGGTGATGGATATATGGGTTACAAATTTATTTTTATTTTTATCTTTATTAATTTATCTTTTTTAAATCTAGTTTAACAAGGCATAGATATAACAGCACTCAGAAGCTTTCAATCCACAATCTTCTTTCTAAAGCAGTGAATATTAAAAACATGAAAAGGAAAGAAATAAAAGAAAGGGGGAAAAGTAAACGTAAGGAAAAGATTTCAAGCCCCCTGGAGGACTGCTGTGGGCTGTCTCAGTTGCTCAGTGTAAAGTGGTGTTTCAAATCAACAGGAGATAACAAAAGATGCTCATTTTCTCTAGATCTGAGGCTTCTGATTCCTCACCCCAGGTAAGAAACATCAGAGAAAAAGGAGCGACCTGGCTTTGCCAAGATTTTGATGTCCTGAGCCATCCAAGCCCACCCTCAGCTCAGAGCTCACTGTAGCCCCTTTCATGGCATGGAAACACCTTTCATCTCAATCCATGGCAAACCATTTGCCCTCTAATGATCTAGATGCAACCCCTGGATTCTGCAAGGTTGAAGCAAACTCTGCCCCAAGGGTTTTGAGCTTTAGTATGTAATGGCTGAACAGGACTTGGACTTGATGAGCCTTGTGGTCCCTTCCAGCTCCGTGTCCTGTGATGCACCCAAAAAGTCCCAGACCTTTGCAATTTGTGCCCTTGAGTTGCAGGGCTCAAATCATGATGGAAAAATCTGAATCTTGGTTCATCTTTGTTTGATGGCACTGAAAGAAAAAGAGCAAACATGTGGGCCCTCTCAGGATTTCTTCCCCTCCAAGTGAACATATCCTATGTACTTTCCAGCTAAAAGTATTATCCCATGTAGATAAGGGCTATTATATTGAAAACTGTATTCTTGGTGCGAGCATCAAATGAGCTTGGAATTTTATATCAAGTTTTAAAGTAGCTTGCTAAGAAATAAAAGAAGCAGGATCTGTGTGATCAAGAAGAGAGATTTGGTCTGTATTTCAAAGCAGAAGAGCTGGAGGGATTTAAGTAAGTGAGAGAAATATCTGAGTAGGCTTTTCTGCTCAATATGGTGGAAGACATGCAAAATTACGCTGTCAAATTCCAATTATCCAAGCTTAATTGAAAAGAGTCTCTGCAAGCCTGCCAAAAGTTAGACTACCTTGTCTAAACCAGTTCCTTCAGAGGAGCCAGCTGCTAAAAGTCCGTGCGCTGTAAGGCAGCCTCTTGGAATCTTGTTGCTCCAGGGAGGGGAAAAATGAAAATAAAAGCAAGCAGAAGAAATCCCAGGGGACTGCAGCTTCAGGAGGCGAAAAATTGGTGCTTTTTGCTTGCCTGTCTCTTCCCAGTTTCCTGCCCCCTTCGGCGTATGAGAAAGACAAGAAGAGTTTGTGCACTTTGGAAACTCGATAGGAGGCAGCAGCTGATCTTCCCATCACCAGCCTAAAAATAATCCACTCCAGGGCTCGGAGCGGCTTCACTAAGTGGAGGAAAATCCTGCCATCGGGATGATATTGATCACCTAGCCCAGCCGAGTGACCCTTTGGCTCGGCATTTTGGCTTTGGGTTGCCAAAGGTAAGCTGCAGGGTTTGATCTAACGCTGAGCAACCAAACGGGGCATGCGATGACCCTCCCCCATTATCTCCACTAACCACCTCCTCCTCCTTCCCTTTATATCTCTGGGACAGGGCTGCTCCTCGCTCTTTGCTGGGATTACAACTCCAATCTCCTTTTCCTTTTCCTTTTCCATCCGCAGGCGTTCTCAGCCTTTTCTGTCTCCTCCTGCTGATGTTTTTTTTTTGGCTGATGTTCACAGGGTTACGTTTGTGGGGTTTTTTTTTGAAACTGTCCTGCCTTGGCACGTTGAAGTCGAAGGTTTTACGGCAGGGCAGAGCAGCACGCTGATGTTGGGAATGGCACTGTGTGGAGAAACTTACCTAAAAAGAGAAAAAACCCCAAAAAGCGATGTGTTAGAGCTGTGAGACCACTGCAGATGTCTGTGTGAGATGCTTCTCGGTGCCAGCAGCCTGTTTAGCACTGTGATCTCCTCTGTGTTGGGAGCCTCATCCAAAAGGCTCCCGAAGTCAATGAGATTCTTTGCATTGACTTCAGCAACGCTCGGGTCAGGCTGCCGGGTTACGGGCAGCGAGCGGTGCGAACACTGACAGGCACCAGAGGTAATTCATCACCCTGAGCGAGGCCCAGGGCCACTGGGGCAGTGCTCAGGGTCTGCCTGGAATAGGTGGTCACAGCTTAAATAGGAATAAAAGGGGAAAGGGGGTTTTGTGGCGGGTCATTTTTCATAAAGCGGCTTTTCGAGGGGCGGCGCTTTTTGCCGCTGCCTCGGCAGAACTCTTGGCGAGCGATGCACAGATCACATAGGCTGTGTCAGGTCCAGGGCTCTTAGGAAGGTAAGGAGGACAAACCAGAAGGCTGCAGCCCAGGAAGGAGGAAGATTCAGAGCACTCACCTAAAATCAGTGGCCAACCTCAGAGCGAGGCCTTCCGTTGTGTCTGTTCAAAGCTACAAATTCATTATTTGTCCGTAGTTGAAATTCACTCGGTGAAATTCAAGGAGGAAAGACAAATTCGTGCTTTTGTCATGATTGGTTTATTCAGAAGACAACAGCTAAGTACTTTTGTAAAGCTGGGAGTACTTTCTCAATCCTGCACCTATATGCATACACATATCTGTCTATATGTATAGACATAAATATATATATATGCATATACAGGCATAAAATGCATATCCTAAGTAAGACCAAAATGAAATCTGATCTGAACTGAGACACAAATATGCTCTGTAAACTGATCTATTTTAATGAGGAAGCGCAGCTATCAATCCATGTATTTTTTTTAAATATGGGCAACAGAACTACTGCAATAAATGTTTTTCAAACTCTTTTTATTCCCACCTGAGGAGTGTATTTATACTCTTTTCTTTATAGTCATAAGTATCTTGCAGAGCATGACGAACAGAGGTATAATCCAGGTAAGATGAAACTCTTGAATATGAAGATATTTTAAGTCCACTTTAAAAGACCCTTAAGGTAGTTAAAATGTCTTTAACTAGAAACCTTATAGTTTTATACTTGGTGAGGATGGGAGGATGTTCTCATAATTTTTATGGGAATTTAGATTATCTACCGTTTTTCCATTGTCTTCCTCACAGCTGCTTATGGAAAATATATCTCATGAGCTGGCTTAGTGCCCTGAGAATCCCCATTTATGCTTGTTAAAATTATATTTGTGGGTGTTTAAGTTCAATGTTATGTCATTTTCATGTTTACGACTTTGACCTAGTTTTTTCTTCCCAAAACCTTTGTCTTCCTCCCAGTGAATCTCTGTTTATTATCTTGTGACTGTGTCTGTACACCTTAGCCCAAAACCCAGACAGACTCAGCTTGCCAGTGAAGGGGATTTTAGCATAAAGATTTAAATGCTTAAAGGACACCATGTTTTTTAGCTATTTCATTTGCAGGGTGAACTGCTGCTCGGATAGTTCACATCCTCATTAAAGTAAACCAACAGGGAATCAGATTCCCAAAGGCTGCAAAGGAGAGCTGGAAATTGCCTTCCCTGGCACCCACATGGGCCCGTCCCCTCCTGACAGTTCTTTCCATTCCCCTCCTCTGTGGAGTTTTGCTCGTGGCTTTAGCTCGTGTGTGACTGTCCAACAAAGGCCATTTTCAAAGGGCATAAGGAAAACCAACGCTGAGAATCCCTGATGAGTTGTAGGGTTCATAAAGACAGGAGTTATAGTGAGTAACTTGTCAGTAACTTTAAAGGACCGAGGCCTGTCAGCCTACAAGTGTTAAAGCAAAAACTTACCTGGTACTTGGCACCCCTACTGAGGAACGTAGCTGGTACCCTCAGATAACACATACTTGTTATCAGAGGATCTTTGCCACATTAGTGCATTTCCCTGACTGAAAAGAGAGATTAAACCTGGTATAAAGTGTAACATTCCTGCTGTAATTAGCAGTGAAGCCAATATATTGTGATGTCCTCACTTCAGTGTCATCACCCAAGCATGACTTGTTGGCCTACTATATTCTACGAAAAGGGAATTTATCACTGGGAAAGCCATTTTTTGTCTCAACTAGGAATAATTTTGTCTTACTAAATGAGTATATGAGGATCTCAGCAGCTGCTCTGAAAGGCTGCTGCTACCTGACAAGAATCAGTGGTCAATAACTGCAGATTACCCACAAATTTCCAAAGGACTCGCTGCCCTTTCTTCTTTTCTCTCCTGACTATTCCTCTTTGGGTTATACATTTTATTGCCTCAATGGGGCAATTGCACTGCTCCCAGTTTTTTTGCACCCACTGCTGTTTGCCAGTCAAAGCCTGTAGAGAAACCTTCGGCTCCCAAGATTCCAACCTGAGCACGAGCTTTGAGAAAAGATCTTTGCCAATCCATATGAGAAGGGGCCTTTGCTTTCCAGTGGCTCTCCCTTCCTTTGGCACCCATAAAGATTTGCTAGGAAACTCGTGGGCATTTCCCCACTGTTATGCCTTGGTCCTGTGGTCCTTGAGACAGTCCTGCATGAGCCAGCTTTGGCATTGAAACATGGCAAGTGCAGAACCTCAGCACTGGTGTCAACCTTGCCTTGGCAATGGCACCACAGGGACTGAGATGGTCATTCAGAGCCTGAACTGATGCTGTCGTGGCTCTGTGCTGGGCTGTGAGCCCCCAGCACGCTGCTGAGGGGGATAAAACCTCCTGGCTTTGCTGCTCAGTTCACCTGAGCACAGTTCCAGGAAGGCTGGCTTTGCTCCTGGCATTCCCAAGGAAAGGGGCTTGGCAGGGGTAGGAGGGCAGCATTATGTGCTTTTAGCCCTTCCATCCCTTGTCAACAGAAATCTCTTCACATTTCTCCTCCTGTGGCTCTGCAGCTCGGTTTTAACCCTGATCTCTCCCTGCATCCTTGCTGTGGCCTAAAAACTCTGTCTCCTCATCTTTGGTGAGGAGAAAATCCCCTTTGGCTACACGGTGGGAAACCTTGAGTCACCTCTGTGTTCTCACCTGCTAATTCAGAGACCTCCAGCATGACTGCTCCTTCCAGGCTTTGCTGCCCCGTGTGGGCAGCATTCTGCCTTTGGCAGTGCCCAACCACTGGTGCTTGGCAAAAATATAAAGCATAAAAAGCCTTCCATGCATTTGGTTCCATGTACTTGCACAATGCCCAGTGCTGAGAGGGGCAAACATTGGCAAGATTCACCTCTCTAAAGATCTGCTTCACCTCTCCACAGATCCACTTCTGACCAAAGCCCAACACTGGCTTACTAGTAGAGGAAGAATGGTTTAATTTTTATTAAGAGAGCCAAATTTGACCTGTGCTTGATGAAGTTCCACCTTTCCTTTAGTTTTTGAGGAGTTGCAACAGTAAGTAGGACTGCAATTCTTCATGGCTTTTCTAAATTTGTTGCTCTTCCTTTTCACATTTTCATTTCATGACATGGAATCTCATGGATTTAGAGAAGAGGAAGGATTAGTGCCTTTTTGCCCCACCTTACATTTGGTATCCTCAAGCCAGGTCTTTCAAACTGCCTTAATTTCCTGGCTCAGTTTTATGAGTGAAAATTTTCAAAACCTCATTAAAAGCCAATTTAGCTGAGCCCTTTAAAAATCTTTGAAATTCTTAGAATTATGAAAGATCTCTTTAGCCTTAACTCCCAATACTGCAATACTGGTTGAAAATGCAACTTGGATCCTCAAATTAGTCTTTTGGGTCTCTTGAATGTGCTGCTTACACTGTTTGCAGCCCTGAGAACCTGTCCTTGTGTAGCTGAACTTTCCAAGGATCTGAGATCTGAGTGTGGGCACGAGAAATTTTGCCATTATGTTATTGAATTTTAATTTGAAGAAGACTGAAAGCTGTGTTATTGGATGAGTGATTGCATCTGAAAACCTGTCATGGTCCAGCTCCTGTTATTTTTAGTGGAGCTGCAAAAGCATTGTTGAAAAATGTGCTGTCTAGAGAAATCAAGGATTTATTCTTCTGCCTTAGGGGTTTTTCTGTCTGCCCTTCTTTGGAGATGAACACAGCTTGTTCAACCTTGTGGCTAATGGAAATGAGCTTTGGAAGCACTCCCTGATGCAGCAGAGAGCAATGGCTAATTTCAGCTTTGAACCAGACGGGAGTCTCACTCATCCCTTAGATGTCAGTAAAATATATTTTCCCCTATCTGTGAAACTTGAGCCAAGAAGTAGAAACTACATGGCATGCTTTATTCCTGGGGTGCTGGGTCTGGGCATCCCTGCAGCTCCAGAGCCTCCTATGGATGTCAGTTTTCCAAAACATGCAGGTCCAGTGGTTTGAGGCACAAAACCGGGGAGGGTTTCTGAGGTCTGCCTTCTGTCCCAGAAATGGGAGGGAATGACGGATTCCTTGGAGCTCTGAGGAGCTGCAGTGTGTTTTCAGACACTGCTCCTGAAGGTGCAGGGAATGGGGAGCAGCCTGTCTGTGTAAACACCAGGAGCTGGTGTGGAAATTGGGATGCACCACCAGATGCTCCACTTCCAGTCACAGCTCATCCCCAGCACGGCAGGGATGGACAGGAGGGAGGAAGGAAGGATCCCTGGACTGTTGATGCTTCCAGAGTTCCTCTCTCCTCTCTTCCCATCAATGCCACGACATCTGTACTAGCTGTGTGTCCTGGGGTGGGTGCTGCTAAAAAGGGCAGTGGTACATGGTATGGTTTGGCGTTTTATGAGGCCAAAATCCCAAGCTGCATCAGCACCAGGTTGTTTTGAGAGATTTCAGGCCTGGGGAGGTTTCATCAGGATGGTCACTGGATATGCTGGTTAATGATCAAGTGTTTCCTGATTTCAAATCATGGGACTGTGTTGTCAGTTCCCCTATTTCATTTCCTTGGCAATGCAATCTGGGTTTTGCTTTCTGGGTACTTTGTTTACAAACTAACCAACCTAGGCTTGATTTTCTGTCTCATTTGAAAAGACGATTAAATTCTGCTTCCTTTTTGAAATGAACCTGTAGCAAAAGAGTGGTGAGCAAGCAGCTCATCCCTACTCTTGAAGATTATCACCAGTATGATGGGCACTGTCTCCACACATCAGCATTAATTAATAGGACCACATGCTTTTCTCAGCCCTGGCAACATGCAAAGGACAGCTGATTTTAAGGGTGTGCTGGTGGTGTAATAGAAAACCTCTACAAACTGTTAGCTGGGAGATAGCACACTCCATGCAGTTACTAGCCCTTTCCTCCACTGAAACACCTATTGCCTATATTCCATTTCCCTTCCAGGAAAACGGGAGAAAACCCAACAGTTCCCTTAGCTTCTCTTGGATGTGGTTTTAATCCTTTCTCCCAGATTTCATTTTGACCAGAAGCCAAAAGCTACACTGGAAGTCAGTGATTCAGTGCTCCTTTGAACCCAGGATTCTCCTGCCTTTCGGTACCACTCCAACCACCAGACCACAGCAGCATCTTACCCTGGCTCAGAAAAGAGTCCTCTTTGTGGGAAAGGGAGGAAAATTCCCAGCAGAACTCCCTTGGACTTCTGACCTTCGATAAAAAGGAGGAAACAGCACTTCTGATTTTCAAGAGATTATCATTACCATTAGGTTCCTCTTAAAGGAGACATGTCAAGCTTTCACAAATTAAACCAAACAGTCACTGTGTAGTTTTTTGAAAAGCTCTGTATTTGTTTTCCTGGTAACTCCTTGGTGTATTCATCCAGAATTAATATTAACATAGTATTTCCCTTGTGCTGCTAGTCCTATTCATTGAGGGGTGCATTTTTATATAAAAATAAAATGATGGGTGACAGTGGTCATATCACTCTATTCCTTGTAGAGAATGGGCCAAACCCTCCCTCAGATCGTGCTGGACTGTTAGCAGATGGTTGGTACTGAAGATTGAGGGGGTTGTCCATCAGCTTTTGCATCACAGTAAGTACCTGCATGAGAATTATGCTTTACTTCTGGCAAATCTCAGACATAAATTGGAGATACATTCGGGAAGGGAACTGCATGTCTCACATTCTTTGCAAAGAAACCCCTTTGCAAATGCCACTGATGTGTTTCAATATGGATTATGCTTTTCAGATCCAGCAAGAAGTTAGTTAAAAGTGAAAAGGGAGTTTAGCAGAGGTTTGAAAAGCCTCTTAGAATTCTGTGTCCTTTGAAGATCTGCTTGTTTATGCTCCCTCTAACGGAGTAATTGAGTAGTTTATGGTTACCTTTTTTAAACAACTAGGCTCACAGAACTAATTTGAACTATTTGAGGAAAGAAGGAAAACCTTTTTCTCCCCGCTCAATTAATTATTATTTTTTTAACTGCATTTATGGCTTTTTTCATCTCCGTCTTGTTCTGATTCAGCGAAACTCCTTTGCCATTAATGCCAATTGTTGCAGAAGTGTGCTTTGCTGAATTAAATGTATTCTTTCCATTTTAGTATGCCAATTTTGAGAAAATGACATGGGTAAATGAGCTTATACAACCCAATCCACGGGACTGCGTTGCTCTGTGTAACTCTCAGGCAAAGAAATCAGAGAGGGAACTTTTTGTTTGCAATCTTGTTTTCGTCTTCTTATAAAGAGGAATGAAAAGATAAACGATGCACAGGCTGATGGAGGCCAGAAACTGTGCATACCTCTGGGTCAGCCATGGTCTGCAGGCACGAACACATGAGCTTATCTTGGTGCACAGAGATCATCTCCAAGAAATCATGGCAGTCAGGGAGTGCTTGGCTGAGTCTAAGCACGTGCACGGGGATTTGCAGGATCAAGCACAAATGCTGATTTACTGCCTGTGCACCCTTCAGTGCTGCCTCTTTTGGTGAAGAGCAGTCTGTGATGACTCCTGTATGTCACTTGCTCTGAGTTACAGCAAAGAAATGCCAAATATCAGCGAATGCAAAGCTGTCAAACCATAAACATCAAAGGTTTAGAGCAGAATGTGAGGCAACACGTTGGTAGAGACACTGCACAGACAGCTCTGGCTCCCCAGAGAGGCAGCAACACACAGCCAGCTCAGGTCCATTCAGGTTTTCTTAGGAGAAGTGGAAATACTTGTTAGTGAAACTTCCTTATTCTCACCGAGAGAACATTTGTGCATAGAATGAACAAGAAAAGGCATAGCATAATGTATTTAAAAATAGCACTCATTATAGATTGTAAATGCAACTAAATATAAACAATATTTGCAAAATATAAATAACACGAATGTCGCATAAACAGAGCCTTCACTCTGATGTGGTTATACCCAAAATAACTCCCCAAATCCAGCAGCTCAGTGTGCTCCTTCCCTGTGCCTTGGTCCAATTTGGGCTGCCTTCAGCTGAGTGCTGGCCCTCAACAGTTGTGTGTTTGCTGCAGCAGCCCGAGGTGGGGGCAGCGATGCCGCTCGCCTTCTGCGGCAACGACAATGCCTCAGCCTACAACATCAGCGCTGGGGTCCTGAGGAATGTCTGCTTCGTGGATGCCCTCAACCTGGTGCCACACGTCTTCTTGCTCTTTATCACCTTCCCAATCCTCTTTATTGGTGAGTTATCCCACGGGGCTGTGCAATCCCACAAACACCTGGGCAGGGGGTTGTATTGGGTTCGGTGTGTCCTGTGGTGATTCCTTGTATTCATCAGTTTTAGAAATGAAGAGGCAGAACGGCTTCACCCGGAGGTTGTGATGCCAACCCGCATTCAATGTGGGAATTTTACATATAAATATGAACTAATCAACGTGAAGAGATGGATGAGAACCAGAGGCATCAGAGCCAAACTCCTCTCTGCAGAAGTTTTCTTCAGAATTGAAACTGGCAACTTGCAGCCTTTGCTATTATTAGATATTAGAAGGCTCAGGGCAGTGGGGCTGAATTGCCTTTGAGTTCTGGGAATTTCAGAGAGTATCTAAAATGTGCAACTCGGAACTAAGGACAGGAGAAGTGCAGGAAACTTTTAAAACGGAATAATTGCTTCTTTTGCCAATGTTTCTAAAGAGAAGCAGAGCAACAGAGATTGTTGTTTCCACAGGAATGGAAAGAAGAAGTGATAAATCCCTCTTGAGGAATTTAAGACAGGTCTAATTCACACTTTCTTGTAAAGAACCCTATCCAAACTAGTACTCTAATGACACCTTTTTCCCCTCTAGTTGTCTCTTTATCCCAGTGAATTTGCAGTGATGAAATAAACACAATTTAGTACTTTTTCAGACAAACAGTGGCATTTGAACAGATCACAGGAGACAAAGGGACTTGAATAACCACCGAAAGGCACTAAGTAATAATGAAAATAAATATTCTCCCGAAAACTGCCTGAGAAACAGCATTTCAGTTCTTTCATGCCACTTTGCTGGCATCACATATGTACATAGTTATACATTTCTTCCAAGAGGAAGTTTTGAATTTGGGACTGTATTTGAATTGGAGATTTGAAGGCTTTTATTGTGCAAAAAGACTCTAAAGTGACTGAATTATAGGCTACAGAAACCCGTGGGCTAAACCACTCAGTACCAGGCAATCAAAGCTGTAGCTTGACCCAGTGACTGGAACCTAATTAAATAGTTAAACAAGGGAATCAGAAACAAGTTCTAACAAAATAATAACTAAAAACTGGGGAAACACCTCCCCCCCCCCCCAAACTCAAGGGTTCTGGAGAACTCTTCCCAACAGTGCTGGATTTTTTTTGTCAGTGCTGGCTCTTTTTTGGAGAAAGTCACCCTTGAATGGCAGGGTTTTCTGCAGGAGTGGCTGATGGTGCAAGGTCTGGGGGCAGAGAGAATCTTTTACACACTCTCTATTATGCATTGAGTGGTAGTAGGCTGCTTTAATGTTTTTACAGGTATTAGCCAATTAATTTTTGAAAGAATGCTGAGGCCATTGAAAATCCTCTCTGTTTTCTTACAATTCTAGAAAAAACCCACAATAGCTTAAATTGCATATTATTTGTTTGAAGTCAATGCGTCTCTTTGAGGCCTCATTTGAGGATGCAGCTTTTATATGGGGGGAAAATTTTACCCAGTCTTGTGAGTGACTGGGAGGGATGTGATGATGCCATCACTTCAGATCTGAGGGTGACACTTGAGATGGGTTTTTGTTTGTTTGTTTGTTTGTTTGTTTTCTCATCATTTTTCTTGGCCCATGGCTTCTTATGTCTGATTGCAATTGTGGGAAGACTGTTCCCCCGTTGTCCTCAGGGTTAGATTGAAATTACCTGGCCACTGAGACACTCCTGGCTCCTCTTTTTAGTCACAACAGCCCCTCTAGTCTTGTAGGGTGTTTGCATTGAATGTATCTATGAAGTGTGACCTATGGATTGGAATAGAAAATAACCAGCTCCCTCACTGCCTGCCTGTGTGACCACCTTGCTCTTCCCTTGCTATCCTTTCCCAGGCTGGGGAAGCCAGAGCTCCAAAGTGCAGATTCACCACAATACCTGGCTGCACTTCCCTGGCCACAACCTGAGGTGGATCCTGACCTTCACCCTCCTCTTCGTACACGTGTGTGAAATAGCAGAGGGCATCGTTTCTGACACGTAAGTGACAGAGTTTGGTGGATAATCAAGCTAATTGCATTCATCAATGTATAACCCTGAAGTGTGATGGGGTGGATTGTAAAGCATAAAGAGGTTTCCCCCCCCAAAATCATTTAATGAGCTTTCCAGATTCCAGTGGGATGAAGCTGATTGTTCTTAGCACTTATTCTCCTCTCAAGCTTTAATGGCAAGTAAATATTGACAACATTTAAAGCATTCACATGAAAAATAATCTTATTGATGCCGAGAAAGTCGTGTTTTCCCCCTTGACTAGATTTCCACAGTGGTGGGAAAAGGCATCAGATTCACTCATTTCTCCCTTATTTCTTTTCAGACAAATGAAATCTCGCCACCTGCATCTCTTTCTCCCAGCCATCATGGGATTTGTGGCTGCCACTGTATCCATAGTCTATTACCATAATATCGAGACTTCTAACTTCCCAAAGTTACTGCTGGGTGAGTCGAAGTCTGATCCTTATGTATTCTTAAAAACCCCAGTAATTTAGCTGGGGTAGACTGAAGGGGATGGTGAAATGTGAGAATATTAAAAGACAGAGGAATAACTCTCTGCTATCCAACTAGTGGCATCACAGGGGTTACTGCAGCTTTTATAAAGTACATGCTGGAAACTATTTTTCAAATGATGTCTGTTGTATTTCTATCGTGAGCTGTTGGGTAATTTTTAACACTGCTCATTATTTGGAGGAAAAACTCCATGAAGTCTTTTTCAAAATGAGCACATTCCCCTATTCCCACTGGGGATGCACCCTGCTTTGTCAAAGAGGAAACACGATACTTGTTAAGTGATGTGATTTCTACTTGTCACTCCAACCTCCTTGCACGAGATCAGAGCCCCATCCTCGCTGGCCTTGGGCACTTCCAGGGATGGGGCATGGAAAATGAAACTTCTGCATGGTCAAATCCTTATATATATATATATTTCTTTTTTATTATTATTATTATGAGTGTGCACCTGTCTTACAGCTCTCTTCCTTTACTGGATAATGGCCTTTGTCACCAAAACCATCAAGCTTGTGAGGTACTGCCAGGACGGTGTTCCTTTTTCTCAGCTGCGTTTCTGCATCACTGGGATCATGGTCATCCTCTACGGGCTGCTGATGGCTGTGGAGATCAATGTCATTCGAGTCAGGGTATGTGGCTTCCTTATCAATATCAGTACTATCATGGGGATTAAGGGGGGGTCCTCAGTCCCAGTAACTCTGGCTTGTGTCAAATTTAGGCCCAAGTTTAGTTTAGCCATAAATGTTTGGTTAGGTCTGTAGGAATCAGTGGGAATGTCTTCAAAATGTGTGTCCTTAGTGTGTCCCCTGGGCTTGGTGTGCCTGTGTATATAAATATTTATATCTGTATCTATCTCTATCTGTATATTCATCTGTCTCTCTCTGTATAGATCTACACACAAAGTGAATACATATTGATATAGATAGATGCATATTTGTGCATGTAAAGAGACACTATGTGTGTGTAGGTATAGAAAGTATATTCTATGCTAATGCTGATAGGTATTTATGTAGTGAATGTGTAAGTTAGCACACATTCTTACCCTCAATAATTTAAAACATAATTATATCCCAAGAGCTCTTTTTTGTTGTTGTCCAGCTGGCGATAGGTGGTCCTGGCAGGCTGCAGAGCTCAATCCACATCCCATGGGAATTGCCAAAATGGAAAAGCTCCCATTTACCAGCAAATTCATCTTTAAGTTACCTTTAAATGCAATTTTGACATTGTAGTTGTGCTGTACGTAATTTTTGCTAAACCCCACTGTTCATAAGATAACTTCTGAGCACATGTTGCCTGTTCTCCCCTCTCCAGAGGTATGTGTTCTTCATGAACCCTCAGAAAGTGAAGCCCCCAGAGGACCTCCAGGACCTGGGGGTGAGGTTTCTGCAGCCGTTCGTCAATTTGCTCTCCAAGGCCACTTACTGGTGGATGAACACTCTCATCATATCTGCTCACAAGAAACCCGTGGACCTGAAGGCCATTGGAAAGCTCCCAATTGCCATGAGGGCACTGACAAATTACATTTGCCTCAAAGAAGCCTATGAGGAACAAAAGGTAACCACAGATGTTCGTGTCACTGTTTGGCCTTAGACACGTGAAGTGTCACTTCGCACTCTTTTTTTTCTCCAGCTTTTATGAAATCCTGGTTTTAGGAATTTTTCCCTTAGGACTGTTTGTTCCAAGGTGAAACTTGGCATAGGATGTTGCTGTTTGGTTTGAAGGGAATTTATAGCAGGAGGGAGTTGCCAGATTGAGTGCAACTGGAAGCTAGAACTACAACAGAACGATTGCTTGCTAGATTTCAAAAGTGAAAGCTTTGTTTAAATCTTAGCTACTCCAAACAACATCTGAATTTGGAAGGCATGCTGTCCATAGTTTCAGCTGGAAACACTCATCTTCACTTTTCTTTTCTCCAGAAAGAGAAGCAGCCAAAACGACACATCAAGAATAGCCAAACACTGGTGTCTAAGCAGTGGTTTAGTCACCACTGTCAAGCACAGCAGTGTATGGGCTGCTCTGAAGGAATTAACCCCACTCCAGCCAGACCCAGGAGAGAATTGGGGAAGTTCCCTGGGGAGAGCAGGACTTCCTAGAGACTTTCTGGATGCCTTTAGGCAGCCTTCTTCTCCCAGCTGCTAATGGAGCTGCAGGCTCCTTTCTGTGCCCTCTGAATGAAATGATAGTCAGGACAATTGTTCATATTTTAAAGGATATCAGTTCCATTTCTTCCCTTTCGCAGTCAGTGATTACTGAGACGAGAGCTCAAGATCCTTCTGCTTTAAGCAGAAAGCCACTGGGGCATTGGAACTGAGCTTTTCACAGCAAGGAGAAGTGCATTCCTTAGGCCAGCTCCTCAAGGTGTCTAAATCCTACTTAAAGAGGCCAAAAAGCCTCAGGCACCTCCATGCCCCGAGGACCTGAGTCTCTGGGCCATTCCTAATGACAGGCAGGAGGAAAATGCTATAGCTCATTTACATCTGCAGCTGCCTGTGCCTGCACAAATATGCAGTTTAGATGCCACAAGGTGAGTTAAATGTGCTATTGCTTGTGTGCATGAGCACAGATCTTGGGTGTGTAGCTCCCCTTGGGGTGTGCCATGCCATACAGACCTCATGCAGTTACACTCACCTACATTATAATGTTGCCTTACAGTTCTGTAATTGTCTAAAATGCTGAGATGACCACAGCTGTGGCAGGGGTGCTGATATTTGGAAACAGGCTGCAACCCTAAAGTAAACTGGTGCTTCCCAGATAAAGTTAAAGTAAACCAAATGGCTCATGCAAGGGCAAGGAGCCAGGCAGTGGAACCCACTGCAGTTTATTCCTGTGGAGAAATGTGCTGGCTTGGGCCAGAAAACAGCCACATAATCAGGAAAATTCTTCAGGTTGGAGCGTGGTCTGCAGTCTGGAAGGGATGATCTGTCACTGTCTCTGCTGCCAGTGTGTATTTTACACTAATCTCCAACTGGAAGAGAGGGCAGCCCCCCAGCATGCTGTGGATTAAGGGGGGTCACCCCTGGCTGTGCCTGCACACAGCTGATCTCAGCAGAAAGCAAGCTCCTGTTCCTCTCCAAACCCTTCTTATCACCCCTTGAGGAGAGACAGTGAACATGGCCACGAGTATTCCATATTGCAAAACGCCTTTGAGCTAGCTCACGTGCCATTGTCTTGCTATCTCTTCTGCATGCTGTGAACACAGAAATAAGGTAATAAATTCGCACAGAATTCCGCCTCCCACCCCCCAAAAACACATGATCCCATTTCTGTTGTTGCTTGGCTTTTGTTTCAGTTCCTATCCAAGCAGTCTAGGCGCTTCAAACCACATACTAATGCGTCATACATCACATATGTGAAAATAGATTCAGCACACTGATGTTACATTTGGTTTACCCCATCAACCTACATCCTGTGGAATTTGTCCCGATTGTCAATAGGAAGTTTTTCTTTGGGGAGTGTAATAACAAGAGCAGTTTTTAAAGTCAAGGACCATTAGTTTCCTATGGCTGCCATTCATGTGCCCTGATGGATGCTGCTGTTAAGGAAAAAAAAGGAGGAAAGAAAGTGGGCTAACTAGGAATCACAGGGACAGAGCATTGCCCTACAGCTCCAGAACTGTGGGAACACTCAGAATTCCATATTTACCGAGGCACATCTGGCAGGTGACTTGATTTACTAGCAGGCACTGTCTTGCTGTCCTTATTTAACTGCTGAGTGCCAAGGTAGAGAAAATTAACAGGGATTTGAAAGGAAGGTGACAAAGACAAGGGAAATCAAGTGCCACAGCTGAGAACAGCAGCCCAGCATGGGTAATTAACACAATAATAAGTGCTACTGACTGTTGGAACAAAAATAAGCCCTGCAAATTGAAACAAACAGCTGGGCAGCTGATCTATAATGAGTGGTGATTGACAGATCACCCTTCAGCTCCTAAATAAAGGGCAGGGCTGGCACACACAGCACACGACACTGCAAGCCCATGGCACTCAAGAACCAGTCTGGAAAAGAGCTTATGATTAGAAGAAAAAGCCCCTCTTTCTTCCCTCTCCCCATTAGAGACTTCAGCTAATATGAAGTCCTGGTTAAAATAGGAGGAAACAACAGCGTTCAGCAACACTGAGTTATTGGATAACTTGATTTAGTTGGTAGTTTTTCCAGTGCAAAATAAATAGATTTCATGTAGTGACGACAAATGTGTGAACTGTAGTAGGAGTAAAAATGGCTATTACTTTGTTACAGAAATGATGTTTAACCATTGCCATTTACCAAATTTTCCCCTGAATGCCCCGAGCAGTATGACAATTTTTTCCCCCAAAAATGGCAGCTGTGTTTCCCCAATAGTTTAGTTGAGCTAAATTTCTGAGGAGTGTGCCAGCAGCCCCTTTAGTGCACTCCAGCTCAAAAACCCACCAGGCAGCAAATCCAGAGCCTTTTATGTGGGCAAAGGACACGAGGCCCTTGTGCTCTTTCCCTCCTTAGAAGCAGCAGTTTCGTTCTCACCCCTTTCTGAAATGTTGCCCCTAATTTGTGCCCGTGCTGCTCGTTTCTCCTTGCTGAGCTTGGCCCAGCCTCCAGCAGCCATCTGGTCCACCTGGGCGTTTTTGGCACCACACCCATATTCCATCTCACTGCTGAAGTGGCATAAGGAGGGAAAAACGAGGGAAAGAGGGAAAAAGGCAGGAGGAGACCAGGCAGGTTACAGGCACTCTTGCTTTTCCCTGGTGGCTTTGCTGGGGCAGGGGGTGGTTGTTGCTGGGCTCTGCTTAAAATGCCTCTGTGAACGCTCCAGAGGGCTTGGCTTGGTTTACAACTTGCAGGCATCTGTGCTACTTGAAAAACGACAGGCGCTTTGTTGGAGTGTCAGAAGCTGCTGCCTGAATTGCAAGGAAGGGCTCTGCAGACCACGGATCTGCTCAGTAAAACTCTTTCTTCGTTAGACTTCATTAGAAAGAAGCTCAGCAGCATCAGCACTCCTCTGACTAGATGAAGAGAGGTTTGCTGGCTGGTGTTTTAGGGCAAGAGTTGTGATACTGCATAAATTCACAGAACTAGAAAGGCTAGCAAGGACCCTTAAATTGATTTAATCTTACCTCCCATCTGGGTCTGTTACCTTCATCTTTCTGAGCACAACAATGAGTGCTCAGCTCAAGTGTGTCTTCCTGGAAGGCATCCAAGAGATGAGAAAAAAAAAATCCAGATAAATTGAATTAAACTACATTCCTGCAGGGGTCTGTCCATGTATTTCCCCTTCAATCCCTTTGTCACTCCAGAAGCCTTTGCTGGATCAAGTGGTTTCACACAGTGGCTGTGATTACCCACATGGACAAGGGGCTGGAAGGCCAGACCTTTCCCTGAGCACACATGTGACAAGGAGCAGTGGCTGCCTGCCAGGACTGATAATGTGTGCCTGCATTCCTGTGTCCACAGGTTGGGAAAAGGGGTGGGATGCAGAGGTGAGAAAGCACAGTCACCAAGGGCAGGCAGAATGTGAATTTGCTGGGAAGAGGGTCTGGAATCTCTCGGTACCTACAGCGTGTTTGCTACCTCACCTTTCAGGAGCCATTTGGGCATCCAGGATGTTGCCATACAAAGCCAGGGAGGCTTTCTCATAGCGTGTTGATATTTATTTCTCTGTTTTCCAGAAAAAGGTGGAGGACCAGCCCAATCGGAGCCCCTCCATATGGCTGGCCATGTACAGTGCTTTCGGACGCCCAATCCTGCTCAGCAGCACCTTCCGCTACTTGGCTGATTTGCTGGGCTTTGCTGGCCCATTGTGCATCTCTGGCATTGTCCAGGGCTTCCAGAATACAACCAATAACACAAACATGACAGAAAAGGTAACCTGACAACGTGGCTTCAAAGGCTTGCATAGTGGTTCTAGATTCGTATCAGGTGTTTGATGCACCTGGCTTTTATATGTGTGTGATCATCACTGTGTTATTTCACGTTTTCCTTGGAGCAAAGAGCGTATTTTTTTGTTGTGGGAGACAGTGAAGTGATGAACCAGAGCAGTGGAAGCCTTTGGTATGAATGGAACACAGGTAGGGGAGGCTTCCTGCAGTTCCACAGGATCACAGCGTGTGCTGAGCAGGGAGGGATGCACCAGGACCATCCAGCCCAACCCTCAGCCCTGCCCAGGCCCATCCCCAAGAGTCCCCCCCTGTGCCCCAGAGCATCACCCAAACCCTCCTGCAGCTCTGGCAGCCTTGGGGCCGTGCCCACTGCCCTGGGGAGCCTGGGCAGTGCCCACCACCCTCTGGGGGAAGGACCTTTTTCTGATACCCAACCTAACCCTGCCCTGACACAACTCCAGGCCATTCCCTCGGGTTTCCCAGCTGTGTGTCTGTTGATGGAGTCATCCCAGCAGTTCTGGGGAGAAGGGGCAACTTCCCTGCCCCTGTTCAACTGCCCCTCTTTGGTCCAGGCAGGACACCCAGTGGTGGTGGTGGTGCCTCAGTGACCCATCCAGCAAGGATGAGCCTGGGAGTTTGGCTTGATTTCTGTCCATTTGTAGCTCAGTTTGTAGTTCACTGGCAGGTTTGAGCTCTCGGAAGCTGCAAGAGGTCAGTCCCTGCTGGTGACTGACCACACTGCTGGCTGCAGCGGTGAAAGGTGTTGGCACATGTGAGAAATGGGAAAACATCCACTTTACTCATGAAAGACACTCAAATACAGCTCATTTCAAGTTTCACTGAGACTGAACTTTCAGAGATCACCTCTAAGCCCTGAACAAGCCTCTGATACAGAATATTTTCTGTCCTAAGAAAAAACCCCACTTATTTGATTAGTGAAAAAATGGAGGTAAAGTTATTCTACTGACAGCGGAGAAGACACGATGAAGAAACTTTCCTACATCTATCTTCTGATAACAGAAGCATCTCCATACACTTTATGAAGTGAGTAATTTGTATTTGAATGAGCAGATAGGTATGTAATGGAATAACATTTTCCCCTCCAGATAAAGTCTTTGGCCATCATCACTACCCAAGTATCTTTTTCTTGGCTGCTCGCTCCTGACATTCATTTTCTTGACTGATGGGCTCGGTTTGGCTTTAGACTTTCTTTGCTCTGAAGAAGAGTGTCATTGCACAGCTTATCAAATAAAGCCCTTTGTCATCCTTGAACCTGAACAAGATGGATTTGAGCCACAAAGTCAGAAAGCAAAGTGCATCTTTTGCCTTCAAAAAGGGTTTTGGGTTTTTTTGCATGTGGAACAAACGAGGTATTTAAGCTTGAAAATAATTTCTGGATCTCAGATTTTGGAACTCCTCTCTGCTTCATTTATCTTTTGCACTCTTCAGTGTAGTGGTTTCACTTGTGGGCTTTTTAAAGTTTTAATCATCATTGGCTAAAGGGAAGATTGGAATCGTTGGAGATCTTGAAACCACTCCAAGGGGCTGGCTTGGTGACAGTCACTGTTTTCCTTGGATACATTTGCCTTTAATTTATGGATTTTGATAAACTTTCTCTTGGTTGTTCTTGCTATTACCCAGTTCTCCTTGAAATTCTTTCTAGTTTCAATTAATGTGAACAAATTCAGTTTCATGCTTAGTCTGCCTTAATTCCTGAGAGCTCTCCATACATTTTTTTAAAAAAAGAAGGTATTTACAAATGTTATTTTATTATTGATAACTCCACTGTGAAACCATGGGGAGCTTTGATGCAGCAGAGTGTGAAGAGAAGAGTTTTCAAATATATTTCCCTGACCAAGCCTGCCTTTAACCAACCCTTGCTTCAAGGAGCCCTGGGCAGGTGGTTTGCTTTCCTATATTGCCCAAACCTTTCATCAGGCTGGGTGTTTCAGCCGAAAAGGCTTTTTCCTTCTTCTCCTATTTTATTTTTTTTATCTCCCTAAGAATTCCAGTGCATCCTGCTTCCAGCTGGATCGGAAATACCAAAGGAACCGTCCTCCTTGCAGTATTTTGGTACATTTGTTTCCTTTTCTGCCTGAAACAGAGCAGAACAGTGAACACAAAAACTAGAAAATGAAAACAAAGAGAGTGAGTTAAACAAGATTTGTTTTTTCTCTCCCCTCTTGAGACATTTAGACCTCATTTTGTGGGGACTAATGGCCTTATTTTATTCAGAATTCACAGGTACTATAGATGATAATTCTGAAAGGAATTGTTTCCATAAGATGCAAATGCAAGATAAATATTTTCTACCGAGTAGCATTTCTATGCTACAAATCACCAGAGTTTGATGAAGAAACTAAAGACAAAACAGACACGGTGAACTTACTGTCATTTTCCTGCTAAACCAAATCAGTTTAGAACTGCTAAAAGTTGAGATCCTACGTGAGTGGAGTATTTAATTTGTGTCGAAATTATTTTGATATATAGGGCAGTGAGGAGACTGATTTCTGTAACTTTCCTACCATACCATCAGTGATTTTTTATTCCGGTGCAATGACTGAATTTCCTTGTTCCCAGTCTCTCAGGAATACACAATCCTCCCAGGAGGGAGGCACTTGCATCATTTTCCCCTTTCTTTTCAGGTGAAGGATCCATCCAACTCCTATCTCTCCTCGGAGGAATTCCTCAGGAACGTGTATGTGCTGGCAGTCCTCCTCTTCCTGGCCCTTATCTTGCAGAGGACCTTCCTGCAGGCATCCTACTATGTGACCACAGAGACTGGCATCAACCTGCGGGGTGCCTTACTGGTGAGCAAAGCTGTTCTGCCAGAACCTCCACTAACAACAGCTCCAGCTTCGGGCTTGCCTTTTGTGTGTCTCCTTCTTTATCTGAAGGCTGAGTTAATGATGGTCTGAGAGAAGGTACGGGCTGTGTTTTGCACAGCAAACTGGACCGAGCAGCCAAACTGCTGGCAGCAATTCCTTGGGCTGAAAACCAACCCCGCTAAGGCAACCTGCAGGGCTGTGCCACTCCCTGTGAGAACCCATCTTTGCACATGAGCAAAGATACACGAAGATGGGGAGCGTCCTTTTGGCCCTGCATCTGCTTTCTTCATTTCCTCACGGGTTTGCCCCTGCTGGCTGTGAACAGAGTCATCTGCAAAGCATCCTTGCTGTTGTGGGAACCTGGTCCACGGGTCCTGAGTGGTGATGCTGAGCACTCGTGCCCTTTTGCACGGAGCTCTGTGGGCTGGGATGGCAGTGATTCCTCTGCAGAGCTGTGCCTCTGAACCCAGCATCCACGAGCCCCCCCTGTGACAGATGTGCTCAGGAACTGGAGCCAGCAGCTCCGGCTCAGCACGTGGGTGGGTTGCAGCAGGGCTCTCCCACACCGAGCTCCACAGGCAGAACAGAAGCAGGAACTGATGTTTTGCCAGATGTAACTAACCATGGGAATATCTCGGCGTGGAAGCTGCTTCTTTTGTGCTCACTGTGGCTGCTGGAGCTGTTTCAAACATTTGCTGCCTTCTCCCAGGATGAGATGGTGCAGACTCGGTGAAGAAGGAGTACCTGGTTATTTTCGTGTGTTTTTGTGAGTCCCTCTTGCCAAAAAGGGGACTCTGAGGAGCACATTAGCTCAGTTGGTGCTAATAACACCGAGGCTGGGGGGTCAATCCTCGTCAGGTCATTCACTTAAGAGTTGGACTCGATCTTCATGGGTCCCTTCCAACTCAGAATATTGTGTGATATGCAGCTGATGTAATTCACCACGGCCTGTGGACATTTCTGATGGATTCCACAGGACCTACACTGCTCATGGGCAAAACCGCCCAAATTATTTTTGAAAACCTCCTTGGAACTGCAGTGTTTGGTGTTTGGTCTTACCTGTGAACTGGGCTCACAATGTTTGTCTCTAAAATCTACTAGATATAAGCCCTGATTAATTTAAAACCCTGCCAAGCTCTGATAAGTTTTATGGAAAGAGATGGGCAGGTAAAGGGGAGAAACCCAAAGGAAGGCACACCCACCCTGAGCAAAACTTCCCAGCCTAAGTTTCACTGGCTTACCACAAACGAGGTTCTCTTTCACAGACAGTGTCACAGAAAAGCAGCCTCACCAAATGTTTACTATTAAAAAAAAAGAAAAAAAGTCTTTGGCCAGTCTCCTAAATTTTGATGTTTTGTTGTCATTTTGTTCTGTTTTAGGTCTGCGTTAAGCAACAAAGCTTTTGAGAGGAATTGGAGCTTTTTAAGTCAGTTCTCTCTCTTGTGCTTTCTCTCGCTCTGTCTCCATCTCTCTCTGTCTCAGGTGAGAGACTGGGAGAAGGGCTGTCCTAGGGCAAGGCTGATGCTGCAGTTTGGAACATCCTGCTGCCACTGTTGCTTTATAATCACACCATGTTCATATCTTCCATCTTATTCCTTTCCTGCAGGCAATGATATACAATAAGATCCTGAGGCTTTCTACATCCAACCTGTCCATGGGAGAGATGACGCTGGGACAAATCAATAACCTGGTTGCCATAGAAACAAACCAACTGATGTGGTTCTTGTTCCTGTGCCCCAATCTGTGGGCAATGCCTGTTCAGGTAGAGCATCAGAGGGCCTCATTTCGGACATCCTCCAGCCTGGTTGAGAAGGTTGTAGAGACCACTACAAATCCAGAGGGGAACCTGGTCTTCATGCTCACTTCCCAGGAAGATTAACAAGCAGGAAAGTGGCCCATCATCTCCTCCAAGGGCTGGGAGGGTGTCTCTCCAAGGGCCAGTGAAGGGAGAGGGGTTTTTTGAGCAGAATTTCCACGTCATGGATGTGATCTGTGACTTAAAAAAATGATGGCCTGCAATCATTTCCCTGGCCATAATCCTTCCACTGCTGACAGAACCTCTTGTTTGTATTTCTGCCACGTCTGACCAGGCATAATTATGGCTTTTTGCTGTGCCCTCTTGTGACTGGGTTTTGTGGCAAGACCAAAATGCAATGGAATTGTGCTCCATGACTGACAGCAACACTGAGAGGAGCTCTCATCTAAACAAGCTGAGTTACTGCTCACATCTGGTCCTTAGCAAGGCTGGGAAACAGCTACAGCCAGATCTGTGGGAAGGAAAGGTTAAAAGTATTAGTCTGAGGGAAATCTTCAAATGTGCTAAATGCCTTAATGGCCTAAGACATGCTGGTTCTTTATGAAGCTTGGACTCCTGTAGCATCTTCAGAATTTTAGCTTAGGGTGAGTTTGGCATGGTCCTTACCTGTTGGTGGCCCCACTGACATGAAAGGATTTTAAAATGGATAGAACCAGCTCTTCCAGTAGCTTGTAATCTTATAATGTGTCAATTGACATTATTTAGGAAAAAACAAAGTAAGAAACTAACCAGTGTTAACTATGAGCACTTTTCCACTCTGGAAGAGGTGATAGGACTGTCCTGTCTTGCCTTGTGAAAAGGAGTTGGGTTTCGAGGGATGCTCCAAGAAACAACAATTATCAAAGGTTCTCCCTGTCTGAGCAGAGCAGCTTATAGCAAATACTGACCATATGGCCATCCAGAGTGATCAGATGGAGCCATACCTTGCTGAAGATCAGGGTGAATCTTAGAAAATACATTGTTCATCCACCAGTTATGGCCTGATATCCCGGGCAAACATTCATTGCAGCATCAGGGCCCTGGTAAGGGGCAAAATGCTGCATGTAACCTCTTATTAGTCCCTAAAAAAATGGCACCTGGATATGATAATTTGCAGGACAGAAGCCTGAACAGCTCAATATTGCTTTGAAAATGTTAAACACTCTTCTGATTCTTAACTTTTGGTATTGTATAGTAAGAAGGGAGATTTAAAGACAGAACAGACTTGTTTAGGAGATAAAAAATGAAGTGATTAGTTCTGTATGGCCTCTTATCTCTGTAGCACACAGTAGGGCTTTCAGTAAAAACACTGCTGTAGCCGAGCATGTATGAAGTCAGGAACCAGAAGCCCAGTAGCTGCAGCACAGCTTTCCCCAGGTAAGCCTTTGGGGGAAGGGCTCCCACACCTTTTGCAGGACTAAGGCAGCATGTTGGCATCTTCCTACGGATGCCACTGATGCACAGGCTCGGGCTGTGCCACTCCCAGCACATCTGCTTCGTGTTTCAGTGCCTGTCTCAGGTGGAGGACCACTGGGACACGATGCAACTGTGATCCAAGGCAGTCCTAAGACCTCTGAGTGCTCCCAGGGTGGTGTAAGGAGCTCTAGTGTAAATCAGACCTGAGGCCAGCCCTGGGGCAAGCCCCATCATTTTAGCCCTCCTGCAGCCCTGTGGAAACGCAGCCTGGATTAGAACTAGCAGGCAGTAACACAAACTATTTAGTCAATGTCAAAATTAAAGGCTTCTGGGTTTATTTCCCACACTTTCCAAGCGTGACCTTCTGAAGCGTGGGCTCAGCTGATTCCTGTGAAACACTGAAATGTTTATTAGAAGAACAAATATTTTTTTTCCTTGGTATCATTCTGGCATATTGAAATCTACCTTTTTTTTTTCTTCTTTTTTTTCTCCTCTCTCCTCTGTTGCTTTTTTTTTCTTGACAGATAATAATGGGTGTGATCCTACTCTACAACTTACTGGGAGTGAGTGCCTTGGTGGGTGCTGCTGTCATCGTGCTCTTGGCTCCCATGCAGTATTTCATAGCTACAAAGTTGGCTGAAGCTCAGAAGAGCACTCTTGTAAGTAAATGATTTCAGTGCCATCCGTGGTCCAGAAATGAGGGCAAGGCATGTGGGTTTCTGGATTCTGTTCCTGTAGTCACTGAGCATCCCTCAGTTCCTCTGGTCCTGAACACTCCCCCTTGTTCCTCTCTTTCTCTGTGTCTTGGTGTCTCTTCCTTCCTCACGTTTGTCAGAAGAGAATCCTCCCCCCAAAAAAAGGTATGTGGGCCTTGACCTGCCTTCCCTGCAAAGAGTATTTTGAATTCAACTGGCACAGTTTTGTCTGAATTCAGCTCCTTAGGAGGGTGTTATTCCCACACTGAAAAGTTGCATTTCATGGGCTGTCAGCAAATACTACAAATGACTGATAAATTAGAGCAGGAAAGTATGAAAGAATGTGAATACCAAGTCTTGGTGTTCTCTAAATTGTACAGAGGGTTTGCCTTTGCATAATTTCAGAAACAGTCTGTATCTTCCTTATTGCTCTTTTCTGACCTCATAACACCTTTTGGATTATGATTTTAACGACATTTATGATTTTATCAAAGCTACTTTCTGCTTTCTGGTGAGGGGCAATTAGCTAAATATATCAATAATTAATTCACTTCTTTTCATGACTGGTGTGTTTGGATCTCAGAATGAATTTGTATCAGCAAATACACACATGGATCTCCTGTCTATTGTTATGGACACTGCTGACCCTTTAATCCTCCTCTCTCTGTTTGAAGGCTTGGGTTGTTTTGGGTTATTTTTCTTTTCAATCATTTAATTTCCCCGTAAACATTTTAATACCTCCAAAGAACGCGGAATATTATATTATTTTTCTCCATATTGCACCTGTACAAAATTACAAACAAGAAAAAAAGATACATTTTTCATGAGTTTTGCAACAGAAGGGAAAAGAGCGTTCTCATTTAGACTACAAGCCTGTCACCAATTTCTTCCCCTGGTTTTCTTTTGCCATGAAGGACTATTCTACTGAGAGATTAAAGAAAACCAATGAGATCCTAAAAGGCATTAAGTTATTAAAGCTGTATGCCTGGGAGCACATCTTTTGCACCAGCGTGGAAGAAACGAGGCTGAAGGAACTCACCAGCCTCAAAACCTTTGCACTTCACACCTCTCTTTCCAGTAAGTAACTTCTCTTTTTTAGTGCTTGGAAATGGATTCTGTTCTTCGTGTCAGCATTTCTCCCGACTTCAACTAGAGCAACATCCAGCTGTGTCTGTGACACCTTTTTTGTGCATGTGATTGAAATAAAAAGGCGTGAAAAATATATGAGAGAAGCTTGAAAAGATAGATTATATATTATTGGTTTATTTCTGCAGTCAGCTTTCTCTTACCTTCGTTGTGACATTATTTATCAGCAGCTCTGATTGCAGCAAAGCCAAATTAGTGTCTGAAAGAAATTGTGTTTTGTGTGATGTGGAAAGGTTGAGAGGGTAATGTTGTAGTTGTGCTGCATAATATTTGTGCACAGAATAATTGTTATCTGAGTTTACTGGAATACACAGATGAGAGAATTCCTTGACTTCTTTGTTGGTGTGTTTAAGATCTCTGACTACCATGGAAGGAAATTTCTTCCTGCAGGGTAATTTTCCTTTGGGGAGTTTTAATTGCTTGAATTGGAAATCCACGGAACTTGATTCTTCTGATGTCATGCACTTACTGTAAAATTGTTTTGTCTTATTTCAGATAATCTGATGCCTGTTTTGTTTTTCTTTCCCAGTTTTTATGAATGCGGCCATACCAATAGCAGCTGTTCTTGCAGTAAGATATGGGGTTTTTTTATTTTTCCTTATAAAAGGTGGAGAAAAACAGGGGAGGGAGTGGAAAAGAAAAGGCACCATTGTTTTTGTAGTTCTTATTCCTCATAAAATCATCAGATGAATTAATGTGCCCCTGCTAATTGTAGTAGAGCATGACACAGGGAGTTTCCATTCTTAGGGTGTGGACTGGTAAAACCAAAAAGAAATACAATTTTTTACCATGAGAAAGCAAGAGTAAAAAAACATCATTGCAACTCGAAAAAGGACCCATTTTGAAAAGCTCTTTTTTGCAGGGATTTTGAGTGGCTTTGCTTGTCTCTTTAGCATTAAGAGCTTTCTAAGCCACCATTTCAGTGTTCAAGAAAGGGTGCTCTGGAGTTTAAGGAGGGGTAAGTTTTGTTTGTGCTCTGGGCAGGTTCAAATCTCAGCCTTATGCACTGGAGGGACTATGGCATGTGAGTGTGGAGTTCCTACAGATCACACTTGGAGGGCAGTACCCGAATTATGCTGTCAGAGTGTGTACCAGAACTGGGGGAAACACGCCCAGAGTTCTGCTCTGTGGAAAAAAACCCTTAAATTTTGTCAGATTCTTACTGATTTTTCTGAGTTACGTGTTTCCTCCAAAGCCTGAAGTCAACTACAGAGGTGGTTCCAAAGCAGGGAGTTTTCCTCAGAGCTGGCCCTCGTTGGCTCTGCTCTATAGGACGGAGGGAACCTTCCAGAGGCTTCCAACAGAAGCCAATCTTCCTCTTATAAAAATAAACCTAATCAGAGAAACCCACCACATTCCTAAAAGTGTAAGCCTCTCGAAACCGCTGGCAAGACTTTAGAATCCATTTCACTTTAGGAGAAGACACCTTTTTCTCCAGTTTAATGGGATTCCCATGAGCTGAGGTGTGTAGCGAGTAGCCTTAGCTGAGTAAAACACTCTGCCTGCTGTCCTTGCCCACCTGTTTGAGGTGCCCTTGTCCTGACTCGCTCTCCCTGGTGTGACAGACCTTCGTGACCTACGCCTACACCAACGAGAAGCCGCTGCAGCCCGCCCAGGCGTTCGCATCCCTGTCCCTCTTCCACATCCTCGTCACCCCCCTCTTCCTGCTCTCCACCGTCGTGCGGTTCGCAGTCAAAGCCATCGTGAGGTGAGTGCCCCGTGTGTTCCCAGCAGATCCTGAGCACCTGGGCGGGGAACACGCCAGGGGAGGTGTTTGTGCCTTGGGAGGGAGTTCAGGGGTAGCACTCGGGGGTTCAGAGGTGGGAGAAAAATCAGAGTAACCCTCTCTTTTTACTGGATGAGACGAAGAAACACAGCACAGGGAAGGCATTGAGCTGATGGAGTGAGGCCAGGGCAGGGACACCAAGGGCATCAGAGGGATGGAGCAGCTCTCTCTGCGGGGAGGAAAGGCTGGCAGGGCTGGGATTGCTCAGCCTGGAGAAGGGAAGGATCTGGGGTGACCTCACTGTGGCCTTGCAGTGCCTGAAGGAGCCC
>JAWWMP010000041.1:56641789-56664497 GCA_035047865.1 Dendrocincla tyrannina
GCTGTGGCTGCCCCTGGATCCCTGGGAGTGTCCAAGGCCAGGCTGGAGCACCCTGGGCTGGTGGGAGGTGTCCCTGCACATGGCAAGGGATTGGAACTGGATAATCATTAATGTCCCATCCAACCCAAACCATTCTGTGATAATTTGGTTGATATTATGACCTGTCATTCATTATGACATTATTTTAAGTTATGTTTGCCATATGTCCCCCCAGTGCGCTCTGCACAAAGAATGTTTCATGGCTCCAAAAGAAGGATGGACAAAAAGGCTACAATCCACCGGGGGAACATTTTTCTTATGCCCAGCATAAACCTTGTGAATATTGAACTTGTGCTTTGGGAATATGTTCACAAGTGGCCATATATCACACCTTGCAGAATGATTCATTCCTTGATAAGCTCTGCTGCTTCGATAGTCTCCTGTGAGGTCATGGGATTGTTATTGTAAGTCTTATATTTGACAGAGTGAAAGTATTTGGTAAACAGAGGTCAACTCAAGATTATCTCTTTGTTGCACTACATGCAGTGTATATATTTGTGTATATACCTTTTCTTATCCACAACCTTTGGCAATCTTTACAAAACTAACTTGTTTTTTTTTTTTCCTGTGTATACAACTTATTTAACTAACATATTACATTTCAAACCACACTTTCTATTTTTCCCCTCCTATGCTCATATTATTGTGATAATTGTTTTGTAGGTGACCAATGGATACTTCTCGTGGGGAAGTGGCTTAGCTACACTGTCCAATATAAATATTAGGATCCCAACAGGTAGGATAAAAGCACACCTTAAACATGGAATATGTCATGTCAAATTGGTATCACTAACTCCATTTCTTGCTGTTGTGAAAAGCACAAAACTGCACATTTGGATTTTTATAAATTAAAAATGAAGATTGAAAATGTATGCAGGGCCATGACCTGGTCATATAGGGATATCTTTAGTTAAATTATGTGGCTTTTACATCCCTTTTAATATAGTTTTTATAGTGGTGCAAACAAAGTCAAGAGTAAGAATAAATATGAAAAGGATGGTTGCAAAAAAAGTCATTATTATTTTTAATAGAGAAGTTAAAAAAGAAGAACAAGGGAGAACCCCAGACTCAACCAAGCCAAGGGTGATCCTACCTCAGGATTTTATCTCCACCACTCGGTGCCCAGGCACGGAGCTCTCATGGCTTACCCTTTTCCTGCCATATATCAATGTTACAGCCTCCCAGCCACAACTATTTTCATCTCAGCAAATGCAGTTTTGCTGTCAAGAAAACCTCCATTGCTCTCTCTTTCAATGAATTTCCCCTTGTCAAGCTGAGTCCCTGTAATTCCTCGATGTCTTTTGGCTGGGGGTTCCACAGGTTTACAAAATACTTTCTGAGAGCTTATATAGCAAGTGTGAAAAGTTACAACTATTATTTTCTATTATTGTTATTAATAATAATAATGATAATGGTAATGATGGTAATAATAATAATAATAATAATAATAATTCTTTTTATCATTTCTGTGGCTAATGCTGTTAAACACTGTTGGTACTTCATGCTATTGAACAGCCTTATGTTTTATTTTTATACCCTACCAAGTGCTTGGGTTTAAAATAGAATATGACTTTAGGTTGGTGTCACATGGTCATTAAGCAATCCCACTTTATATCATTTGGCCCTAAATAACTCCCATAGGGTAGCACAGTCCCATATAACAAATGATAATATAGTTAAGAGCAATAATCTGATTTCCTTGGAGATTCATGTGTACTTGCACTGTCCATTAATGTACATTTCCATCCAAGGAAATGTCGATACATACAATCCTGCTGATTTTCCTAGTGGATGCTAACAAATTTAACCAACTCGTTCAAATGCTCTAGACCTGGATCTAGTTGCCCATTGACTATATTTTCCCCCCTCTTTTTAAGATGTATTTTGTCGTTTTTATTACTATCACAGGTCAGATGACAATGATTGTGGGTCAAGTTGGCTGTGGCAAGTCCTCCCTTCTCCTGGCTATATTGGGAGAGATGCAGACGCTGGAGGGGAAAGTTCACTGGAGCAAGTATGTTTATATAGCTTCGAATGGCTGCATTTAAGGAGGAGGAGGTGGAGGTTTGCTGTGAGAAATGTAAACCTCGTGCCTCAGGACTGCATGTGGAGTGATTATCACCACCCAGATCCTCTCTGGAATGCATCACCTGCAAACCTAAGAAGGGTTTTCATTGCTGTTTTGTCGTGGTTCAGAGCAGGCAGAGCAGCCTTAGGAAAGGGAAAAGGCTAGCCTGGCAATTAGTATCTAATATATTAGCCTAGCAAATGACCTGAATAGAAAGCATAGACCATTCCTGTTATCAAAGAGGCTTCAGTGCTCACTGTAAGTGAGGTCAGCATTGCCATGCTGCTGCTGTACACACCGCTGAAAGTATGACAGGTGGAGTTATGGTCAAGTGGGATGTGGAGGAAAGGATGTATTTCTCACTCAGGAAGTGCTGCTGGCAGGAAAAAAAGTGGGGGTACAATAATTACTTATGTAGTAGCTTTTCTCCTTCCCTGGTATATGATCAAGCCTTACCTGTGGAAGACAGTGTTACACTTTACAGTAACCCCAAGACTTGGTTTTGGATTTTAAAAATCAGTTCTGTTTCCTTAAAACTGCCAAGCCAAACTCCTCTCAATTAGCTTTTTGAAGGCAAAGAGGGAGTTTTATCACAGAGACCAACACTATTTTCCCCCATCCCTTGACTAGTGACCTCCTTTGTCATATTTTTCTTTCAGCAATGCTGCAAACTGGGTGTTTTTTGCTTTTGCTGTGCTAGTTTCCATGGCATTTTTTGCTCTCCAGCTATATTTCATTTTCTGCTCTTGTAAACATATGATCTCACTGGAGTAGCAGGTACAGTTGGAGCCAAGGCAAGACTAACTTTAGTTAGTGAGTTTAAGCTTGGAAGGAAGAAGAATATGTGACTTAGCACAGTTCATTTCTTTGAGACATGTAATGAAGGTTTTTACATCCCAATCAGGCATTTGTTTAAAAAAATACCAGGGATAAGGAGAGGGCACCTTGAAATGATCCTCACAGTTCTTATTCTTGAGAAAGACTCAGGTTTGTCCTAGAAAAAGATACGAAACCTAAGGGAGCTCAGAGAAATGAGAAATCTTAGAAAGGTACTAGAGACAGTTTGTGAAATGTTTCATAATTATGGATTCTGAAAAGAAAATGAAAGTCTCGCATTGTTCAAGAGATGGGATCATATGGCCAGTTGATTGTCTTTACATCAGCAGGCAACTCAGGATTTAGGAAGCATCTCAGGCCTCTTTTTCATTGCACACTGTAACTGGTACTGGGATGTAGCTGATGCAAACGTGGTTATGTTTTGCTGGTAATTTCAGACTGCCTGGCAGACAGATGAATACAGAAGGATACTTCAGGTATTTAACCAAGTGGATCCCCTATTTTGCAAACCCATAATAAAAGTCCTATTTACTCTCTTAAATCCCTTCCCATGTGATTCTACGTGCATGACTAACGCAGCTACTGATCCGGGGATGAAATGCAGTGAATTCCCCTGCAAATTCAGGCATAACAACACATTAACAGTGATAATGGGTAGGATTTCAGCCCCAGTTATGGTGGGGCTGCTGTGGAGGTTGACTGCAGTCAGAGCTGTATGTCCTGCTGCCAGGGTTGTCACTTTGGCATCTTAGGGAAATAAAGCATGTTGGTGTGTCTTTCTATAAAAGATCTTGGCCAGGGCAAGTCTTGTGGGCCAGATTTCAGTTCTTCCCATCTGTGTGAGACACGTCTCAGGTAGGTTACAAACCTTGGATGCACAAACCCACAGTTCCTTGCTTAAGGTTTGTAACAAATCTGAGGCTGTCTGGACGCAGTGATTGGGCCAAGCTGGTTTCAGATCTGAATTATTCCTTATTAAGTCTTTGCAAGGACAGTTGTGGCAGAAACATGTATTCCTCCCATCCACACCAAGCAGACAGACTGCCAAGCAAGAGGTGGCTGAGTGGAAATCCCTCACTTACCATACATTTTCACTACACTGAACCGGTTTCTGAGCAAACAAGTGGTTGTACACTAAGCGAAAAGCTTAGGAAACATGAGAACTATTCAATAAATCCTCCCAAATGGCCTGTTCCATCCTCAAGTATCAAGGAGGATGCAAGAAAAGTCAGGAAAAGTCAATGCTCCTCTCAGGTGGCCACCATAGTAAGAGTAGCTCCCAGAAACCACACCTTGGGCACTGCAGGGATAAATGGTTGGATAAATGAGACCAGACAAGTGTCACTGGGACAGGGCTAAGGTCCTCTAAGCTCCTGGGTAGAATTTGTGTGGATGCTCAGTCCTCATCTTGCCTCACATTTCTTGATTAGCAGGGGAAATGGTTCATTTTGTTGTTCCAGTGGTATCCCTTTATTCTCCTCTTTTGTGTAGGCTGAGGGAATCAGAGCCTGGTTGGAGATACATTAGCATGCTTTAAAACATTCAGATTTATTATGAAAGTGTCCAAACTTCAACAAGGTGTCTTTTTTACTTTTCCTTAAAAGCTTGATTTAAATTAATTTCTATTTTATTTCACCCTATATATTCAGAGTCTTATAAACTGACTATTCATTCTAATCAGTTTAGACTTTTCTACCATTTCAGACCAGGCCAATATGTATATTTTATAATACAGCTGAAAAATCAGCATAAAGAGCTATATTTCAACAAAGAAACTAGAGCAAAAATTGCTAATCCCCTCAGGCAAATAAAATACTCTTTTTAGAACCCTCAGGAGCTTCAATTCCAGCACACTCCCATGCCCTGCAATCACATCCCTCTCTCAGATTCAGCAGGGTAAAGAAGCATAAGAGCAAATCCTTAATCCCTTTGTTTGTGAAGGCCCCAGCTCAGTAAAGGTCTCCTATGTGTTTATGCATGGGATTACTGGGGAACGTGAGTTCTCACAGAGATCTCACTCATAATTTGGGAGAATTAAAGTGTATTTGGGAAGCTAGGCATGGAATGACCTTTCTAAGCCAGGATGAAGAAGTTAAGCATCTGAGATCTGAAAATTAGCCCTTGCTCATTCAGGTAAGGTTTGATTCCATTGGCTGAGGCATTCAACGTGGTGTGGAATTGCAAGGGCTCTTGCAAAGCTTGTGCCCAGTTTTGGTTAAATTGTAGTTCAGAGGGCACTCCCAAATGTATACATGAAAGCTTTATCTCTTTCTCTACCATTGCAATGCTCTGCTGATAAAAGTTTGGGGGTCCTGAATGGGGGAAATTTGGGGTTTTTTCTTTTTTGTTTGGCTTGACCTAATTTCCAAGCCCTTTGCAATCTCTTGTTACACTCCACCTTTTGCTTCCTTGGAACTTTTTTGCATTGCAGAGAAGACTCTGCTGAATAAGAAGCCAGTTCTAGCCAAGTGATGTCTGTTTTGAGCCTCAAGTTATGGCTCCCTGGCCCTTCTGAGATAACCAATTTATCAATCTCTAATGCAGTGTCCTCTCTGACAATGGGGAAATAATGCATTAGCATGAGTTTTCTAGTCCCTTCCAATGCCTCTTTCTATTCACCTGGCCTAAACTTACTCTTTTAGGTTTAGTGCCTTGCAGTGATGCATCACCATGCCCTGCCCTGAGCATCACCACTGGTCCAGAACTGCTTTTGCTGCCATTCCAGGCCCTCAGCATTGATTTTTGACTCAATTAACAAACAGAGGGGTCTGCAAAATCATTCATGTCCTTACTGCCACTGAATGCTCTTCAGAATGTGTTTCTTAAGGATACGATCCTTAAGAAGTGGAGGTTGCCAAGGGAAGTTTGCAAGTTGTGCTTCATACAACCTTAGTGCTATAAACAGCTTCAGAACTTGTTCTGATTCAAAAGTGTGTCTGCAAAGCTTATTTTTGCTCCAGGGGAATTTTGGCATCAGTCAAATTAGCTTTTGCAGGTCATTGGCAGAACTGTGGGGAGAAGTTATTGCTTATCAGCCTTTTCTATGCCCAGGCAATATTACTATTACTATTATTTAATTTTTAATGTTTTGCAATACAATTTTAATTCTTAATACATTTTCTAACAACATAATTTGCCTGTTTAGCCAGTCTGTGTTGTAGATATGAAACTGTTGTATTTAGAAAAGTTTTATGCTTTTACCAAGACCTTGTTTGTTTTCCCTTCGAGAACAAAAAACCCCAAACTTATGCTGAGTTCTTAACATGTGTACTTATCTCCAGTTTCCCTGTGTGTAAAACTAGCACAAAATGTTATCGTTTCTATTTCCTGCTTACTAAATGTCATTTACCATAACTTACAGTGTAAATGAAACTGAGCCTTCTTTTGAAGCATCCAGAAGGTATTATTTCTTTGTTTTTTTAGTGTATCTTAATACACTCATTCATTTCCCCAGAATTTCCCCAAACCTTCATCTTTGTACTCTTCAGCCATCTGTGTTCCCTCGCCGTAATTATGACTGATAATTGATGGTTGTTTGATTGTTGGTTAATGTTTACTGTGGGATTAACTGATGGACTGTGTTAAACCTGGTGCATCCCAATCTTCTCCAGCCATTGTACCACTACCTCAGTCCTGTCTAAAAGATGCTCAGTGCTCCCAGGTCCCATCTGGGACTTTGGTGTGCTCCACATTGTGCAAGGCAGGGCTCCAGAGGGATTTCAGACATCGTTGTGTGGATCCTCCCCTGTGTTTTGGGTGTTTTCTGGGATCTGTGTTGTGCCTGACCCAGGCTGTGGGATGCAGCAGGTCACACAGGGAGCTGTGCACTCAAGCTCTGCCTCCACCCCTGGCTCCAGGGAGGGGACTGCAGGTTTAAAAGGACCAGCCCAACTAAAAACGTGTCCTAAGTGACAGAGAAGTAGTGGCACACGGAGCTGTGGTTGGGAGACACACCAGGATTTGCTTCCCAATAATCCCAAGGGCAAACTTTGTACTAGTGCATCCTGAACTGCTTAAACCCCTCCGAGTTTTGGGACACCACTGATGGCTTCTAACCAGCTACTTCTCATGCCCTGGCACCCTCTCTGTCAATAGCAAGTGCTGGATGTTTACATGCAAAGCCAACCAAATGTTTTGCTGGAAGCAATAGCACCAAAGAGACTGAGAAGGAGCCCAATTGCAGCCTTCGAGGACCTGAAGGGTCCTACAGGAAAAACAGAGAGAGACTATTTCCAAGGGCCTGGGGTGACAGGACATGGGGAATGGAGAGCAGATTTAGACTGGATATTGGGAAGGAATCCCTCCCTGGGGGGGTGGGCAGGCCCTGGCACAGGTTGGGCAGAGAAGCTGTGGCTGCCCCTGGATCCCTGGGAGTGTCCAAGGCCAGGTTGGATGGGGCTCTGAGCGACCTGGGCTGGTGGGAGGTGTCCCTGCCCATGGCAGGGGGTTGGAATGGGATGATCTTTGAGGTCCCTTCCAACTCAAACCATTCTATGATTCCATGATAAATATTCAGACCCACGAGCTGATACCAGTTCACACCCCCTTCCTCACACACCTTGGGCATCTCAGAAAAATAGCTGAAATGACATGACCTTTCCTGCTGCTGTACATTGGCAAAAGAACCAGAAGGAAAGAACATGTCATGAGGTATTTAGACATTTAAAGATGTCTAATCAATACTTGGAGGAGTGCAGTGATTCCTTCCCAACACGTATTAAACTGCCCTCTGTTCCAATACCTCGACAGTCCACTGAGGATCTAATACACTGAAATTAATAAGTCATTCCCTGAGAAAAAAACTGGTTTATGTGTGTGGCCACCTAAAATAATCAAAAACTTCAGAGAGCAGCAAGTCAAGTGTGCTGATTGAACATTTGAACTGTGTCTTTTGACTCCCTGTTTTGGTGTTAGAGAAAAGAAATATCAAATAAGTGTTCTTACAATAATTTGATTATTTTTTTGCTATTTGTAATTTGCCTTTGGATTGAAATTGCAGCTACTAGGTTGAGGTAGGTACCAGCCACTTGCAGGAGGACAGAGTACAACCTGGAGTGTAGATTTTTACCATCAGGGGAGAGAGTGGGTGCTGCTCTAACAAAAGCATCTAATTTAAAATTCTTCCCTTCCCTTCTGTAGCAGTTGCTTTGCTTATGCATTTCCCTGTATTTTTTCTGAATGCACATCCATAAAATTAGTGTTTAAACCCCCTGATTCTCAGGCATTTCCTAACTTGGCTGCTTTGCTTTCTGCTAATGCCCTGTGTCTGTCTACAGTAGGAACAGGTACTCTGTGGCTTATGCAGCTCAGAAGCCGTGGCTGCTGAATGCAACCGTGGAGGAAAACATCATCTTTGGGAGCCCTTTTAACAAACAGAGGTAAATACCATGAACCTCCTTGCAAAAACACCACGCAGCTCCTTTTAGAGAGGGTTTATTTTTTGGCATCTTCCGGAGGAAGTTTGTAGATTTGAAAATACCCCTGTCAATGCCCATTAAACTCTGGGTTAGGTTTAGTAAAACCTGACTTTCTCCATCTCAGAGGAGGGTTTCTAGTTAAAGTTAGTTTCTCAAGGCTGCTCTTCTGACCAGAGCATGTGCCTGAGATGTTTGTGGGGATTCACACAGGGCAGTGGCTCTCCCTGGGATACGTTTGTGTGATTTCCAAGGTGGGATGAATCCCATCTTTGGAGAGGACTGACACACTTTTTATGTTTAATGGAGCCTGAGGTTGCCAGAGGACCCTGGAAACTGGGATTCTAGGCGTGTTTCCACTGAGTTTATGTGCTTATCATGCTGTGAGAGCAGCCACTTTACAAAAACACTGCCTGTATGAGGATGGGCTCCCTCAAGGGAATAACCTCAATTGTTCCTTGAATTGAGTGTCTGGTGTGCCCATCCAGCACTTGCTTCTTGTTTCCTTCTAAAAGGTCGGGCAACAAGTGTGGAAAAGTGACTGGATTTAAGGAAAACAAATTGCTGACGTTTCCAAAGGCAGCGTTCTCTCTGCTTTAAGTTCTTAAAAATCCACCCCGTTCCTCCCAGTGTGTGCTTTGTTAAGAGGGATGACTCTGTTCTGCCTTGATAAAACTTAACCATGACCAAATGCCTCAAAATCTAGAAAAGTGTCTAAAATATCAGGGACCAGATTTTTTGGCTGCTGCATCCATCAGCCTAAATTCCCTTGATTCGAAGGGGCAAGGCTGAGTTATACCACTCAAATAGTCTGATCCGAGCTGCTTCTTAGCAGTCTGCGTTCCATCTCCCAGCAAATTTCAAGGTTTTGCAAGTGGTTTCCTGGTTCTGGCAAGATCGGGGTCACTGTAAGGATCCTTTGTCCTGCACTATCACTGTGAAGAAAAGGAAGAGGCACCCAAAGGGGGGGAAATAATAACTCAGTGGAAAATGGCTTTGAATCCTCCAGAGCCCAACAAACCAGCTCCTCAATAGAGAGGAACATTCTAAATAATGCACGTAATGAAATCTTTAAAAAGCAGTGTTGTCAAGAAGGGTCTCTAATAAATAGGACATTTTTTACAACGCTCCAGGATTAGTTGCTGAATGATGATTTTGCCCTTCTTATTCCTGCCATCACTGACCATAATAACTCGAGCTGGGGGCGTTTTGGCAGCAGAGCAAGTGGCTGGTTAAAGCATTGCAGCGCCCCCGTTGTTCTTGCAGGTACAAGGCTGTTACAGATGCGTGTTCCCTGCAGCCTGACATCGACCTGCTGCCGTTTGGGGATCAGACAGAAATCGGAGAGCGGGTAAATAATGCAAATGCTTTCCCCTCTGCTTGGCCTTTGGATGAACAAGACACCCTCTGGTGTCGCTCAGGCAGATCGAGTCTGTGTTTGGATGCCAGACTGGGAAATAATTGGAATTCTCCAAGGGTTGCTGCAAAAAAAGTTGAATTTTTTTTTCCTTCTTCAGCTGTTTCTCCAATGGGATGTTTTTTTTGACCAAAGTCTCCTGTAATTTGCATGTAGAATTTGATGCTTGCATTGGTTACATTTTTCAGTCCAAAAAGCCTACTGTGCTCAGAGCAGCTCTTCATAATTTGCACTTACCCATGAGTAGTTGCTGAATAACAATTTTTCTTTGGATGTTACATGAGGATTATGCTTGTTTATCAACAGAATTAGCATTTTAATGAAGTTTTCTGTGTTTATTGGAGCTCTGTATAATTGTAAAAAAAAAAATCATCTTTCTGAAGGCCTGTCATAATGTTGGTTCAAAGATGCCTCTTTTTGATCCCTTATACTCATTAGGGAATTAATTTAAGTGGAGGACAACGACAGAGAATCTGTGTTGCTCGAGCACTTTATCAGAACACCAACATTGTCTTCTTGGTAAGATTCTTCTTTTTCACATGGAGCATGGAAAGTTAGTCATAAAATTGTCATGCCATGTATTTGGTTTAGGCTTAGAAGAGCTATAGGGACTTGTACTCAACTCCAAATCCAAATTACAGCGATAGAAAATGAACAGCCACCAGGGGCAGCATCAAAGCAGACTGGGAGGGTGATGAAAGTGGGATTTCCTACACAAATAAACACTTGAAGAGTCAAACAGGTTCTCTAACTCCGAGTGAAGATCAAACAACTCTGCAGTTTAGCTGGGAGGAAATTAGAGGAGCTGCTAACTCTGTTTTAACTTTCCTGGGCCAGTTTCCCATCAAAGTTATGAATTAAATCAATTAAAAATTGACAGAGTCCATTGCCACGAGCTGAAGATCGCTGGATTGCAGCTCCCTGTTTTGTAGTGCAGGCCTCTGCCTGGGTCTTAGGCATTAGAGAGAGAGGAAACATTAGCAATCCTAGACAATTCCTATTTTTAAACCCCCCTTTTAGGAATTATCCTCACTTTTGTATCCCGTTCTAGCATTTTCCAATTGGATCTGATTGCAGGATGACCCCTTCTCTGCGCTCGACATCCACTTAAGTGACCATTTAATGCAGGAGGGGATTCTGAAGTTTCTGCAAGAGGACAAGAGGACTCTCGTGCTGGTGACACATAAATTGCAGTACCTGCCACATGCTGACTGGGTAAGAGGAGCAGCACCAGGGGGCAAGTTTGAGTTAACACCACAACACTTGACGGGATTATTGCTTTTCTCTGCAAGAGATCCCCTCCTTCCTTCAGTGTGCCACGTGGCCAGCTGCCACTTTAACTAATGCAGATTTTAGAGTGGGAGAACACTTTTATTGTCACAGTATTTATGTGTGTTTGGGGGGTTGATTGAAATTGGATCATGGTTGATTTTTGTTTTAATTGCAAATATGACTATTAGTTATCATATTTTGTGCCTGTTTTTTCACAAGTGCACGTAAGCCTGGCTTTACAGATCCTTCAGTGTTTTGGTTTATGAGTTGTGCCAACCAAATTGAGAAGTTAATAATAAAATACTGAACAAAACAGACACAGAAATTCTCATAATGGTAATGTCACATGCTGAGACATGTCTTGCAGGGTCCACATCAGTGATTATGGGACCTCTGTTGTTTATCAGATGCTTTCTCCCCTAGATCATAGCAATGAAGGATGGAATGGTGCTTAGGGAAGGGACACTCAAGGATATCCAAAACAAGGATATTGAGCTCTATGAACACTGGAAAACTCTGATGAATCGCCAAGATCAAGAATTGGAAAAGGTAAATAGGGGAGCTCAGACAAGGTTGGCTTTTCTGGAAAGAAACACTTCTCATTTAAATTCAAAAAAACCCCAAACTATGTCAGAAGAAGTTTGAAACCAGGCGTTAGGGCAAAACTGCATGAGCTGTAAGCAGTTTTAAGGACTGGAATGGATTTTCCGGGAAGTGTGTGGTGTATCCATCATGGGTGGGTTGTGAGGACACATAAACCAACCAACCTTTGGAAATGTGGTGCAAATCTCATCCTTGGTGGACCAAGGGATGGCCTAAGAGAGCCCCCCTGGTATCTCTTAGCCTTTTATTCTGTTATTGCCATGAACAGTTGGGATTCTTTAAAGACTACTTTTGAAGGTTTTGTCATTCCAGAAGAGAGGGAATGAAAGAATGGAAGAAAGAGAGAGGGAAGCAAGTGGAAACCCCCAGGATTTTATGAAAGTTAAACTCTAAAATACTGTGCTTTTCTATTCTGTGAGCTAAATGATCCAAATGAAGTCTCCTGGAGGTTACTGTTGGTGCTGCCACAGTGGCAGATGGCTGAGCTCTCAAATGAATAAATACATTTCCTAATTTCAGGATATGGAAGCTGACCAGACGACTCTTGAGAGGAAAACCCTTAGAAGGGCCATGTATCCCAGAGAATCCAAATCACAGCTGGAAGATGAAGACGAGGGTATGTTTTATCACTGCACTTTATTTGATCTGTTCCCATGTGTCGTTGCCTTTCCATCTGAAGAGCTGGCAGTTCTTAGCTGTGAAGTGGGAAGATGTTGATGACACTTGGTAATAACAGCAAGAAGTCCAATGGTTCATGATATGATTGATTCAAGGAATTCTCCATATATTTGTGCAGGGACAAGGGTGGCACAAAACAAGTTTGTTTCCTTGCTAACTCACCCTGCCTGGAGTAACTGAGGGGTGAGATAGAAGTAACACAACAGAATTAATTGTAAAGAAAACCAATTGGAGTAGCTGTCAAGAGCAGGCCAATGTTTCCCTTCCTCAAGTGCTGCCTGCAAAGCTCTGAGATAAAATATTCTCATTATCTCCAAAACCCCTTGAATGTCATGTTTATACACCTATGAAATAGGTATTTCCCACCAGTTTCAGTAGAATGTGATCAATTATCAGTTTAGCAGAGACAAACCTTTAGTGCTCTTCACTGAAGGGAAAATTGAGCTTTTTTTTGGGCAGCAGATGGTTTGGGGGGCTTTCTAGAATCTTCCACACGACCCAAATTGCTCTGCTGAGTGTATAATAAACGCAGCTGAACAGGTTGGGAAAGGCCTGGTCTCTGCTAAAAATAGTCAACATGGAGAGCTTGATTCCCATAAATATTGAAATAAAAATATTTTATTAACAAAGCTGTGACAAGTCAAAGACTGACGAACTACAGGATTGCTTAAAGAACACAGGGGAAGCCTTATGAAAATATGTCTGAAGTGTTTGCTGTTTTTAAGCAGCAAACTGAATTTCTTCTTTAAAATTAAAATTCAAGACAAGAAAAAGGTCGACTGAATCTAGTAAAACCAGGTAAAATTCCCAGTGCTGAGTCCCAGCTAACTTGATTGAATGTCTGAGTCACAGAGGAAGAAGAGGAAGAGGATGAAGATGATAACATGTCAACTGTCATGAGGCTCAGGACGAAGATGCCATGGAAAACCTGCTGGAGATATCTCACCTCGGGAGGATTTTTCCTGCTCTTTCTGATGATTTTCTCCAAGTTGTTGAAACACTCAGTTATAGTGGCCATAGATTACTGGCTTGCTACGTGGACGTCCATGGACAACACAAATGAAGCCAGGAATGCTGATGATGACAAGGTGAGCCATATCTTGACAAGGGGAAAAAGAAAGAAAGAAAACAATATTCTAAAATAACTATTTGCTGTTCGTCTAGAAGCCAGTGAGTTGGAAAGATGATAGATATAGGAGGGTTGGTTATTGTACAGGATGGATGTTAAAACAAGGCCATCCAAATTTTACCAAACTTTTCAAGTGTGCGAAACTGAAACATGTTTGAGGGTAGAAAAATAATTGACCTTGCGAAGGAAGGAACCTCATCCTAATCTTTTCCATCTGGATGTTTCAATGCCTGAGTCAACGACCCCATTTTCCTAAGTCCTGGCTGTCGAGTAATGTCCTGCCAGAAAAACAATTTTAAAAAGTCTTCAGTTGTGCTACTTAAGTGCAGTCTTCTTTTAGCTGTAAATGTGACTCGTAGACAGCATCTCACTGCAATCCACTTGCTAGGCTTTCAGAAGGCTTGAGCGTGTTGTAACCCTGGCAGATTAGTGTAGGATTTGCTCTGGGAATTTTATGATGCTTGAACTTAATGAAGTGGAACTTTCCAATATCTCTCAATGCCTTAATTCTTGAGAGGTTCTACTCTGTTTGACGGAGTTTCTTGCCCAGCAATGTGTGATCCTTTCTTATTTGTCCATTTAGTCCATCTTCACGCCCTAAGAACTATCATTTCATGGTCTGGAAGGGTATTCATCACGAGGGTGAGGGCTCTTAGAACTGCCAGAACTTCTAGTTATGTGAGTTTAGTGAATTGCAGTTCAGCCAGAGTTTTTTATTTCCCAAATATTACATACAGTTCTAGTTACAACAATCATATAACCGTGTAATATAAGTGATGTGATACAGTAGCTGATTGGTACCAGGTACCTCGGGGACCTCCTAGCACAAAACACGAATGGGTTTTTATTTCTAGGATTGATGTATTTGTCGTTTTACCAGACTTATCATGTAGCTGTCTTCAGCATCCTCTCTGGAGCTGGCATTGTCCTCTGCCTCATCACATCACTGACTGTGGAGTGGATGGGCCTCACGGCAGCCAAGAACCTGCACCACAATCTCCTCAACAAGATCATCCTTGGGCCAATCAGGTAGAGCAGAAAAAGCTACATGGCCAAAACCTGCCCTCTTTGTAACTGGGAGGGGAGCCCTGTGAAAAGCTCTTGTAGCTGACCTGTTTCTTCCAAGGACTCAAAAAGTGGAAATAGGGGAAGAGGAGGCAGCAGGATGGCCAAAAGGATGCACGAAAAACAAACCAAGTTATCCCAGTGCTTTCCTGAAACATCTGGGGTTGGTGACCATTAGCAGGAGGGTGAGGCTGAGATCTTTGGAAGGGATCTTGAGGGGACAAGAATGAAAGAGAAGGATGTGAAGCAGCAGGTTTTGGAAGAGGAGACAAAATTCTAAATGCCAAAAGAGGCATTTAGACAGCATTCAGGGTGCAGATTTTAGATAATATACATTCATTTATATTCACATTTACTGCTTGGTTTTAAAAAAAGCCTGGAGACAGTTCTCTGTTCTGCCTGACTGGACTTTTTACCCAAAAATGGAATTCCTTTACAAGTGACTTTTGTATTTTTATTTGTTCAACAGGTTCTTCGATATGACCCCGCTGGGGCTAATTCTAAATCGCTTCTCTGCTGACACAAATATCATTGACCAGGTAGATGTATCAATATATTCTGGTTTATTACACCTTGGCTTTGGAAATTTTCACTTAGCTACTGAATAAGATGATGCATTCAAATGTTCAGTAGAGAAAGGCACAGCAACACCAGGCTTTGGGAATGACAAAAGTAGAAAGTAGTAAGGGCAGGTAACCATTAAAATAAACGTAGTGGGAGATGGTGACTCTCAATTTCTTCATATCCTTCTGTTGGAAGATCTGGAACAGCAAAACATCATACTTTGGGCTCAGAACAGGAAACAGGGTAGGGTAAAATAACTTCAGCTGTATGGGAATAGATATGACAAATGAATGTTCCACCCTGGCCGTAGCACAGTGGATTTAGAGCATTCAGGGGGAGGAAGGGATGCTTTCACTCTGGCTGTGCATTAAAATGCTTGGATGGGCAATAATCCTGGATGTAAGGGTGATGGGAACAGGGAAATAAAATGAAGAGGCTCTGAGAAAGGGCATCATATTTCTCTAAATACCTGCGATATGAAGAACAATCTTTTCATCCTTGCCTCTTACCTACATGAGGTGGAAATGGCTCCTGTATCCCCACGAGATTCGAAGCTCTGACCTTTGGAAAAAAAAAAACCCACTGGCTCATTTTTTTCACCTCTGCACTTTTGGCTGTTAGACCCACAGAAACATGAAGGCTTCTCTTATTAGGGGAAATCAATGCACAGGGGTACCATTCCACTTGCCCTATGGTCCTCTGCAGGGAAAGGGTTATAATGTCACCACCAGGGATTTGTGCCTAATGTGTGCTTTTTATTCCCCTCCAGCACATCCCTCCTACGCTGGAGTCTCTTACCAGGTCCACCTTACTCTGCCTGTCAGCCATTGGAATGATCTCCTACGCCACTCCATGGTTCCTCGTTGCCCTCGTGCCTCTGGGCATAGCATTTTATTTCATCCAGAAATACTTCAGAGTCGCTTCCAAGTATGTATTAAAAAAAAAAGACCACAAAAAACTGTCCTGAAAATTTCCTCTGAAAGAAATTGTACTAAGAATTGTGATGGGATGTGAAACTGCAGGAATAAGGGGGAAATGGCCTCAACATCCTGCTTTTGATCCTGGGGCATTGGTTTGGGACACACACTGGAGGATTTTTCCAGCTGATCTGAGTACAAAAGAGGACATTCAGGGACGTAACACCAGTTGCATCACTTCTGGACACTGTTGGCTATAGAGCCACATGAGCATGGAGCTTGGGAATCAATTGAGCCAGCTTGCATCTGGCCAAAGCTCCTCTTTGACCTTTTGAGGGTTAGTAGAGAAAGGAAAATAACTCCCTGGATTAACATCAATCACAGCTTTTTCTTCATATTGGGGAAAAAACCCAACTCTGCAGAAAGTAATTTCCACTGTACAGCCTTTCATAATCAAACAGTTTTAATGGTATGGCTGGGTATTAAAAGTAAAACTATCCAGGAAAAATAGCAGCATGATTTCTTAGACTCATGCTGGATTCATTCTGTGATTCAGCAGAACATTTAAAACAAGCCATTTGAAGCTTTTTCTTAAATTCAATCCATTACTGTTGTTGGTTTGTTGGTTTGTTATCAGCCAGAATCTGGCTGGATTTACCCCACTTTCTGATAGTTTAAATTACTCATCAAGGCTCCTGCTGACCCACAGGGGGGCCAAACCAACCTGCCATTATTAGGAACTGCCTGGCCCTGTCTTTGCAGCAGGCACATTATCTGCTGTTTTGTGGCAAATAAGAAACAGGTAAACGAGTAGTTTCTTACCCAGGTAGCCTCAGAAAGAGTTGTGCCAGTTATTCCCCTTAAATCCCTGGAGCAGGGTGGACACAGAACAATATGTTAATCATTTCACTTCACTCTAATTTCCAAGATTTATTCTTGAGAAAGCTCTATGATCAGAATTCACAAACCAGAAAAATGTTGAAAGCTGAAATAATCTGCTTAATTTCCCTGGGGTTGTTCCAGAAACCTTGTTCTTAGCCCACCAAAGGTGGCGTGCCCATAACCACACAAGCTAGAGAGAGGTTCATCACCCCTGGAAGTCAGCACAAATGCACCCATGCAAGTCCAAAAGTGCCTCATTTGTTTTATTCCCTTAGAGTTTTCTGGGGAAATCTGTATGAGCAAGTACCTTTTAAAAAAGGTCATTATTATGAAACTCTTTTAAATCACTTGGGAGGCATTCGGGGTCGACTTGTGTTCTCTCAATGTGCAACAGAAATTAAAAAATCCAATTTATTTCCATGAAAATCAGTCTGGGGCAATGCAGGAGGAAGCAATAGCTTGAGCCAGTGTTTCTAACTTACTTGCACGCAGTACTTTGCAGGCATATAAGCTTCACTAATTTTTAGAAATGCAAATATTTACAGTATTTCTTGCAGCACTTCGCCTCTTTGTTGTATTTTCCATGACATCTTTCAAAAACTTCTGGGTATTTTCCATCATAAATTTGAAAGAGATTTATCATCCAAACATCAGGGAGCAAATTCAGCTCCGTGTAGTGCAACATTGAGCCTCGTGGAGCACTTATTTCTCCTGGCCTATCTCCTGCAGTGTGCAAACACAGCAGGATTTTGATAAGGAGTTGAAATCTCTAATGATCTGGCCCCTCTGCTGTTTATACAACTGGCTGCTGTGCCAAGGGCAGTGTTACAGAGAGATGTATTTTGCACTGTGGTTTGGGAAAAAAACCTTCCTGTTTCAAGGAGACTGGAGCTTTTTGGACTTAAACATCCTTGCTCCAAGCAGGTCTTGGAAGTAGCATTGCTGAGTAATTGAGGAACTTTATCATTCGTGTTATTTCTCTGTCAGTGCTGTCTCTATTTCAACCAGTGTGGCAATTTAACACTGCAAATACAAGGTCTGCTATCATTTATTTTACATTCAGCACTCTGTGGTACTTAGAGATATGGAAAATGAAGCAAGATTTTCTTGGAAAGGCACCTTTTCTTTATTGGAGCAGCTAGTACTGTTGCAATTAAATAGATAAAGCTACAGACACACAAACCCTATTTTAAACCTGACCCAACAGTTACAAATAACATGCTATAAAGTTTAAAATCAACCATTCTGACTCCAAGTTAATTTTATGAATAAATTAGAATGTGTGAGTAGAACAGGTAATTAGGATCTGGCTAAAATGGACAGCAAGTTTTTATCCAGGAGAGATGTGCTAATGTCATTATCACTGGGGGGACAGAGACAAACTTCTCTGTGACCAAAAGTAGATGGAGGTGGTGACTGGGAAATGATTCAAAGGCTCCTGTGGCACAAGAGGAATGTGAAATTCCCATGCCAATGCCTTTCTATACCATAGATATACTGTTTTGTGTGACCCTGAAAAGAAAATGTGCAATACATGAAGGTCTATTCTTGCCGAAGAATTTCTACAGACAGAGATGTTCCCATTGTAATGGTTGTCTGTTCCTTTTGCATTCCCAGGGACCTCCAGGAGCTCGATGACAGCACCCAGCTCCCCCTGCTCTGTCACTTCTCTGAGACAGCTGAAGGTCTCACCACCATTAGAGCGTTTGGGTCAGTAAAACAAATTACTAGAGGGAGGTTGGGTTTTGGTCTGGCCTGTGCAGCTTGTTTGGAGCGTGTCTGAGGGTGAATACTTGGATTTGACAACCTTTATTAAGATATCTCAAAACAACAGAGAAGAGATTTTGTTTCCCCGTTGCTTTGCCATGCCTCTAAAACCTTTTGCATATTTGCAGTAACATTTCTAATTATTTCTGTATTGGTTTTCCACTGAATTCGAGATGATTACATTTTTGGGATGTGACATTTAGACTTTTGCAGGAGTCTGTTTTAACCGTGCCTTACCTGGACAGCAGTGAGCTCTCTCTTGCCAAGCAGGCAGAGGAATTGCTCCTTCAGATCCCCCTGCTATATCCTACAAGCTGTGTCCCTGCATCAGTTCTGTATTTAACCCACTCCTGGGCAGGAAAACAACTTTATAGTCCTCTCCATGTGAAAGTCAATGTGCACCTTGGGAGACTTTCCAAGAACACTACAGCAGGACAAAGCTTGATCTTAATATTTTAAAACCTACCCTTGTCAATCAAAACTGAAAAATAAATTCCAGAAGATTCAGAGAATTTTTCGGGCTTTCCATGCATATATTTTTTTCTCTACTTACTACATGAAATACAGGCCAAACTCTCTCTGTATATTAATTGCATTACAACTGGCGTGGCTGACAAAGCCCCAGGTTGGTGTTGCTCAGCAGTAAGAGCAAATTGCCCTCATCCTGTCCTATGCAGAATGTCAAAGCAGGGCAGATGTCACTGCAGTGCTATTTACACACCTATTTGATCAGCTTAAGACTGTTTCACCACTTTAGGACCTCAGCTGGTTGTACAGAGTGTAGCAGTAAGGACTGTGGAAGGGCAAGCAAAACCACTGCTGCATGGAAGAGTTGGGAGCCAGGGGTCAACAGGAAATGTTTTAACGAGCTGGATCAGCCAGAATGACATCCTGAAAGAGTAAATCCTCATGAAGGCTTGATGCTGACCTAGCTGAGTGCTTCTTGAGAGGTTCAGAGTGGCCTTTCAGCGTGCTGTCTCCTGAGAAACACCAAGGAGCTTAGCACTTCTTGGGAGTGGCTCAGCTCTACCTTACAGAAAAGGCACTCTGGGTTTGGATGGCAGAGAGCAAAAGGCATCAGTTGAGTTCTCCAGGAGCTCTGGTGCTAATCAAAGCCATTTCATGTCTGTGCTCCGCTGTCCAACCCAACCTGAAGCCTCCAGCACTTTTTGTCAGCAAGCTCATACTTAGGAACAGTCCTGTTAGTCATTCCCTGCAGTTTGAGTTCAGTATGTTCCAGGATAAAATAGAGCAGCTCCTCACATAACTTACCACAAAGCCGTACAGTCGGATCAGAGAGCAATCTCCGTGACCTTGGCTGTTTGTCATCTGACAGGATAAAAGTCTAAAACTGCCCGGAAGATGAGCAGAACGTGGATGAAAACATACAGATTGAGCATGTCAGATTTTCCATGAGGAAAACGGGAGTTTTGCTGCCAGGAAGGCAGCTGAGCACAATAGTCAGAGCATCTCTGCTGCTCCCCACGTCAGTCCTGCTCCCAGTTGTTTGGAGAAGGTTGCTTGCCATGTTTGCAAGCTGTGTAGAGGGAAATAAAACCTTGGTGGGAAACAGCAGGAAAAAGAAAAGAAGGAAATTTCTGGCAGGGCAGGCATTACAGGTGCTTCACAGCAGGGCCCCGAGGCTCGAAGGTGGAAGAGCTTGCCCTGATAAAACAGATGACGAGCTGCTGGCTGAAGCTCAGCTGGTTTATTCGAGTGAGGGTGGTGAGCAGACAGCAGAATGTGAAACAACCAAATGGTTTCCATCTGACTGTGCAAGGCACCACGAGATTAATGCCCTTACACCAAGAGAGAGTCCCCCCTCCCCTCCCCAAATGCACCTCAGCTCCTGGGGGCTCTGGCAGCCTGGCACTGGTTTTAAATGCAATGAGAATTACGTGGGGGAGAGACAAACAGTGACAGTGGAGGTAACACCCCTCATTTTTGTCGTTCAGAGATGATCTTCAGCTCTCCCTTGTTGTACTTTCCCAGTTGTTTAGGCAATGTGTGACTGGCTGAGGAAACAGCTGAGCTGTGTAGCTGAAGGGTATTGATCTGTGGATCAGTCTGTGTAAATCGAGACCTTAGAGGGGTCGCTCTTGTTGCTTTAGGGATGACACTCCTGCTGAAGAGCCCTGCAGATGGCCAGGTGCCTTCTGAGGTCAGGTTTTAAGATGACAGGGCTTGTTGGGGGCTTGTGGGGAAGAGACAAGGGGCCAGAGCAGCACTCACCTGTGGGAGGACTGTAAAAAGTGGATCAACCTTGGGCAGCAAAACTTGTCCCAGCACCCCAGCACGGCAGTCTCTTTGAGGGGACAGGCTCTGGTCCAAAACCTACTCCAGTACAACCCTCCCCACTGCCCGTGCACTCTGGTTCTGGGGAGTCACAGCAGCACACACGGGAAGAGTTTTTAACCCAAAGTCTGGCAAAATCAGAAGGGCAAAAAGTGCTGGTTTGGAGGGGGAGGGGATGCAGAGAAGAGTTAAGGCCTGATCCCTTTGTGTGTGAGTGTGTGACGTGTTGTAACGCAGCAACTTTGCTCTTGGCAGGCACGAAGCCAGATTTAAACAACGTATGCTGGAACTGACGGACACGAACAACATTGCCTACTTATTCCTGTCGGCTGCCAACAGATGGCTGGAGGTCAGGACGGTACGTTCAGTTTCGTCCCAGCCGTGGTTTTGAAACCTTGGAAGCAAACAGAGGCTTTGCCTGATGCGGAGGAGATAATGAGGGGAATTAATCTCGCGGTGAGATTATACACCCGGGCCCTTAAAATAGATCGGGATTGTTATGCTAAACCCAGAGGGGTGGTTCAGCTTTCTTGGCCAGCAGTAAGAAAATACAAGTCTCCCTCATCTTTTGCTGCTGTGCTGCCTGGGGTGTGAAGAGAATGCAAGGACAAACATTTACATAACTCGAAGCAAGGCTGTCTCTACTACCGTGCAGCATCTGCAGAGCTGCTGCTGCAGGAGCTCCTTTCGAAGGAGGACGGGCATTTTTAGTAGTTTTGTGGATTCTTAGTAGTTTTGTGAGCTGTGCCATCGTTCTGCCAGGGCTGGTTTAGGCACCACTCACCGTTTAGGTTCTAAAGGATCTCTCCAGCAACAGGTTTAACCCTGCAGCTCTAAGTTAAACCCCTCCTTGCAGTGGCCTTACTGCGGCTGCCAGGCCATGCTGCTTGTGGCTTTACTCTTTGACATCACAAAAGGCAGCAGAATTAGACTCCAGCTGAAAAAGAAGGGACAGCAGGGCAGCCACTGACAGTGAAAGAGGCTCCTAGTTTTTGTGGGGGCTCTCCAGGCACAGCATGTGAGGGACTTTCCTCATCTGCAAGGCAAGAAGAGGCAAGCAAAGTAACTGTGATTTCCTTATTCACCTGAAACCGAAAGAGAACCTAATAAACAGAGCAGTGACCTGATTCTGCTAGACACAAATAGCAACAGGCCTGATTAATCCCCACATCAAAGGCTGAATACTCTCCTCCTTTTCCTTGGAGCAAGGAAGTTATTCTCCTTTTCTTAGGATGGTAAAGCTTTCCCTTGTGCGTGAAGCTTTCAGCTTCTTACAGCACCCAAGATCAAGCTGAACGTGCTTCCAAATTTAAGACAGAAGAATAACAGAGCAGCAGCCCATCCTGGAATAAGCTGTGGCAATGCCTGTTAATGTCTCACAGTTACAGACTTGCTTACACGTGGGATGAATTTGATCCAAGAATATGCCTTGCTTCACCAGAGCATTAGAAATAATGTGGCCTTGCCAAGGAATGGTTCATTTAGCTCTGCCTAATGGCACGGTGGTACTAAGAGCACCAAAAAGTTTGCAGGATTTTGTAGCAGCTGCTAAGTCCTGTCTCAGCTGCTGATGGAGACTCAAGACCACTGTGCTTCGAATTCCCTGCAGATGTCAATCATAGAATCACATGGTTTGGGTTGAAAAGGACCTTAAAGATCATCCCATCCCACCCCCTGCCATGGACAGGGACACCTCCCACCAGCCCAGGTCACTCAGAGCCCCATCCAACCTGGCCTTGGACACTCCCAGGGATCCAGGGG
>JAWWMP010000041.1:56664597-56685398 GCA_035047865.1 Dendrocincla tyrannina
TCCCAGGGATCCAGGGGCAGCCACAGCTTCTCTGCCCAACCTGTGCCAGGGCCTGCCCACCCCCCCAGGGAGGGATTTCTTCCTGATACCCAGTCTGAAGCTGCTCCCTGTCAGGTTTAATCCATCCCTTACTTAAGTTTGAGTCTGCCATCTGCTCATCAACACAACCTAGAGACAGATGAATGCAGCAGTCCCCGTTTCACATCTCAGAAGGAAAGATTCCAGGCAGGATATTATCAGACAGAAGGAGAAAAATGGATGGAAAATGTAAGCCAAAGCACATATAGTGCAGGCAGCAGGGGGAGAGTGGGAATCCCAAGGGTCCCGTTAATCAGGCACCTTGATTCCATGAGATCACATGTGGCATTGACTTCAAAACTGAGGTACACAACAAGAAAATAGGTTCCAGCTCCTGCAAAGCTTCTGCCAATAAAACATGTGCATGACCTGTATAAATTCTACCAGAAGCCTCCCTGGACTTTGTGAAGTCAATGATATTTCCCTTCTCTGTGGAGTCAAACCCATGTTGAGAAGAGCAGAGAGTGGAATTGATTTCATTTAGTGGTAGAAATTAGGGGGGCCATTGTGATATCATTCTTATGAATTTATTTTTTTTAATGTGCTTATTAGATTTTTTAATACCTGCTGGATACAAATCCTAGAATAAACTCTGGCAATGCCTGCTAATGTCACACACTTGCCACAGTGAGATACCAAATGGATTTGCTGGAATTACTGGCCTGTTTCACTTGTTGCTTGAGAGTGTTTCAGGCTGGGCAACACATCCCATGACCTTTACAGGGGAAAATAAACAAAAATTAAGTACTGCGTGTTATTATACAAATAATTCGCAGTGAAGTGAAACTGCTCCACAACTAAGTCAACGTTCTTGTTGCTGCATTTTAATGTTGCCTAGAATGTTTCTCTCCCCGTCTCTCTCGTTCCAGGATTACCTTGGTGCCTGTATCGTCCTGACTGCAGCTGTCACTTCCATCACTGAAGGGCCAAACTCGGGATTTGTGGGGCTGGGTCTCCTCTATGCTCTCACAGTACGTACCAAGGCAAAGCTTAAGAACTTTCAGACCCATCAAGTATTAATTTTATATTTTTTATATCTATATATACATGGTTATCTCCCAGCTTTTTTTAATCTTGAAAAAAGAAAAAAACCCTGAACCACAACAGTCCTGCAAATAATGGATTGGAGCCAAAGTTGAGAGAGTTCAGGGCAACTTGGACTTGCTTCAGGTTTTATGAGCCAATTAAAAAAACACAGCCATTCCCAGGCCCTGCGTGCTCCCAAGCAAGGCAGGCAAATTAAAAATGCGTAAGAGGACCTGCTGTGCACTCTGCTTTGTGCAACACAGCGTTGGTTCCTCCTCTGCACGGCAAAAACCTGCTGGGAAATACTATTCCACAGATTGGCACAATCTGGGTAATCTTTAACCAGAGGCCGAATAAAAGAACTGCTGAAGAAACAGAAATACCAGTTTTGCCTCTGGAGGGAAACTACTCCAATACCTGATGTTGCCCATGCAATTCCCAGTGGATTTGGGCACTGGGACCTTTGTAGGCATGGCTCATCATGCCAGGTAGCAGGAGAAAGCAGAGGACATGGAGTTAAGGAATGATGAGACTTTGGTGGGGCAGTAGCTGATTCATTTTACCACTGGCATTGGCAGTGAGTTATTTTAGCTGAGCTGAGGAGAAGGGACAGTGTTCTAGTGTCCCTGGCTATGGGAGAGGCTGAGGGAGCATCAGGAGCACAGAGGGAATCACAGTCACCATAGAGAGTAGAAATATTACTGAATTGACCACGAGAGGAGACAAAAGCAGGCTGAGGGTAGTGGCAGGAACAACTTCTGAAACTAGAGCTGCATGGCAAAAATCTGGCTGCTTTGAAACACTGGTATGAGGGAGGGATGTGGGTCTGCGTCCAACACTGAGACCTGGCTTTGCACTGAAATGCTGCCAGCCTGTGGTTACACCACAAAGCTCTGGGCAGCTGCCTTGGGGTGGCCTTAGATCCCCTTCGTGCCATCCCTGCAGCACTGTGAGAACCTGCCAGCAACTGAGAATCAGTCCTGGGGCTTTGGCTTCGCTCTGGAAACATTCCTGGTAATCCAGCTTCATTAGCAGGGATGTGGAAGCGCCAGGATGTCTGCATCGTCCTTGGCTCCCTTGTCTCCAGCCCGTGTTTGCAAACAGATCATTAGTGTAGAACAGGGGAGGGAGTGCTGTAGTGACCAAGTGATCGGCTGTCCCTCTCCTGCCCCACAATAACCAGTTCTGAAGGGCAGTTTGATCATTCCCTGTGCCCCCTGGCACTGGGTGTTGGGTCATTTCTCTTGGGAGCTGAGACAGGAGCGATGTCTGGACCTGGATGAGAGCACACTGCACCCACGCTGTGTTTACAATAGACATCCCTGGCTCCTTCTCTGCTCTCCTATAAACCCTGCCAAACCCTGCCAACCACCTGGTACAACTGTGAGGGGGTGGCTGAAGTGGTGGGCAGAGCTTGGTGGATGCCAGGCTCCGTTATGAAACCTGCAGAGTGTTTTGCTTATCTGCAGCCTTACCCACTTCCATACCCTCCTGGCTCAAAAGCTGGACCCCAAATGAGCAGGTTCCTGAACAACAAAAAAAAGAATACCCCTTCCAGAACTCTGTCGTGGTCAAGCAAGCTACGAAGTCCTCTAAAGTAACAACAGGTTTTGCTGAATCTCAGTAAATATTATTTACTGTTCGCCTATTCCATCAGTATTAGGTTAGTGGGAAAGAAGTGGGCTGGGTGATTTATTTATACTAAAGTCCTTATTTGTCAGACTCAACAATCTCCCACCAAAAAAATGATAAAGCCTTTCTCTGAATATGTTTGTGCATGGGATGTTTTCACTGTGTGAGTTTCTAAGCATTTATCAGGTATATAAATATGTCAGTTTTTAAAGGTTCTTGGCAATCAACTGTTCCTAATAAGATCAATTTTTCTTTTTTTTTTATATAAGCATCTAAATACAGACTTAGGAATGTTTAGGATTTACAATTTTCAGCCTTAAAGAGTCAGTCCTGACTAGAAATGAGTTTGTCTAAGCCCTTGGGTATTGTTAAGAACTAATTGTCAATTATTATCTACTAAAAGTAATGCCTTTACTTTTGATCAAAATCCTTTTCATTAAAAATGAGAATAAAACCCAGGAAGGAACCACTGCTGAAGTGATAACACATTTTTTCCTCACATGTTTCTGTGCTACAAATTTCTGGTATTTTTCACAGAGAGAAATGGATTCTCTAAATATACGCAGGAGAAACAGAAATGAAATGATCATCAAATCTTTTCAATATATTTGCAAATAATAAACTTTCTTAGTCCTTAGCTGCAGTCTTTGAAAGATTAGAAAACGTGATATTTCCAACCAGTGCTTCCAAGTTTGATTCTTTTCTGTATTTCCCCTTCAAAATACGAGGGTGAGAACAGCCAGCACTGAGTTCCCATGTCAGGGCTGTTTGTGATGGAGTGTGATGGCTTATTAAGGACTGCCCCGAGTGCTGAAGTGTTGGAATGGCACTAAGGGACTCCCTGTGCTGAGTCAGGCCAAGGACTTTCCCAGATGTGCCCAGCCTTTATTTACAAACAGGTAGCTGAGCAGACAGAAGGCTGAACCCTGAACCCTGCCCTTGTTTTCATTCTGTGACGCAGATAACCAACTATCTGAACTGGGTGGTGAGGAATCTGGCTGACCTGGAGGTGCAGATGGGTGCAGTAAAAAAAGTACACAGCTTCCTGAACATGGAGTCGGAGAACTATGAAGGCTGCTTGGGTATTGCATTCTAATCTTTTGGGGGGTTGTGTGGTAATGGCAAAGAATGGTGGAATTGGTCATGCAAAACACACACGCCACTTTGGCCAAAATCTGTTCTTGCTGATGTGAAGGAACTGCCACTGATGTGAGTGACAAGGATAGCCAAAAGCAGCTGTGGAATATGTCACCCATGCTTTGAACATGAAAATAAATGCCTGTCTAACACCAGGGAGACAGAGAATGGCCCTGTGGTACAACCAGAAAATACCAGTTATAGACAGGATGAACAAAACACCCATGTAGCTATCTAGGAAACGAAATTAGAGATGCATCTTCAGTCCCATGCTTCAAAATGTCTGACCTTCTGACCTTTGCAGCAAATGGGGACTATGGGACAGGGTCACACTGTCAGACTTTGTCACCCGAGGCCTGAGCAGCACCCTAAGAGCTTGTCCAGCACGTGCTAAGAATTGGCTTTGGTGGGTATTGAAGTGCAGGACCGAGAAGGCTGGCAGGCCAACAAGCTTCCCTGGAAAGCCAAGCTCCTTAGTCTGGAGACAAAACCTGCTGCCTGTTTGCAAACCAGGACGAAACAAGAGCTGTGACAATGTCAGCAGCTCGTGTCTGAGAGCAGCAACAACACCCTTCCTCACCCTGCCCTTCCTGTGCGGGTCACTGACCGAGGAACACGCTGGGGCACCGAGTTCTCTGCTCCTCTGGCTTCTCCCTGTCCCACTGCCACGACACACTTCAGGACCTGCCCTGTCTCCTTGTGTGTTGAGATCTGGAAGCTGAGTGTGAATGTGCCTGCCTGGCATTTTCCATCTCAGCCCCCTCCCTGGCAGGGAACTGGGGCTGCAGTTCTCCAGTGGCTTAAGGAAGGTGCCCAGCTGGGAGAGAGGGGGAAAGGGGACTGTCATAAAGGGTGACCCCCTGACTGACACCACTCATTTCAGTTTGCTTTTCTGTGCCTATTTCAGATCCCTCTCAAGTCCCCAAAGACTGGCCCCAGGAGGGGGAGATCAAGATTGAAAATTTGTGTGTTCGGTATGAAAACAACCTGAAGCCTGTCCTTAAGCACGTCAAGGCATATATCAAACCAGGCCAAAAGGTACCAGACAGCTGCCCCCCTTCCCCATTCCAGAGCAGAGCCTTCCCTGCTGTGTCTTCTTTTCTAAGGTGGCAGAAGAGCAAGAATAACACCAGCTTGCAGGGGCAGATATATACATTGACCCCCGGACTCGGGTCAAAATCTACACTTGGATGGGTTCAGCTTTCCTTCTGAGGGTCCCATTCCTTTCCGAGTCCATTTCCTTGACATAGAGGGAGGGAGTCTGGGTGGCAGGTGAGATTGGATCTGGAAGACCAGACTGGAACTGAATAAAAATGCAAGAATATCTCATAGTTCAACATAATGTTATCAGAGTGCAGGTCAAAACCTAGAAGTTTCAGAAATGTTCCTAGGACAAGTCCTTAGGATGCAGAGAGGCAGAAAAGGGGATCGTGTCTTGCTGTGCTGTTTCGGTTTTCCCCTGCTGTCTGGCACTTTGGCAAGGACCTTTCTACTCCCCAGTAGCCCAACCCAGTTTTCCCCAGAGAACTGCAGGTCTGATTTGCAGCTTCCCTCTGTAAGGAAGTGTCACCTTGCTGTCTTTTGCAGGTTGGGATCTGTGGCCGTACTGGCAGTGGCAAGTCCTCCCTGTCTCTGGCATTCTTCAGGATGGTGGACATATTTGATGGTCAGTTTTCACTGCAGGATGTTGTCACTCCTAACCTGCTCCCCTCTTATTTCATCAGAATAAGCAAGGAGAGTTTTTGCTAGTTTATATCCTGGGGTAATCTGGCTTAGAAGACACTTGATTAGAATGGGGTTTGTTCTGCCTGATCCTTCAAAGTACCAAGTGGCCTATTGTGAGTAGCACTTGGTTCTTCCAGGAAATGTTGCACAGAGGTTTCACTTTTAAGGTTTTTTTTTAATTTTTTTTGTGTGTGCTCTGACAAAACACGCCATTTTTGAGACAGGGTTAAAAAATATGTAACTCTCTGGAGTGTCTAAATTTCTCCCTAAAGAATAACTGAATTAACTTATTATAGCTGTCAAACTATTAGCAGAATAGAAACTCCACAAGTCCATTCCCTAGATATTTATTTTTTATTTTATTGTGGTTTCGCACAACTGCAGCAGGAGCTGACTAAAAGTTGGGAAAAATGTGGCTGTTTTTCCTCTCCCAGCTAATTGGCATGAGCTGGTATGCGGCAGTGCCCACCCTGGCATTTGTCACACAGGTGCATGAGTGCTGTTGCAGGAACACAGAAACCCACTGGAAGCATCTTTCTGTTTCAGAGGTTTCCACGCTTCTAGTTTAGCCATTGTGTGTGGAATGTTTTCTAGGAAACCCCAGCAGGATGGGGAAGGAGAAGTGACTCTGATGCAGATACCCCTTGCTCTTGCTGTGGTTCTGTGCCTATATGGTAATAGGCTCCTGATTCATGACCAGGGTTCCTGGTTATATAATAAATAAATAATATAATATATAATATATATTATATAAATACTGCAAACAAATAATAGCTATGCTTATGGCCAACTTGAAATTGCCTTCTACTTAAATCTTCTTTCTGTGTATTTGCTTTGTCTGCTCCTTCTGTATCCCTGATTTTTCCCAACGGGAATGTCTAAGACTTTCCTAATCAAGCTCTGTTTATCTTTTGTGCACATCCCTCTCTCAGCTAGACCCGTATTTGGCCTCTGTGCTGGTCCACTTCTGGGTGGGGTGCTGACTCTAATAAAAGTTACATAACAAGATTTCAAGTAACTTTACTAGAGCCAGGATTTCATTCATGTTGTTCCTTTGGTCATTGTTATCTTTTTAAATTTGTATGTGCTCCATTTTTTTTTCCTCTCCTCCTGCTTCTTTGGTCTTTAGTGTTTCCTTCCTTTGCCTTCTCTTCAAATCATCTCTCTTTTCTCTTCTCTCTTGCTTGACCAACCCTCCTTACTTTCCAAGTTTCCCACCTCCTCTTGAATTTGCTTTTTCCCTTGGGTCTTCTCATGCCCTCTTTTCTTTTCCTTGAGCACCCTGGCTTCGATCAAATATGCATTTTCCTATTCCAAAGGCATGCCTCTTGAGAAAATGTTAATGCCACCCCATTCCTTCTGAAATCTGAAGGATAGTTTTGTCTCCAGATGTATGGATTGCAGATTCATGTATATATTATGCAAAAGCAACTGTGTACAATTTCAAAATAAACATCTTCTGCAAGGGGAACAAAGAAATGCACAGAATGTGGGTAACTACGTAAGTTGCTCTTGTTCTTGCTCTGTTTGGCTCTAAAGCTCAGGTTGCCCCATATCAAATCATCCTTCTGGTGCTATCATTAACCACATAGCAGGAAAGCCATGCCTTTCCCTTGTGGAGGGTGAGGATAAAAAGAAAAGGCAGAGAGCAAAGTGATAGTGTCACTAATAAGCTGGGCTGCCTCTGCCTTGTGTTGTCACATACGGTGACATTTCCCACGTGTAAGTGCTGAGAGGCCAGCCCAGAGCAGCTGTCCCACCTTCCTGCCTGCTGCCTGGGGAGCACAGGCCTCGTGCAATCCCCTCATGTCTTCTGCTCCTTGTTTTACCCAGGGAGGATAGTGATTGATGGAATAGACATCAGCAAATTGCCCCTTCACACTCTCCGCTCCCGACTCTCCATCATTCTCCAGGACCCGATCCTGTTCAGTGGCTCCATCCGGTAGGTGCCTGTCCTCAGGGGGTCACACTGCATGGCCCGTTTGGAAAGGGAAGGTATGACATAGGGAAGAACCCTTCCTACCTCAGTCCAGCCCATCTGGGTCCCCTTGACAAGGGAAGTCAAGTGACACACACGATGCCGAGGTGTTAATTTGCAGAGGAGCTGCGTGTAATCTCAGTAACCAGACTCCTGCTGTGGTTTTCTTTGCAGCTTTAATTTGGATCCGGAATGCAAGTGCACTGATGACAGACTCTGGGAAGCTTTGGAGATTGCTCAGCTGAAGAACATGGTCAAGTCATTGCCAGGAGGCCTTGGTAAGTCTGAACCAAGTCTCTGGGAACACAGACCAATCATAAAACAGATACATGTGATCTGACACTCTGAACCATCATGCAGGAGTGGAAAGGCACATGATGGAGATTCTCTCTCCATGCTAGAGACAACGTTCTTACTAAAAAGCTGAATTGGAATCTGCTTTTCCATGCACTGTGGAAAAATCCTGCAGCGCCTCAGCATGATGGTGGGATTCTTGGGGCTGTCCTGTGCAGGGCCAGGAGCTGGACTCGGACAATCCTTGTGGGCCCCTCCCAACCCAGGATATTCTATCATTCTACGATTGTATGATCATAGTGGGATAATTAGTCAGTAAGGAGAGAAAAGAGCCATTTTGCCTCCACTTCTTTAGTAGAATCTGGCCCTGCCAGCAGAGCTGTAGCTCTTGTCTAGAACACTGACAGAGCACTTTTCTTACCGTTTCAAATCAGATTAATGAAGGAAATTCACAATTTTTTTCCATATTAATCATATTTCATATTGCTACGACGTTACCCTGCAGCCTACCAAATTTCCTAACAAATTTGTGCCAACTCTTTGTTTGATGATTTATTTCTCCTTTCCAAGAAGCTCTGCTCACTGTCCTTGGTACCACTCCATCCCTCTGTGCAGTCAAGATTAGGGTTATTAGCTTTTCTAGGGATGTCCTGGCCCTGGAAGAGTGCACAGGAGGAGCTTCTCACTGTCAGTGGTGCGACATTCAGAGTAACTGGTTTGGTTACAGATGCCATGGTCACAGAAGGAGGGGAGAACTTCAGTGTAGGGCAGAGGCAGCTCTTCTGCCTGGCCCGAGCCTTTGTCCGCAAGAGCAGCATTCTCATCATGGATGAAGCCACAGCATCTATTGACATGGCCACAGTGAGTATGGCAATTGGCACCATGGCATCCGCCAGGAGCAGTGCCAGCCATGGGATCTCTTCAGCATAAGGAGTTGAATGGTTTTGCTTTCTCTTGTGCCTGCTTTCAGCCACTGCTGTGGATGTGGTTTGGGGAGCGATGCCTATGGTGAATGGGAAAAAAATGGTAAAATGAACTATTTTAGAAAATCCCTGATTTCACACGTGTGGCGTTTCATCACTGGGGATCTGGTGAGCAGAGCAGAGATAATATGGAATATGATGCTCTCTCTTATGCCTTTGAGGACAAGTGAATTAAAATGTGAACGGGTGAGGTGACTGAAATGAGCCTTTCCTTTGGCAGGAAAACATCTTGCAGAAGGTTGTGATGACGGCGTTCGCAGACCGCACGGTGGTAACGATAGCGGTGAGTACTGATGCCACCAAAGGCTCTCCTTCCTCATTCCCCAGGCAGTTCATCTTGCCTTTCACCCCTAAACATCCCTGGAAAAAACTAAAACCATCACACCATAGAATGGAACCACAAGATCGGGGCATTGAACTTTGGCATCGCCAAGAAAACTTGAAATCATTCTCACTAAAAAAAATGAAACCAGATGCATGGGTTAAGCTGCTACTGAAAGTTGCATCAAAATCTGAGTTTGAATTTTGCCTCTGAAGTCTAAGCATGTGTCATGCCTACAGTCACAGCCCACACTGATGAGCTGAGATTTCAAAACCTTCTTGGTGTGGTTTCCCAAGCTGGGTTATCTTTTCTCTCTTTCAGGATAAAAAGCTGGGGTTGTGATAAAGGTTTTAAAAGTCAATGGGAATTGCTCAAAAGTTAATATCTCTTCAGCTAAGGGTTTATGGTATTTTTTCCTGTTTTCCTGCCATTTCTAGTGCCCCAAAATTCCCTAAATCTCTGCATGGATGCACATGTATGTGCAGACACATGCATGCACACACATGGTGGATACCATTAGGAATATTTCCACCTTGTGACAGCAGGCTTAGTCACCAAACAGATGTTTTCTCCACGGGATAAATACATGTTTCAGCAGCTGTTTCATTTGCTTTGTCTGGAATCCAGTCCTGTGGTTAGAGATTAGAGTCAGGCCTCCTGGACTCTGCCCTGAAATCTGTCAGGGACTACTTTGTGTCAGGCAAACCACTTAACCCAGCTCATTTGCAATGTGCTGTGAGGTTCTGGGGTGTGTAAATGCTGAAGATGCCAGTGGTATGCACACTCTGCTTCATTTACATGCCATCCCAATTTTCAGCATTGTCCTTCTGACTGGAATCACAGAATAACAGAATGGCCTGGGTCGGAAGGAGCCTTAAAGGTCATTTTGTTCCAGCCCTCCTGCCGTGGGCAGGGACAACTTTCAGTAGCCCAGGTTGCTCCGAGCCCCATCCAGCCTGGCCCTGGACACTCCCAGGGATGGGGCAGCCACAGCTCCTCTGGGGAACCTGCACTCATCACTCTCACAGGGAAGAATTCCCTCCTAGTATCCAATCTAAACCCACTCTCTGCCAGTGTGAAGCCATTCCCCTTGTCCTGTCACTCCAGGCCCTTGGAAATTGTCTCTCTCAGTCTGCCTTGTGGGCTCCCTTCAGGTGCTCTCACTTTCCTTTTGCTCTGCCCTTCCCAAGCTGCTGTCTCAAGCCCTACAGCCCACATTACTATTTAGCTTTCCTCTCAGAACTGGCTTCATTTCCTCCCTCTCTTTGTTCACGGCTGATCTTTCCTTCACCCACCTGTTTTTCTTTTCTTTTTTCCAGCATCGTGTCTCTCACATCTTGGATGCCAATCTTGTCCTAGTGCTTTCTGAGGGCTTTCTAGTCGAATGTGACACTGCCTCAAACTTACTCCTCAAAGAGGACGGCCTGTTCACCACTTTGGTGAAGACTCACAAGTAGACTCTCTCAGTCCCCACTGTTCACGAGACTTCTGGCTCTTTGGTAGTTATTTTTACCTCTTTGGTTTCCTTTCACTCTGTTGCCTTTCTGCTGCTCAGCTCCTGATACGACCGTGCAAGAAGGTGTTTATTGTGTGGTCCCTGGGTTTGTTTAATATCAGGACTATTTGTGCTAGACAGACATAACACAGCTTAGACAGGCAGCTGACATTGAAACTGGCACCTCAAGGGAGTCCAACCCATGAAGTGAGCTCTGACTATCAGCCTGTAGAGAGAAATATCCCACTTTTAAGAATTCACCCCGGCTATCCCTGACTGGGTGTGTTCATATGAGATTAGACTCAAGCTGGTTTCAGTGCTGTCACCTCTGGGGTTAAACTATTGCCTGGGGCACACTAGGATGAGGTCTGAGAGGGAGATAATCCATTTACAGAAGGGGACAGCCCCTGGGGACAGTAGAATGTTGGGTACAGACACCAAGGAGCAGAGCAGGACACCCAGCCACCTGACAGTGCAGGCATACCCAGGATGCTTCCCACCCATATTTCCTCAGGGGGAGATGCATTTCAGGGGTAATTCCAGCAGCTTTGCTGTCTATAATGGTAATTAACACTCCAGAGTGGAGAGCACGCCTAAGCCTTTTCAGGTGTGGTGGCACAGGCTGTGAAGCAATCTGGCTGTAATCTGGACATCCAATTAAAGGGAGAGGACAAGGACCTACTCCAAATAAAAAGGCTAAACAAGGGTAGCCCTTCCCCAACCTTCTTTGCCTGCCATTAGGCCTGTTAATGACCTGCAGTGGCAATTATGGAAATGAAAACGTGTGTTGGCTTTTCTTTGTGGCAGCATCGGGTTCACACCATCCTCACTGCAGACCTGGTCATCGTCATGAAGAGGGGGAACATTCTGGAATACGACACACCTGAGAACCTGCTTTCCCAAGAAGATGGCATCTTTGCTTCCTTTGTCCGGGCTGACATGTGAACAATCACATGACACAATTTAATAGCTAATTTTTAAACAAATGAAACTCGAATATTTTCTATTCAATGTAACATCACTATTCTCTTGGGGGGTTTTATTTTTATTTTTAGATGTTCTTTCTTCACACTTCCATCCTCCAAAATAATAAAACCTATTGCAATACATGTATGCCTTGAAGCAATAAAAATGTCACTTTCTTCAGAGCTATTAAACCTCACACACATACACACGTGCACACACGGAGGGAGACGTTTTTACTTCCTGGGGATTTGCTATTTTCCTTAGGCTTTTTTGTTGTCTTTTATAGGGAGCAGAAGAATGCACTGATCTTATAAAGTGCATATGTTATGCTGGAACTGACAATGGAATCGTGCAGTTTGTCAAGGAAACGAGAGGTTCCCCAGGAGGGTTCTGTCCCAGAGGGGAAAAACTCGGAAAAAACCCCAACCCCAAAAGGCCTGGGGCAATCTGCTGCATTCCAAAGGCCTCAACTTTGCACTCCAAGCTGTGGTGTAGGAGCAGGGAACGAGGGAAAGGAATTTCATTGGGAACAAGGAAATTCTTCCTGGCCTTCACTTCAGTCAGCACACTTTAATTGTGACAGTGCAGTGATGGCTTATTCCTACAGTCAGTTCCTAAATCCATATTAATTCTGCCTACTTCCCTCAAGAAGAGGTTCAAATCTTCCTATAACTATGCATGTTTTGGTAGGCTTATAGAGGAATTTTGTACAGTATCTCAAGTCTTTGTATTAAAATTAATCTGACTTCATAAACCTGGTATTAGCCACTCTTTTAATCATGTCCACTAAAATATTCTCTTTTAAATGGCATGTAATTATCAAACCACTAATTGTTTTGTGTGCCTTTAGTCCTTCATGTTGCTTTTTATCCTGGGATAACCTTTGTTTTCCCTTACCCATTTCTGGCACATCTCTGAGTCAGATCTAGGACAAGGAGGTATGACTTTTTTAATGAATTCTTCCTGTATCTTGAAGAATGTAGGTGAAGTTAGATAGAAATTTACCTCATACAGCTTTGGAAACATTGCCTGCCCTTGACTAATGCACGTGGTTAACTCCTGCCCCATGTCAACTCCCTGAAAACCTCCAGAAGGAGTTTCACACACTTATTTTCAAAGGCAGCTTTGTAGTAATAGTCAATGTGATTTTGATTCAGCTCCTGTAATACTCAACGTGATTCTTATTCACATATTGCCACAAGATAAAGAAGACCACGAGATGCACTTAAACCTATTTTTAGTGCAATTAAAATAACACAAGACACAGTATTGGGCCCTCCCCCCCCAAAAAAAAAAATGCAATTAATTTTGGAGAAATTGCAGGATTTAAAATTGGGATTACATTTAGTCTGGCAGGGTAATAATGATACAGGGGTTTATCTTTTTTATTGATTTTTTGAGGGTCTTTTCCACTCTGGACTATTGGAAATAAATGCTGTGTGACACAACTAAGCAAAGAAGCTCAGTCTTGAACCATTTATGAGGGGAAATACTGTGATTTCCCTGTCTACTGCTGTGAAAAGTTTTTGCTCTTTTCTGGATTGATTCCTCGTGTTGACCTCTGTCATACAAATAAAATAAATTCAAAACAAGCAGATGTTTGCAGCCGAAGCACAGATTGTTACCCCCATTCCACAGCCAAAAGGCTAAAATCATTCTTGATTTCATTTCACTGCCTTCAGTGAAAAGCTAATTGGATCCATCGCTGTCAGGCTCAGCCAGGAGGAAGAAGAAGCACAAAAAGCTTGGTTTCTCTCTGCATCTTTGATGACACTGCAATCCTGATTTATTTTAAGGAATGCCAAGTACTTCGGTGTGAGGTATCTTATAGTATTTAAGAGGGGCCAGTAATTAGCACCTCTTTTTTCATAGGTTTCTCCCAGAGCCATTACAGGTGTAAGAAGAACTTTTCTTGCTCAGCCAGAGCTATAGAAGTTAATACTGCTGTTTAAACACTTAAAAAAGAAAACGTATTTTGAGATGAGAAAAACCTACCAGTGTGATTCCTTCATTTTGAGGGAGGAGGGCAAGAATATTGGCCCGAGTGTTAATGTTAACCATGGTCAAGGCGTTTGGTGAGCAGGTTTAAGAGAACAATCTGATTTGCAAAGCAATTAATCCTGTTCCAAATGCACAAATCCCATGAGAGATAACAAGCATGGACCACCTGCTGCAGACCCAGGAGATCTCCTCCTGCCAGAGCTGCTGTGCACAGAAACTCACCAAGGCTGGGCTTCTTTCCTGTGATTTCTTTTAACAGAGGAGGGTGTTGCCAAGAGTCTCACAGCTGTTTTGTTACTGGGAAGGGTGCAGAAGGGACAAAGTCTTTGAAACAAATGCCTTTGGATTTCATGTAAAAGCCCACAGTGTGTTTGGGAGCAGTTTCCTTAGGCTGTGGCATGTAAGCACTAAGGGAACCACCAGCCTTATCCTCTTCCACAGCAGCCTCGCTTTGTTCTTCACTAGCTCCGTGTATCACACCCTCTTTGAGGCTCCTGCTTGTGTCCCCGAATGCTCCTTATGCTGCCTGTGTCTTCCCCCTCCTTCCTGGTTTGGCTTCACACCCCCTGCCCCGTTTCTCCTCGCACACAGCACTGCACCCACACTCCTCTCCCCCGTCTTTCTCCACCTTCCTGCCACAGCATCCCTCCTCTAGTGCCATGTGTCGAGGTTAGTTTGTGTCTCTAAGCATCAAGCTAAGCATGCGTTCATTGTTGAGATATTACGCACTAGAACGATGAACTTCTTTTGCAGAGAAGCTTTGAATGCAAACACTGGCCTTGGGCACGTTTCTTTTAGCTGTGGACAGAGGGAAACCATCTCTGTGAGAGATCCTAAATTATGCCTCTCATCTCTTCTACATTTCTTTCTCTGTTGTTTCTGTGACAGAAGCAGCAGAGTAGAAGGATGAAGATCCCTTGTTGCCAGAGTATCACTGAACGATTTGGGTTGGAAGGGACCTTAAAAACCATCTTGTTCCAACACCCTGCCATGGGCAGGGACACCTTCCACTGTCCCAGGTTGGTCAGAGCCCCATCCAACCTGGCCTTGGACACTGCCAGTGATCCAGGAGAAGCCCAAGCTTCTCTGGGAAGCCTGTTCCAGTGCCCCACCACCCTCACAGGGAGGAATATGGTCCAAAGAATTGGGCATCTCATTATACGTAAAACCTTTGCAAAAAGTAATCATGGTAAATTATGTTTTCATAGAACACAAATGCATTTTTTAATGTGGCCGAGCAGGTCTCTCCCAACTTCTTACACAATAAATTGTTTTATTTCATTAATTGTGTTCTTTTTGCTTCCCAAAGCAATGGGCTGCCGTGCTTTGTTGTGAAAAGATGATACTTTCACAGAGCATTTTGCCAATGTGTTATGAGAAGCTGAAGGAAACCTCACACATGTGTTTTACAGAAGCTTTGTGGGTATTTCGTCACAAATGGAGATAAAATGCACTTCAAGGAAACAGCTACCTTTGCAAAAAAAGCTGTGGAGAGCTTCATTATCTCCTCACTATCGTGTTTCCATTATCTGGTGGCAAGAGTTGGAGCGTGTTTGCCTTGGAAGGACTACAACCCAGGGTGATACTGCCCATCAAAATCAGTCGGAAAATATCCAGTGAAACCACAGTGCTACTCGTGAAAATCTCCCTGGAGCAATGATTCTCCCATGAAATGCCTTCAAGGCAAAAATTAACTCAGCATATTTGTATCCTCAAGCAGTATTTTTGAAAGCCTTATTTAAAATCGAGATATGTTGTGTAAATGATATAAATTCCATAATGGCATGTGAAGAGCTCTTTAGTTTCTTTGGGAAGAAATCCTTTCAGAGGCAAAACTGAGAGAGCGCTATGAAAGGTTCGAAAACAAAACTGTAAATCAAATTATTCATTGCCATGCAAACATCTCAATCATTTCCATGTTGGTTTTTCGCTGCTCTGTTTTTCCTCCCCTAGAACTGACCTGTGTGCAGAACTGTGGGGAAAGATTATCAGGTTTTCAAATTATCCAAAAACTATTGGGAGAAAGAAGGTCCCTCTTACAAATTAGCAACTTGATGGTGCTGTTTTGGCAGGACAGCCGAGGGCATTGGCTCGTGTGAATACTGTGGAGTTCAGAGAAGCTTCCAAATGTAAACCTTCAAGAGAAGAGAGATTTCTGGAAAATCTATTTATTACAGTTACTATTAATTATTCACTATTGACAGCACTTGTCTGCTGTTCCACACTACCCACGCAAACATAACAGGCATTCTTGGTAGGGGCTGTTTATTTCTCTAATATAATAAGCCACACTCTTAAGAAATTATAAACAAGAAGTAATTAATTTTTTTTTTTTTAAAATTAGTTTCTCTTTGGGGTAATTGCCATTCATCACATGCAGGATGCCTTCTTTTGTTTCCATGGAATATAGAGATTATCATCCTATGAGCTACTATATAATAATGCAGAATTCAGCTCACACATTGCCCATTTCACTGCCCAGGGCATTCATTCCCATGTATGTATATTAGTCTGGTTTAGATATAAATACATTACAGGGTTATACAACTTTTGGATTAAAGGTATAAGTAAGTAATGAACAGTGTCAGCTAGGACTGCCCATAAGAGTTCCTCATAGCTATTCCCATGATATTTCTTAACTCTCCCTTTAATTTACTTCAGGGTTTTCTGGCCACATCCATAAATATCATTTAAAAGTCCAGTAAAATATTTAACCCTGTAACTAAGGAACTAATGCAGCTTAGTGCAAATGACATGGTCCAGAACCACCACCCTGCAGGATCACAGTTACAGATGCCCCCAAGCAGCATATTCTTTCATATTTAAGGGTTATATTTGTTTTTATTCTACTGGCCAGATTAGGCCCTTGCTCCTTCAGCAGCGTGACCATTAGATTTCCCCATCAGAGGCAGGAACCTGAGGTTCCAAGAGGCTCTGGAGCACTGCAGATTTTCCTGGCTGAATCACTCAGGGTTGGGGCCACCTGTTCCTCCAGGTCTCAGCACAGCACCCAAGATCTGAGGGCTCGGAGCTTCCAGTTGTTCTGTGTTAGGCTCCTAAGAGGGGACGTGGCATCTATCTTCCATCGCTGAGGAGCAGGTTAGCAGATCCTGCCCCAAGACTCTCCTGAGTTGGGGAACTCAAATGTTCCCAGCGCTCTGCGGTCTTGAGTACAGTTTGGGTTTTGAGTGTAGTTTTTGAGGTACCCCTATGGGGTTAAAAAATGAAGGAATGCAAGAGGAAGATGCCAAGGAGTCCAAACCCTCATTTACCTTTTTCCCAGTGCCTTGGGGATGGGAAGTACAGCCTTGGAGCTTCCCACCAGCTCTTCCACCGCAGCTGCAGGGAACCACCTTGGCACTGTGCAGCACATTAGGAGCTTGGAGGAAGTCCTCTTATGCTGTGCTGAATTTGAACCATTTGATGCCTCCATCCTTGGCAAAGAGAGGAGCATCCACATCTCCACCAGCTAGAGGAGACAAAGAGTTCACCTGTGTACTCAGCCTGTTCAGAAGCTGGTCTGGCTGTAAACTCAGAAAGGAGAACCATCATAAAGAGATTGATCAGCAACCAGCTTTTCCACAGCAAAAAATGTCATCAGGGGAACAGCCAGGGAGCCAGAGAGGGGAAGCACCCAAGGGACAAAACCCCACAGTGAATCAGCAACATAGCTAGAGACTTCTTGTAACCAAGTTCAGCCTACCTAGAGACTGATTTACAGCCTTTCCATAAACTATGGCATGGGGAGGCAATCAATCCCAAACTGGGGTTCTTCTTCCCAGAGCCTTAGAATAAACTCCTGCTCCAGGAAAGGGCACGTAACAAACAAACTCCTCTGTGCAACTTACATTGGATGAGGGGCACAAGTTACATGCATTTTGAGGATAAAGACTATTTTTGTCCTGGGGCTCTTGCATGAAACAGGGGGAAAAAAAAAGAGCTGGTTCAGGGTAACAGATGCCCTTAGTTTGCAGTTTCTGCTCTTTCATGTGTGATGGATGCCCTGCCAGCTCATCTGGGGAAGAGTTCATCCATGCTATCCGAATATGGCTTATCAGCTTTCTGTCTCTGTGGAAGCCTCTTTCTAAGTGCATGACATCTCTGGATGCCTGCAAAGTCATCCTATCTCTAAGCTAAGATTAGAATTTCCAACAAAACTTATTACGAAGCAGGATTTTCTGAAAGGGCTGGACACAGCTATAATGTGGAAATTTCAGATTCGTGTCTAAGCACGTTATTTAATCCTCTTTTCAGATAGACATAATTGCAAAGTGATATTTACCATATTATCAGTAACTCTGGTGGGTGGAGGGGAATGAGATGGCAAGAAGGAGGTGCATGAAGGGCCATAACAAAACTGGGCCCAAACCTGCAATCAATTCTGATCATTTTTTTTCCTGAAAAGGCTGTGCTCTCAGCCCTCAGACACTGTGTTCCTCACCAAACGGGTTAGGAGACATTTTAGGAGATTTTCCCAGCTATTACTTAAATCTCAGACTTAAATGTGCATGTGGCAACCAAGCAAGTATTTCAAAGGTCAAGGGGGAATGCTTTTAGTTGCTGTCACTCTCCAGGGCATATTCATGTGCTGTAAGTTGGGGAAGAGGATGCTGTGCTCAAAATCATCCCTGGTGCTCCTGATCTTCACATCCCTGTGCTCATGGCCCAGCTGGCATCCTCAAGAATAACCTCCAGTGTAAGCAGGGAGGAAGGCATCTCCTCCTGTGAGAGGGGAGCTCTTTCAGTGTAGAGGAAAAGGGCGGATTCTACGAGCACTTTTCCTCCGATACTGATTAAACCATCAGTAACTTTTGTTTAGTCCCGCTGGGGTTGTGCCAAGACTATTTGTGTGTGTTTGATGAATCCCTTCCTATCTCAGCTACAAAAATTCCAGCCTCTGCATGGTCCCCAGTGGAGGGTGAGCAAACCCCCAGCAGGTTAGCAGGGAACACGTGGGGCTCACAGGGGAGCCTGACAGGACCAACAGGTTCCTGTTCCACCTGCTTGAGGAAGGTTGCTCCTTGTTCCCACCTGCCCTCAGAGATGGTTTAGATCCATTTTTCCAAAGTAGCTGCTGACCCACACACTGATTTTACCCCACACAATCATGGTTACTGCCAGCAGAGATGGTGTGAGGGGCACAGCAGCAGCAGAGCAGCCCTGGCTGAGGGAGAAGGGGCTGAGGCTGAAAACAGCCACACAGGCGTGTAATGCTTGAGGTGCCAAGTACATAAAATCACGTTTCTTGGTGTTTCCGTGTCCGTGTTTATAAAAGCTGTGGATTTCAGGAACTTCAGAGGAAACTGTGCAATTGGGCATGTGACACGAGTCAATTTGTGTCAGAAGCAAAGTCATGCAATTCAAGGATCTTATGAAAAATGAGGGGTGAGAGTCATTCTATGCAGTTCCCAGACAGCTCCTCATTTTCTGAATTGCAACTACCAGCCATCCTGGGGAATATCAATCTTGTTTCTGGCCCCAGCAGGGAACAAATACTTCATAGGAGCTAAGAGAGAAAAAGCCAGAGGAAAATGATAAGGAAAAAGAAAAAAGGGAACAGATTTTCTTTTTTAAATGTGTATTAAATCTGTCATTTCCATTAGTTACACCCAAGTGAGATGCACTTTTGGAGGGCTGCATCAAAAAAAAGGGGTCAGCCTGCCTGGAGCTGTCCCTGCCACCCCATTTGTAGCAGGGTGACATTCCCAGTTCTCCAAGCCCAGCACAGGAGGTTTCACAGCTGGCACCAACGGGGCTGATCCCATAAATACCCACCCAAGTGACTTGATGTATTTGTACTCAGAGTCTGGTTAGAATCTAAAGGTGTTTGGTTTAAAGCCTGATTTTTCCGACTGCAGCTGCTCAGTTGCCCGCAGTTAATTTCACACACAAATATTTAGCTAATTGCCTAATATGAGTGGGGCTTTGTCTCTCGTCTGGGTGCTGGGTATGTGGTACTGGCACAGGACGGTGCTAGAGGAGTTTCCAGGAACTGCTCATCTATTTAAAGCTGGGCACATGCACGTGTTCAGCAGGGTGGATATCTTCAAGCTCAGGATTACACTGCCTGTCAAATGCACCTTCTCGGTTTTTCCAAGCCTGAATACACTTAAAACCTTCCTAAAGGCAATAGACCTGTCAAACTTCTCATTCTCTAGTTTAAAGACAGGAGTGAAGTATTTTGTTCTGTGCAAATTTTGTACTGTACAGGCAATCTGATTGATTGATTGATTGACTGATACACAGAAAAGTTTAGAAACTTCCCTACCATACACACACACATTCCTTGGACATGGGGAAGTCAGTCTGACAGGATGAAATCTCTGCACTTTGCTTCATTAAAATCTAAATTTAGATTTTTTTTCATAAAGTTGATGTACTGTTTATCCTCCCTATTACAAACCATACGACTTCGGGGGGGGGGAAAGGCCAAAAAAAAAGGCCTGCCATTTCCAGGAATGCAAGTTTCCATTAGACACAAGAGTCAAAGCTCTAAACCTCAACGGGTGGGAAAGAGAAAGAACTTCACTGATTCCACGGGGTGGTTTTTTGTCCCTGTGTATTTCTCCTGTACCCATCCCAAACACAAAAACCTGTCCAGCTGAGCATCATAACGGGACTGACTCTGCCCTACAATCGCTGTGACCCACGAAAGGGAACGTCTTTTCCTTGCAGAGGCAGGTAATTAAGTTTGCCAAAGGCAGCAAAGTCATGAGATCCTGGCTTTGGTCTCCCAAACACTTGCGCACATGCCTTGCTTTCCTCTTGCGAGCCGCCCCCTCCGGATTCGAGGCGAGATGAAGTTCGGGAGGCACAGCCAGCTCTTGGCTCGCCGGGGGCGCGGCGGGGCCAGGGCAAGGTGTGGGCACCTGGTTCCTCCGCTGCAGGGGCTGCTCCCACCTGAAACGCCCCGCACCGCATGGGGCACCGCAGGGAGCGCCCGTGCCCCGCACCTGCCCCGCACCAGCCCCGCACCAGCCCGGCATCAGCCCTGGCCGCCCCTCTCCGCACCAGCCCGGCATCAGCCCTGGCCGCCCCTCTCCGCACCAGCCCGGCATCAGTCCCATACCAGCCCTGTATCAGCCCCGCATCAGCCCTGGCCGCCCCTCTCCGCACCAGCCCGGCATCAGTCCCATACCAGCCCTGTATCAGCCCCGCATCAGC
>JAWWMP010000041.1:56685498-56712322 GCA_035047865.1 Dendrocincla tyrannina
CAGCCCCGCAACAGCCCCGCATCAGCCCCGCATCAGCCCCGCATCAGCCCCGCAACAGCCCCTCCTCAGCCCCGCAACAGCCCCGCATCAGCCCCGCACCAGCCCCGCACCAGCCCCGCATCAGCCCCGCATCAGCCCCGCACCAGCCCCGCACCAGCTCCGCATAAGTCCTGACCGCCGCTCCCCGCACCAGCCCCACATACACCCCGCACAAACCCCGCACCATCCCCACATACACCCCGAACCAGCCCGACATATACCCCGCACCAGCGCCACATACTCCCCGCACCAGCCCCGCACAAACCCCGCACCAGCCCCCCACACACCCCGCCCCGCTCCGCCCGCATCCCTCCCCGCAGCGCCGAGTGCCGGCGGGGCGGGGGTCCCTGCGGGGCGGGGGTCCCTGCGGGGCGGTGCGGGGCTCAGGCAGCCCCTGCCCTCCCCCGGTGGGACGGGCCAGCCCGCCGGCCAGCCGCGCTTTCCGCGGGTTTGTTCTGTCACCCGTCTGGGGACAAACTTTGGGAATAAAGGGAGGGCTCCCCCGCCTGATCCCGGAAGGGAAGGAGAGCTGCGAAGGGGAAAGGCGATCGCCCGCTGCGGGGTGTCCCGTTCGCCGCTGCCCGCACCTCCCGCTCGGCTCCGCCGTGTGATGCTCGCGGGGCGCGGGGCAGGGGCGCTGGAATGAGGCTGCAGGCTCCCTCCGCACACTGCCCTCGGCTCGGACCGCGGGCGGCTGGTTCTTCACGTCCTCAAGGATGCGAGTGACTTGGTGATTCGTGTTCTGGTACCCACCTGGGCGCTGCTGGCTCCCGGAGGAACAGCCCGAGGAACCGAGCTGGGGCACATCACGGTACTTTACTCCGAGTTTGTGAGGCTGGAGTGCAGCCTCCCTTCCTGCAAGGAGCGTCCAGAGAGAGCACCTTTCCTTTCTGAGCTGATACCAACTGCTCCTATGAAAATGATGGTCTGAAGGAGGGAGGGCACCGCAGGATTAGCATTTAACGTGGTAGGTTTTGGTAGGGGGTACCTGATCAGGGCTTCTTGCTGTAGTGCACGGCGGATGAATTTGACCAGGTTGCCTCTTTTTGCAGGGTAGGGTGAGCCCTGTGGAGACACACTAGAGGGACCACCCCTCCCTTCTCATCTCGCTGAGTGGACTATGGTGGCAGGAAGATGTTGGCTCGGAAGAGTATCATCCCTGAAGAGTATGTGTTGGCACGGATCGCTGCCGAGAACCTGCGCAAGCCGCGGATCCGGGACCGGCCGCGCAAAGCCCGCTTCATCGCCAAGAACGGCGCCTGCAACCTGGCACACAAGAACATCCGCGAGCAGGGGCGCTTCCTGCAAGACATTTTCACCACCCTGGTGGACCTGAAGTGGCGGCACACGCTGGTCATCTTCACCATGTCCTTCCTGTGCAGCTGGCTGCTCTTTGCCATGATGTGGTGGCTGGTGGCTTTTGCCCATGGTGACATGGACCCGAGCACGGAGAACGCCACCAACAGCACCAAGTGGACGCCGTGCGTGACGTGTGTCAGGTAAAGTGTGGCTGGTGGGATGAAGGAAGGGGAGGGAGCAGAGCTGCCTGCCGTGCTGGCCTTGTCTATAACGCAGCTTTTGGTTTACGTGAACGTTTTGTGTTTGGTTGAGACAGCTGAAAAGTGCGGTGTTTTCCTCTAGATTATATTCAGCAAGCCTCCTGGGCTTGGAAAATACTGTACTGTAGGTTTCTTTGATTCCTTACAGGATCTGAGAGAGAGGGAGACCTGCTGCTTTTCATGTGTCTCCACACTCTGTGGGTAACATACCTTGCCTGTCGAGATAAGAGCCTGCTGCAAGAGTGGGTATGTGTTATATGTATTGTAACGTTGTCTACGGCAGCGGGAGCATCTCCAGCCTGGGGTGAGCCCCAAGCCGCGCCAGCCAAAGGTGGGCACCCCACAGTGGTGCCCAGGACACCAGCCAGGGATGCCAGGCAGGGCCAGCAGGAAGAGCGTCACTTAGGGCAAAACCAGGTGTCTTTCAAGATGACTCTCACGAGACAGTTAAATATGGGTTGCTTCCAAGTACCTTGGTGAAGCCACAGGCCACTGGTTTGACAGAATAGGTTTCCACAGTGGACACGATGTGTCAGACAGTGAAAGCTTAAGGGATGACTACATTAAATATCACCTGTTAGGGTATTTTACCTTCCACCCCCAAACCCATGAGAGTTGTCAAGGCACTGATAAACTGGCAGCACATACATCCATGGAAGAGAAGACTGTTTGTTAACTGGAGGTGGGGTAAGCAATGAGATTGCTCAGCATCTGTTAAATCTCTTTATTTTTAGGGAGAGAAATCCTGGTTTGGTACCACCAGATCAGCTGCCTTGACACAGTTCAGTGCTGTGAGGGTCTGGGGGGCTGCAGGGTCTTCTGAGACATCAGAGAATCCACTTCCCTTTTCTCCTTTTCTCCTACATAGTTTTGAGGCACCTCACCAAAGTTGAAGGGACAATGTATCCAGCTAAAGAGGGAGCAGAGATTTAATTCTCCCTTTGTTTTGACAACTTTTTGCTAAATGGGGTTTTTCCAAACTAAAGGCAAAGGGGATTTTTCTAAACTAACCTCCATTAGTTATGGGGAGATTGGAGCAGGGGTTGCTGTCATTTCTTTTCCAAAGCGTGGCCACAAACAGTCTCCTCTGAAATGAGATGTCATGACCCAGCTTGCGCCCGCAGGAGTGTTGCCCCCGGCATTTCTGGGATCTGTGGGATTTGTCCAACCCTGCAGCTCCGCAGGGTCAGCTGAGGGGACATCCATCCCTCCATGTGGTTGGCAGCCCCCTCAGCCTGGCCCAGCCCATGGCGTGGCCACCGGGTCACCTTGCAGAGCCTGAGCCAGATGCCAAGAGCTTTGTGCCACCGGGACTGGGAGCACCCCCAGTAAGGACTCTGCCCCTCGATCCCTCCCCACAGCTTTTCCAGGGTGTCTCCTGCCAGGACAGCCAGGAAGGGTGTGGAAAAGCAGAGTGAATGAACCGGTGTAACTTTCTGGTTTAGCCTGTGCCATAGAACACCCATCCCTCCCTCGGGCAAGTACCTGGAGGGGCTCAGCCAGCAGCTGCTCCAGTGTCCATGTGCAAGCCATGGAAAATGTTTTCCCTTCATGGTGAAATAGTTGGTCTTGTTAAATCTGGCTACCACTCTGCTCAAAGCCATGAGGTAACAATGTGATTGCTGATATTTTTATTAATGGCAAGTAGATGGGTGTAAAAATATCTTTGCTATGCCGAAATAAAGGCTAATAATTTTTAACCCACTTCCCGGAGATTTAGGCCCACAGATATTTCAGGAGAGCTTTCTTGGGTGGGTGCCATTACAGATTTACTGGAAAACTGGCTTTTGAAATTTTAACCAGTGCCTAGAACTTGCACAGTGCTTTAACTTGTCAAAGTACTGCAGACATTTCTAAGTCTCACAGCTCTGCCACAGAAAGCAAACATTATCCAAAAAGGAAAAGTGCTACAGGGCAATAACGGGAAGGACCTGGGAACAGTGTAGTTGGGAGTTTCTGGCTCCCTTTCCACGTGGTCAAAATGTTTTACAAGCTTGCTATTCCAGTTACTTCCACTGTTAAAAGGGTGGATTTTCTTTACTTTGTTAAGGGAAATCAGAATATTTACTCTGCAGAGCTTTAGGCTGAATTAAGCTGAATTAAGTTTAATCCAGAAGCTTCATTCTGCATGTAAATAAATATTCAGGAGCATAAGTAATCATTCCATGGATTGTATTAATTAACTTCTTCATCCCTGATTTCTTCACAGTGAAATGCAAAAAAAACCCCTCTCAATACAAAGAATTTCTTAAAGATTAAACAAATAGAAAAGTCAAAAAGAAGAGTTCTTTCAAAGATATCTCTGCAGAAACTGGCTGGTTTTCTGGAAGATGGACTTTGTCATTCTATAGAAAATTATCCCTGATATTGCCCATGCTATTTTAATGTCTCCTCATGACCCCACTGAAAATATGGTTAGGAAAAAAAATATCTAAAAGCAGATTAATTGAAAAGTGAACCAAACCCAGTGAGTGATTTAGACCCATCTTCATGGACAGGACATATTTTCCATAGGTAAAAGCCTCTTGAGCATGGTGGTGTTTCAGATTTGGTGGGTTAGAAAGGTGACTATGATATCAGTTCACATGAGACCCAGCATGCTGCAGGTTTACCTGAGAAACCCCAAGGTGCTGATTTTAGACCTAAGGAAAAGTCTGTTTCCCTTGGTTATAAAAGGAAGTTAAAGACCCTGATATATACAGAGTATATGACATTGTGGGCTACTATAAATAATTCAGAGTTTGTGCAGAGGACTTTCTGATGCCCAGCACCACAGAATATTAGGGCATTTCAGTTTCCAGCTGGTCTTGCCATGGCAGTGAGCTAAAGCCAAACCCTGGGTCACAGGATGGGCAGGGGGCATGGTGGAGGCTGCTGGCCCCTCTCTGCAGCCTGATCCTGCAGGGGCACTCACAAAGCACCTGCCACAAAGCGCTTGGGGAAGTGTCACAGACCTGGGAGTGGCAGGGAAATTCAGGTAGTGTGAGTGAAATGCCACAAGTTTCCCCGTTTCCTTTCCCTGCACAGGCTGGAGGAAGGATCTCGGTGTGCCAGCTGGTTGCTCACCATTGCCAAAACCACCTCTCTCCACTGAGAGCTTCATGGGATGGAGAAGGTGGAGCGCCCGGGTGTTACAGGGCTGTTGACCTACACAGTGGGCAGCATGCGTTCCTGAGCAGAGGTTCCCATGACCTGCCCAGGGTCACCTTGTGTTGCAGATGGTCTTTTAGGAGCCCAGGCTCTGAGCTCTTCCCTGCCACCAACAGATAACACACCAACCGTACAAAAACAGAGTCACCAAGCTGGTTTTGCTGGTGTTAGCAGAAGGCCTGAGTACACCAGAACTGTGCAAACAGGCCCTTAAGTTTGTTTGTACAAAGTATGTATTGACAGTTTTCCAGTTTGTGTTCCATGTCCTGAGAGTTAACTTCCTGCAACCTTCTCCTACAGGTCCTTCACCTCTGCTTTCCTCTTCTCCATCGAAGTCCAGGTGACCATTGGCTTTGGGGGCAGGATGATGACAGAGGAATGTCCCTTGGCCATCACGGTGTTGATCCTGCAGAACATCGTGGGTCTGATCATCAACGCTGTCATGCTGGGCTGCATCTTCATGAAGACGGCGCAGGCTCACAGGCGGGCTGAGACCCTGATTTTCAGCCGGCAGGCCGTCATCGCCGTTCGGAACGGCAAACTCTGCTTCATGTTCCGCGTGGGAGACCTGAGGAAGAGCATGATCATCAGCGCCTCGGTGAGAATCCAGGTCGTGAGGAAGACCACGACCCCCGAAGGAGAAGTCATACCCATTCACCAAGTAGATATCCCCGTGGACAACCCCATTGAGAGCAACAACATTTTCCTGGTGGCTCCCTTAATCATTTGCCACGTCATAGACAAGCGGAGCCCTCTTTACGACATCTCCGCCGCCGACCTGGCACTCCAGGACCTGGAGCTCATCGTGATCCTCGAAGGGGTCGTGGAAACAACCGGCATCACCACGCAGGCGAGAACCTCCTACGTGGCAGAGGAGATCCTGTGGGGCCACCGCTTCGTGCCCATCGTCACCGAGGAGGAAGGCGTGTACGCGGTCGACTACTCCAAGTTCGGCAACACCGTCAAAGTGGCGGCGCCGCGCTGCAGCGCGCGGGAGCTCGACGAGAAGCCGTCCATCCTCATCCAGACCCTGCAGAAGAGCGAGCTGTCCCACCAGAACTCCCTGCGGAAGCGCAACTCCATGAGGAGGAACAACTCCATTCGGAGGAGCAACTCCATGCGCAGAACCAACTCGTCCCTCATCGTGCCCAAGGTGCAGTTCATCACGCCCGAGGGGAGCCAGAGCGCCTCAGAAACGTGATGCACAGCTCGGGGCGAGGTCTCTGGGCTTTGGAAGGAGGAGACACCTGTGGTGTTTTGCTTACGTTTTCTTTTCCTGAAGAAAATGAGAAGATGCAGAAGAGAACCGTGCGAGAACTATTTATTCCATTACTTACTGAAAGCACCACCTAATGGCATAAGAAAACACTGTAGCACTTAGTGTATGAAGTAGTAAAAAATGGCACGTACACTAAAGGAAACACAGTTCACCCATGTAATATAATGTGTATTTATACTTGTTTTAATGGCACGCTTATTTTAGTAGTCGTATTTTTGCTCTCCGGGGTCTCTTTCTTGTCCTCTGCTGGCTGTCCCAAGAAGAGGGGTTTTCCCGTGTGAGTGGATTACCCACCTGCAGGCAGAAGTGAGTGCTTTTACAAAACTCCCACACACAACAGCTCCCACGGATTTTGGGTGAGGTGTTCGGATGTCGATCTTTTTGGGGTGAATTCTTTCAAATTCTCTGAAAAGGAGCAGCTAAATCCCTCAACGATTTCACTGGAGGAGAGCCACTATTTTACCTTCATTTCCCAGGCTTTTTCTTTTCATTGGTTCGTGGCCAAGGGCATTTTGAGAGCAAATTCAGGTCAGGTGAAGTGACCTGTCCATCCCACAGGAAAACTGGTGCCACTCTGGGTGGCACTGTCAGGAAAACCAGCAGCACAGCCAAGAGATACTTGGACAACACAGTTCTTAGTGCAGCTGGAGCCCAAGCTGAGAAACTCCCGTGCTCCTGGCTGCCACCTGGACATCTGTCTCGCTGAAATTATTCAAGCTGGAAAAATGAAACGCCTCTCTAACATCCTCTTCGTATCGGTGGAAGACCAAATGCTGGGTTTTGTTTATAGATCCATACATGGAGGGCACCACGTGCACTTCCTTCCCTCACAGCATTTCTCAGAGGATTAAGTCTTCTTTGCTCCAGCAGAAGGTTACATTTTGCCAGTGAGAATTCCTGAATGGGAATGTGAGGGAACCATGCCAATAATATTAGAGGAAGTATTTTCAAAAGTATCTGAATAATTTTCAGGGGGACTTGGGTGCTGCTGGTGAGTTACTTTTTCTTTTTCCAGCAGTGTCTCACTTGTGGTTTCATATAACCTGGCACTGAGAATTGGTGTTAAACAGCTTTTCTCTTCAAATTAAAATGGGCATTTGTTACCGAGAGCTGTCCCAAAATTGTCAGCACACATTTTTTTCTTCAAGAATACATAAATATACGACAGCTAATTGTATCACATTTGATAATTCTAAATTGATACCTGCTTTTCTTCCCCTGCAAATTAGAAGCATAATTATGGACAAATTCCCATTCAGATTTCTTACCAAAACCAGTCTTATGTCTGTGGCTCAAGAGAAGCTCTATCCTTGTATTGACTCTCTGAGCCACTCAACCATTCAAATAGTTTTGCAATTTTAAGTGTTTGCTTATTCCTACCAGGTAAAAGGGCCCAAAGCAATGCTGGATTCTCGTTCTCTTTGGAAGTGGGTTCATCAGGAGTTGCAGGGATGGTTTTCAGGCTCCCTGTGGTGTTGGGTGGTGCCAGGGAAGGGCACTGCTCTGTGGTGCAGCCTCCCTACATGTGGAGCAGGTGCTCTCCAGGACATCAACCCTGACAAATTACTGTGTGAAGCAGTAGCAGAAACTGAAGGTTCTGCTAAAAGCATTCATTGCCTGGCCTGCTGTCCCGCTGATGTTCTGGCAGAATGGATGGGGAACATCTGGAGATATTAATCTGCCCGTTTTGTGTGCAAACAATGAACATCTGCAGCTTCCAAGAGGAGTCAGAGCAAAGCATACGCAGTTTGTCTCTGGCCTCCGTTTCCAGGGCCGTGAATTTCCTGAGGTTGTCTGTTTGATACATGGTTAAGCCAGATGCTGTACAAAAGCAGATTTTCTACAAAATAAAAAACCAGTGACGATTACAATCTCTTCCGTCTCTGATTTTCCCCTATTTCTTCCCTTTTTTTTCCTTTGTATTCTCCATTCATTCTTTTGTACTCAGAGTCCTTATATCCCAGCTTTTTCCACAGTCCTTTTGAGTAATAATTTTATATTATCTCAATATTCTCTGAGTATTTCAGGTGAGGGTTTTTTTTACCCACGACCATTTTCTCATTAAGCACGTTCCTCCTTCCAATTTTTATTTCATTTCCACCTCTCTGCTTTCCACCTAATTTACTCTCCTTCTTGTAAGGCTATCACAGGGATGTTGGTATTTTGAGACAACACTAAGACACCTCAGTCACATGCCAGGATGTTGAACAGCCATGAGTGGCATGTTCATCTGTGCTGTGCTCCTGCTCCGTGCAGAAAATCCTTTATTGCAAAGCCCCTTTGCTGGGCAAGTTTTGCAGACCTGGAGGGGGCCAGTGGTGGAGCAGCCAGCTGTGGAGCAGGGAAGAGGTTTTGGGCCTGAGAGCTGCATTCCTCACTGAAAAGACACGTTTCAGACACAGCTTTGCAATATTGTGCCTGCTGAGAGGGGATGAGCTGGCAGGACCACAGCTCAGTATGGTTAATTATTTATTCTCCCTGGCAACTTTAGCAGAAAGGGGCTTTATTTTAAATTTGAAGTTTTCTGTGTTTTCAGAATGACAGCTGAGGTTTCAAACAAACACTGCTGACAGTTTGTGTTGACATTTAACCACGCGTCTCTCTCACTGATAATAATTCAGGAAATCAGAAGCAATAGCATATAAATGTCATCCCTTCCCACTAATTTGTGTCCCTATCATTCCCACCCCCTGCAACTGGAACTGCATTACTTGACATCACTTATTCTGTGTATTTAATATGCTTTGGTTCTTTGAACAGCCTACCAGGGACACTGAAGAGCAAAACTGTTTTCTAAGCATAGAAAAGTGATTGCAAAGTCCTTCCAGGGCAGGTGTAATGTCTGGGACTGAAATTTGTTTTTCCTCTCTGGCTTTCACTTCAGGAACTTTTCTGTTTCAAACGGAAAAAATGGCAGTGAGACCCTTCGTCCTCTTTCTGGACACCCAGAAAATTCAGAGTTACCGTGGTGGGGATACAGAGAGCAAAAAAACACAGCCAGGGGATATCAAGATGAATGTTCCAGGGTAATAGGATTTGGAGGAAATTTTCCCTGTTAGCAGGTCATTCTGTGGCTGTCACCTCCAGGATTTCTTGTGCTCTCTTTTGAAACAGTGTGAGCCAGGGACAGAAGCAGGACTTCAACAGGGTGGGTAGGTCAGGTCTCTGCAGGAGTTTGCTCTTCAAGCCCCAAGCAGCAGAGTCATTTAACCACTCAAAGTTAATGGAGGTGGGATCATGACTCAATGAGCAATCACTGAATGTGCTTTGGGTGCCCTGGGACACCGTGTGTCCCAAAAGCTGCTCAGCCAGCCACTGGTGTCCTGTCAGGGCCACTGGCACAGCCTGCCCAGAGAGGTGGTGGATGTCCCACCCCTGGAGACACTCAAGGTCAGGCTGGACGAGGCTCTGAGTGACCTGATCTCAATGAAGACATCCCTGCTCATTGCAGGGGGTTTGGACTGGATGGCTTTTTAAAGGTCCCTTCCAACCCAATCTGTCCTATGACACCATGACACCCCTGTCTGCTCAAAGCACCCCTCCTGGGCACCCTCCAGAGCACCCAGCTGCATCCTGCTCTGCTCACCAACCTGCAGAAAGCTGAAACCTGCTGCAAGCCATGCTTTGAACCTCTGCTGGCATCACTGTGCCCTGGTAAAACGATGCCCTCCCTGGAGGATTCCTTCACGGGCACAGGTTGCACCACAGCGGTTTGCCCCAGCCACAAGAGGGTTAACCCAAGGGTTTTGGGACCCTCAAGACAGCAAGAGAGCCAGAAGTATATTCAGACTGAGTCAGGGCCACATGCAATAGGCCTTTGCCCTAAAGCCATGTGTTCCTTCAGGCCATGGGGTCATTTCAGGGGCCCAGGGCTCCACTTGCCTCCCAGCCAGCCTAAATGCATTTCACAAAGCCCATGTGCAGAAAGCTCAGGCCAGGGGTCATGCTTTTGCTTTTCCACTTGGAAAGCAGTATGGACTCACCATTCCTTCTGACTGAAAACCTCCCCATGTCTAATTCTCTGTATCTTTTCTTCCTTCACAAACTATTGATGGAGGATGTTTAGTGCAATCAGTTTCCAAGCCCCCCAGGGGTCATTATTAGCAAATACCTGCTGCTGCAAGCTGCAAAAGTGGTTAGCCCAAGACCAGAAAGGAACTCTGACTGGAGAAGAAAAAGTTGGATATTGTAGGATGAAAGGAACAAAGCTTTCATTATTTTGACAAAATATATTCTCTGCTGAGCCTGATGCTTTCACAACAGGGAGGGTGGTTTGGAAGGCACCATCAAGCAATAAATCACTGTCCTACTGAACTCTTGATACTAAACTCTTGAACACAAAATGAGGCTGCAAATACCCACCTCTCTAACCCAAATTTCCTGGTTTGGATTGCTTGTGTAGCTAGTTGAGAGTTAATTTTTTCTCCCCCAAATGCTTATATTAAACTATTTCCCCCCTATTTTTGTGTTTCCATCATATCCAGACTAATCTAAGCTGATAGGCAAGAGTTTCTAATACCCCTAAGCATATTAATAATGCTTCTCAACCCTATCTCCCTGAATTATATTTCTTGCTTTTCCCTTAAGGATTCTTTGAACTTCAGAAAAGATTTCTCATGTGATAACTGGACAGTAAAGATAAAATATGCTCTTACATTCCCTTACTGGACAAGATCAGTGCTGTCCAACAGAAAGAGCCCCAGAGATTGAGGCACTCCCAGCCAGGACACATCACCAAGGGGCTTGGATTAAAAGAAAGATTTTAAAATACTAAGCATTCAGTGGGTTTGTGGCTGAGGACTCTCCTTTCAGAACACTGATGAGTTACTGGCCAACAGTGAAGGGATCATCAAGACAAACTACAGTGTAAGACAAAAAAAATGCATTGAAGGGAAATACTGCCCAGACTTTAATTATTGTCACCCTTTTAACACCTTTTTTCTCTTTCTCTACTCCAAAGAAGAGTTGCTCCATCTGAAGACATTCCTGCCATACACAGTCATGCTGGAATTTTCTGTAGGGAACTTATTAATCCCAACACACTTTTTTGGGCCCCGAGCAGGAGTAGCTGTGTGTGGTGCTGTGGGATGATCTAATGCTCCCTGCTGCACTCCAGATTTATGGGTAGGGAGAGTTGACGAGTTTTGGTCAAGAGAAAGCTTTCCTCTAAGTCTTAAATTATTCTCCCACTGAGGAAACAAACAAACATGGGGAGAAAAAAATCCCCCAGCAGAGTTAGGCATCCCCAAATGGTTGATTTATTTGGACAAATGCATTTCAGTGCTAATTATGGATTTTTCATACAGTATTGACAAATGTCCCTGGGGATCATTTGTAAAAATTGGGGTGTCTTATAATGACAGGGGTTTACTTGGCTTCCTGCTGGTGTTAAATGTTGGCTTTGTGGGCCAAAGAGAAATGATATTGCTTGGTTTTATGGCCTGAGGTCTCGTGCAAAGGCCATTAAAGTGAGGGATGGCGCTGGAGTGGCTGCAAAGGGCTCTTGTGGTTTGGGGCTCAGTGTCTTCCTCATCCAGGGAACATCCCTGCTTTCCTCAAGTGCCTTTTTCTTCTTTCTTTTTGTAACCACAATAGCCATGAAAATTAATTGCATCCTCCCATGGCCCAGCCTCGTTCTCCTTCGGGGTATATTTTTTGATGTCAGGTCTTTGATTCTGGGTGATCTGGGTTGCTCTGTCCAAAGGGGCTGATCCTGCTGACTGTCACAGCTTTCAGACTCAGTCAGGGGCAGGGCAGGAAGCAAAACTGGAGGGTTGCAACACCCACTGAAAGGAGCTCTGCTGAGTTTGAGAGAGGGCAAGTGGCAATCGTTAGCCCCTTGGGTGGTCAGCTTTTCAAAAAGATATCAGATACTAATAAATGTTGTCTACTCAGGCCTAGCTGGTGTTTTAAATCATATTATAAACAGAGACTATTCCTGGCTGATCAGATTACATTGTTTGTGATGTGCTATCTTTTTCCGTATACAAAATCCTACTGCATTCTTTAAATATTTTGTGATAAATTAAGGGAGGAATAAAGTTCCTGAGCTTTCAGCCGCTTTGTACTGTCTATACATCCATGTGAAATAATAAAACGAAACACGAGACCGAATATTCTACTTGAAATATTAAATTTAACCTAGTTTTAAAGACATGAGTGCCTTTTACATGAGTTTATATTGGTATTAAGTACGTCATGTTATCAGTCAGGGGACAATACTCTGTTCAAATATGGATTCAGATTCTCTGGGTAAAGATAAAAAGCAACAGGCACTGAGCAGAGGGAAAGTTTACAGTTTGATCAACTGCTTGACCACAACAGAATTGCTTGTGATATTCCATCGCATTTCTGTGGAGGTTTGTACTACACTGTGGGACTGAGGGCAAGTTTCCCAGTGTGCCCTTTCCCAGGGATTTAAACCCAAAAATCCGTGGAGCCACTAGTGCCCCTCCTGTCCATGAAGGTCCCAGGCAACATGGGCCATCTTTTCTGTGTTTTGGGTTTTCCTGCTGCTTCAGTCCTAATAAATGTTTCACCTCTGTTTAGTTAAGCTTGGAAACTGTGCAACCCAAAGCATACACAAGCCCCTGAAATATTTCCTCACAATAGTTTAAAACCTCTTCTGTTTATATGTCATGGAAAATCCGATGTTTAAAGTGCAAAGGGTAATGCTGTACATTGCTTTCAGGGGGAGCTGGACAATGTCCAGGGCTAATGTACTCCAGTCATACCAATTCCTAGAGAAAAGGCACAAAATCAGAGAAACCAGAAGTTTAGATGACTCAAATAAAAATTTCTTGGCCATGTCCTGAATGGTAGGTTTGTTTAACTTGGTGTTTACGTGCATGTAAATATAAACACACACACACATAGAACTCTCTGAAGAGTCAAGTGTTTGCACTGCCAGATTCAACAGTAGGGATTCTCTAAGTGATTTTTACTTTGGTTTTCCAGCCAAGAGATTGCACTGATAGCTTAGTCTCTGGCCATACCACACACACAAATTTCATATATGTATCGTGAATCCTCATGTCTCCAGGACCCCTTCATGTGCTTTAGAGAGCAAAGGATCATCTCTGTGATGGACTTCTCTCCCACCCAAGGCCTCAACTAACCAGCTACCAGCTCCATCTGTTCTGGCAGACAGAAAGAGAGGTCCAACACAGCAGAAGATGCATTTTTTATGTTTGGGAGAACAGGCTGTGAAGTGGGAATTTGCATCCTTATTAGGTCAACCTAGCAGTTATTAATGTGACATGATGTCACAGGAGAAGCCCGGGTTTTGAGACTGATTTTTGTTTGGAACTCCTTGCAATGTGTTGGTTTAAGAGTTCTGTCAAGTGTCTCAGTGAGTTTTGCATGATCCTTTTCCTTTTGGAGTTTCCAGCCTGACTTGTATGTATGTAGGGGTGGAGAAAGGCTGGCACGTGCCAGGGTGCCATCTGGACAGAAAATGGGGAAGGATAGTTCCAAAGTGAAACTTCTCTTTCTTCCCCCATCAGGATTTCCAGGCGTTTTAGATGGGTACTTCAGGGATGGCATTTGGAGTATGACACAAGGGAGATAAACTGCAATGGGGAAATGTGGGCGCTTGCAAGTGTGAGTGTGCAAATACACATGGGAAAGTTGTTGATGATTTGTCCCTGAACTGTGGGGGGATTTGTGAAAATGGAATGGGGTTTTTTTACTAGAAACAGATTTCAGACCTCCCTTTGAAGAGTTTGCCTGTAATAATTTGGGACGTGGAATCATCAAGAGGCTGTGGCATTTGAACTCAGCAAAACTGCCATCCACACAGACCCATCTGCCCAACAGCATCAGCCATGGCACACACGTGGAAAAAGGCACCTTCCGAGGGGTGAAATGCTCCTTAGAAAAGACACAGCAGGTTTGCTGAATGGCTTCATTCGTTGCTCTGGGTTTTTACAGATTAGCACTCTACTCTCAGTGCCCACTCCTGGCCCTGGATGATGCTGCACAGGGGCTGAACACCCTGTGAAGGACACACACCCCCCCTCCAGCCCTGCTACGTGCTGCCCTGTCCCATCAGGCAGGGACTCGCTTCCAGCTGGGTCGAATGCCACGGCCGTGTGAACTTCACAGCAGCAGCAGCAAGGATCAGCCCTGGATCTTGCTCTCAAAAGCACATGTGCCTGATTTCCCCCCAGGGAAGGCTTGCTCAGAGCTGCCAGAGCACGCAGTTCAAAGGGCTCTCAAAGGCAAACCAGATTCCTGCTTCCCTTCCATGGCTTTTGCTTCTCCTCTGGCAAGACAATTGGTTCTTGCATGGGAGGGTCTCGCACACCCTCTGAACGGGAATAGTGCCTTGTGTGCTCTGACTGAGGAGGAATAACCTGGATTCTCTGTAATAAACAGTGGACAATGAATTTTGAAACTGTTCTGCAGTGCTGGCTGGGCCACCAGAGTGAATCAGCTCAACCAAGGTCTGCTGGGCAAAAAGAGACTAAACCCAAGAGTGGAAGGACAAGGCACCTTCAGCGTTCATGGAATGTTGTAAGGAGACAATGGCAGGGCAAGAAGAAGACCAGAGATATCGGAGACAGCGGGCTTGTAGGAACACACCGTCCCAGGGAGGAGAAGACAGCTCCTCCAGGGAACCAGAGTCACTGGGAATGCACTGAAGAAGTCAAGGGATGGCTGGCTTTTAAGGAAAGCAGAAGTGAACATCAGCTGTTCAGTTTTAAAAACATTTCTTATGAGATGCACGATTCTTTTTGGTAAAGCAGCTGTCATTTTGGTTTCTTTCAGACTGAAGGCTTCTGAAAGGGAGATCTGCAAGTGCTGGATTCCAATTATTGTGCTGAGAATGACATGCCAAGACATAAGTACCCAAACCAGTGTGAACTCCAGAGTACTGTCTGCTAATGTGAATAAATGTAACATAGTTCAAACACTGGGAATACTGCTACCCACTGAGACAGACAGTGTTTAAGGCAAGGCTGGATGTGGCTCTGAGCAACCTGGAAGGTGTCCCTGCCCATGGCAGGGGGGTTGGAATTAGATGGTCTTTGAGGTCCCTTCCAACCCAAACTCTTCTGTGATTCTATGAACCACCCTTAGCACCCCTGAAACCCTAAACAGTTCAGCAATCCCTGTACCCTTGAGCTAATCCCCCTCCAAATCAGGAGGATTCTCAGGGAAGCCTCTAAAGTTAAATATATGCTGAAGAGTCTGGGCAGGGAGAGCACCCAAAGGGAAAAGTAGCAGGATCTCCAGAGCATGAATCTGTCTAGCAGGGGAGTTCTCCTAATCCTGAAGCAGCCCTTCCCAAGCAGAGTGGGTGTGTGCCTTCCTGCCCCAGGGAGCTTCTCAGCCCTAAACTCACATACAAGCACCAGCATCTCTGTTGGGACATTTCAATGCAAAGGAAATGGCAGTAAGGCTCTAGCTGCCCTTTCTTTCCATATGGCAGCAGGGTACTTCTGTTTTATGTGGTTTAGACAGAAAGAAAAAGGATTATGTAGCAACAGGACCCCAATGAATAATGCAAAAAGATAGACCAGCAATCGAGTAAGAGCAAGATTTGGTTTTCCCTGTTTTATACCTCATTGTTGTGAAAGAATTGTCTCCTTTTGCATAGAGGCTGAGCTCCAGACACTGCAGAGTAGATTGGTGCTGTTTGAAACCCCAGATGTGAAAACTATATGAGGAAAATAAACTTAAGTGGGCTGTTTGGGTCATCTATGTGTATTTATTAGGCATGTCTGTCCTATGAACCTGCAAAAGTGCCTTCCCAATGCTGTGAATGCGAGCAGCTCAGAGCTGAAAACACCATCAGGTAGAGAGGAGAGGTTCAGGTTAGCTCAAATTTGCAATTTGCTCTGATATAATCTGAACATAATCTAAACACGGAGTCCTGTGAAGGACTTCAGGTGTTCCAGATGCAACCCCAACACATGTTAAACCTGTTATTCCCACTAACTATGCTGCATGTCCAGAGCATGGAACAAATATCTGTTCTCATTTTGTAAAGAGAGCAGAGCTTGTTGCTTGTTCACAGTAAATACATCGTAATTACAGCAGGCACAAATCACCACTGGTACTTTAATCCACTGTTTTGCACCCAAGTCTCTTGGCTCTGCCCCCAAATTCCCTGTGGGACAAAGGGGGATGGACAATGGCCCAGTAATGAACTGGGATTTCCTGAGCTTGCCAAGCTACCTGCCACTAAAACGTAGCCAAAGTAGCCCAGCCCAGATCAGTCTCGCTCAGAAAAGCCCTGGGAGGACAAAGCCCTGTATTTCCACTGTCATAAACCAGTTTAGCCTCAAGCATAAGAGCCTTACAATTACATAATTGCATGTACTCCTTGTAGTCAGGGAAAGAAAAATTACTTATCTCCTCTGAGCAAAGGTCCAGGAGTCCCTTGAGAAACAAAATGTCAGGGAAGAAGAATCTCCAGGGTACTGAGCATTCCCAGAGGAAGTGAAGGACACGTTTCTTCTCAGGAGATTTTCCCACCGTCAGAAGGCAAGGTCGTCACGCAGTTTACATTACAACAACAAAGAATGACCAGAGACCAGGAGCGAGAGATCAATTCAGCTGTTTTGGCATGTGGGTGCTTGGGTTTGGGGTTTTTCCCTAGTTTCTAATCCTGAAATGAAATACCCACAAGCAGTATTTTGTATTATTTTCCTGGTGGTGTGGATTTCTCTTTGCCATTTAAAGCAGAAGAGCCGGGATTGCAAGGCAAGGTCTCCTGGGTATCAAAACCAGACCACAGTGCACACATCCCCTTCTAACATACATTGCTATACTGGGTGAAAGAAATTGGAAGACACTGTAAAGTTGTAAGAATTCCATCCACAGGAACTGGTTTACTGCTGAACTCTCCCATGGAACATGGCCCAGAGAACAGGAAAGGGAGACTTCCCTTTGTGCCCTTCGTGCATCAGCCCAAACTGGCTTTGGCACCAACATGGAGAAACACCTGGACACCCAAAAGAGATGTCCTATTTCATATAGTCTTTTTTCCTGAGACCTAAACCCCAACATGTTGAGGAGAAGGGCAATCCTTTGATTATCTTCTTTTCCTATAATAAAATGAAGTCCTGGGAAATTGCTTTGCTTTCCTCAGTTTAGTCCTAAGTCTTGGTTACCCCCACATACACATGCACACCCCAGCTTTTCTTCTCTCACCTTCATTCCTTGTCCTTATGTGGGCAGCTCAGTGTCAGCCTGGAGCTCCTGCATTCTCAAATATCTGTGGCCTGAAACGTGACTGAAGATGGCAGGCTTATTTTGTTAATCCAAAGATTTAACCCAGATTTTGATGTCATGGTAAGGCACCTCTGGGAATCTTTCCATGCTTTTTGTTTCTCTCTGAAATCAGGGAATCACAGAGGCTGAGACAGAGATACTTTACATTAGTCTTTCTCTCCATGTCATTTTTCATTGGAATCATGCCAAATCTGGACCTCATGCTGGAAATATGTTCATCACACCAAATGAAACAGGCAGACTGTCTCTGACAGACTATGGGATGGAAATACAGCCATAGGAATTAATTCTCATTATTGACCAAACCTGGAGGCTGTTTATCAGTCTGGCTTTACAAGAAGCCTACAAAGCATAGAAATCTACAGACATGCTCTCCTTTCCACCCAGTAAAAGGCTTTGGGAGAGTGGAAAATTAGAATAAACATTCTTTACTCTGTGTGTATATATCTACATAAACACATGGGCATATGCAGCTCAAGGAACAATTTAAGCAGGGAAGATTAACAGATACTCTATATTGGTCCTGTATGTTGACCTTCTGAAAACTCCAGTGGATTTCTTCTGAAAGCCTTTAAAAGATGAATTCTGGCCTCCTCTGCCTGGATGGGAGAGGATGGAGAGCAGATGAAGGCTCATGGGAGAAATCCCACATGTTCTCTCTGGTAGAACAGTATTAAGAAATAAGCCACTGGGCCAGTAGGTCATCCTTGAGTGGTAAGGAGCCATTGGCTCATGCCTCGTGCAGAAGGCAAGGTATATTGCAGCATATTTCTTGCTGCACTCATCAGTGAGAGGCAATCCTTCACCAGCCACTTTTGCAATACATGCCCTGAATTTCCCAGCAGATGTGTTGATCCAGAACTTAGCAATGTCCTGCACCAGTGAACGGGATGGGATAGCACTCCCATGAAACTCCCTTGCCTTCCTCATGGTCTTGTCCCCCTTTTGGCTGAGACAGGCAGAGCTGGTCAGGGACAAACAGACATATTCAATAAACAAACCCATCATTTTGTTTGATGAAGAGAAAAATGGTGGGTGGCTGGATGAAGAAACTTCCCTGACTATGAAGGGTAGTTGGGAGCATTGCATTCTTGAGTCTCTCTGGCCTGTCACCTTGGGGAGTTCATTTCCACATAAATCAGATGTTAACAAGACAGGGGAAAACTGTTCTCACTGTTACAAAGGAGGCAGCTGGCCAGCTCAAAAGGACAAAATCTCTATTCCTCTGGGACGTATGGAAATGGTCATTACAAGACAATATTTATTTATAAACACACTTGGCCCAGTCAATTGGGCTTGAATATATAGAGGAATGGAGCTCATTAGCAAGATAAAGCTTTCCCATGACCTATAGAGGACACTGCATAGGGACCACAGATGTTCCGTATTAATAAGCTGGAAAATTTATGTCAATGGCCACGAAAAGCTCAGTTGGAAAATAAGTAAATAAATAAATAAGGAGGTCACCAGCAAAGACAAGGTTAAGGACACTGGGAAATGGATCTTCCAGGATACTTAACCTTTATTTATTTAATTAAGCGGAACAGATCCTGACCTCAACTGCATGTGTCTCTCCTGAGCAACCCTGCTGAAGTTACCAGAATTACTCTGGGTTTGCACCAGCACAGGGCTGGGCAGATGGCAAACCATCCCTTGGCAATGGGATTCACCCGAGCAGGGCCAGGAGAGGGGCAGGCAAGAACTGCTTCTGAAGTACGTGCCACTTTCTGAATCAGGTACGGAAAAATCTCTGTCCCCGTCAGACAGAGCTGCATAACCTACACCATGGAGCTTCTCCACACCCAATTTATGGCCTGTTTTAAGAAGGAAAGCCAGAAAAAGCTACACAAAGCCCGTGGACCCTCTGCTTGCACCAGCTCTGAGCCTGCCCTGAGCAAATGCAAACAACCCCAGGTCCAAGTCACCTTCCCTCAGCGCCTTCTGAGAGACACCCAGCAAGGACTACTGTTTTCTCCAACCACTGGAAGGGATTTCTACTGCAAGGGCAATTACTGAAGGATTTTTTTCTTCTCCTGTGAGCTTGTTATAGTTTACACTGAGAGAAAAAAAAAACCCTCAGTGTTGTTTTACACGATCATTTTCTTTAAATTGGTTTTGTTTCAACTTTGCTAGGATTTTTTTTTGAGCAGTTAAGAAGGAACAAACCAATCGAAGGGCATAGAGGTTCATAGGCCCTCTCTGGCCTACGACAATTCAAAAAATTCCCACTATTTTTCAGTGCCAAGGAGAACATTTTCATCTGGAGTGAGTGTCTTAATATCTGCAACGTGGATTTTGTTGGATATGGTATATTCGATTCTGTCTTTGATCCTTTGACTCTTCCTGGGGACTTCTGCAATCGAGATCATGATCATTTATTAGTTCCAATAAAAATATAAGAAAGAGATCAAACTATCAGCACCTGTAAGAGAATGTTTAGACTGTATTGCCCCCGGCATCAATTCCCACTCGTGGCTGGCCTCCACTGGGCCCCACGGCACAGAGGACAAGTGTTTGATGCTGGCAGTTCACCCCAGTCCCCATCACTGCCCACCCACCCACACCACACATTGTGTCTGTGAGGACCTGGTGGGAGACACCGTCAAGTGCTTTGTTGAATTAAAGCCAAAGAATTAATTGAACTAAAGCCACTGATTTTCCCTCATCTACCAAGCTGGTCGTGTCATCACATGAGGTCACAGGGTCAGTCAGGCACGATCTCCCCTTTGTAAATCTGTGCCTGACTATTCCTAATCACCTTCTTGTCCTCTTGTCCGGAAAGAATTTTCAGGCTGAGTTGCTCCCTCACCTTGTCAGGGATTAAGGTGAGGCTGGGTGGTCTGTAGTTCACCAGATGGTCCCTCTTGCCCTTCCTGAAAAGAGAGGTGACATTTGCTTCTTCCAGTCCTCAGGAACTTCCACTCACTGCCACAACTTTTAAAACATAATTCCCAGTGGCCTCACAATGGCATTGGCCATCTCTTGTGGGAGCAATATATCAGGATCTATGGACTTATGTGTGCCCAATTTGTTTGTTTTCACATTTACTCATTCATTTCAATAATTTTTTGACTCATTTCTCTTCTAGAACTGGTGCTGCTGAACTTGGCATCTCACAGCCTGCAAATTTTACGTCCACAAACAAAACAGAGTCAAAACTTAGGGACTTCTTCCACCCTGCAGCCTTCACTCTCTGCTTCATCCCTCAAGGTACCCCAGTTTATAAGCCAGAAAGCACAGGAGGTGAGCCCATTCTGATGTTGCTCTTTGTAAGGAGAGCCCGGAGCTGGCCTGTTTGTGTGCACTGTTCCCTCTCTCTGCCCTTGGACCAGCCAGAGGCATTTCCAAAGCAGCCCTGCCTGTCTGGCGGCGAAGCTCTCCGTTCTCACAGAGCCCATCCTGTGTGCAGTGAGAAACACTGATTCATCCCGTTCCTCATCTTCCCATGTGAGATTCTGAGCAACCCACAAAGGGAAAAACACCATCACAATGCAACCTTTCTTTCCAAATCCTCTGCTGTCCCTGGATACCACAGGAGCCCGTTGCAACCACAGTAGGGACAAAGATATTTATTTTGATTTATGCTTTCCTATCTGCTCTCCCTTAGCCACAAGGAACTGATCCCCAAGCAGACGTATCTTGTCTGCGTATCTCTGCTCCCCAACCAGACAGTGACCTATTTCAGAAGTCAAACTGAGATCAAATGTTACTCTCTGGTTCGTGGGTTAAAAAAAAAACCCCAACTTTGAATCACAAGAGGAACTAGAGGAAAAAGATGTCCATCCTGCACACTGCTGTGTTCACAGTGAGTACGGCTGTTCCTTTCCCACACATCTTTGCAGTTTGTTTGTTTTTTTGATTAAGCTAACATGCATTTCAACAGCTGGATCCCTGAGAGTTTTAAAACTTATATAGGAGGAGGCTAACCCATTAACAAGAAAGTAGGGCTGGGAGAAAGGAGAATTATAACCTGGCAGATGCTGAATCTTGTTTTTCTCGTAGTGTGGTGAGATAAATGGGTGTGCAGAGATTTCACAAAGCCCAAAATGACAACACAATGTGTGTCTGCCCAGAGAGGCTGTGGCTGCCCCATCCCTGGAAGCATCCAAGGTCAGGTTGGATGGGGTTTGGAGCAACCTGGGCTAGTGGAAGGTGTCCCTACCCATGGCAGGGGTTTTGGAATGAGATGAGCTTTAAGATCCCTTCCAACCCAGGCCATTCTGTGATTCTATGATTCTATGAGGTGTTGATCTGATTAAAAAAAATATTGCTAATCTAAAAGAAAAAGGAAAAGGAGACAAGGAGAAAGAGATGGAGATGGAGAAGAAGAAGGAAAAGGAAATGGGAATGGGAAGCAGGAGGAGAAAGGGATGAGGAAGGGCAAGAAAAAAGAGATAAAGGCCTCAGTCAACAGTCCTTGTTTCAGTAAATTAAAGCTGGAGCCGCTGACCAAAAACAAGTCAGTTTTAAGGTTGGGTCTGAGTCCCAGATTTCATCTTCGTGGTAGCTCATGGCCAGACTGAGGCTTTTAAATGAAGGTACAGAAATACCACAGCGATAGAGCCTCCCTATATTTAAGGGTATTTAGACTAGAACCCTATAACCTCAGATTCTTGCCACATCTCCCTTTCTGTTGCACCACTAAAGCTTCAAGTTTTTGATGGGTTTTCCTGTGTGCAACATCCATGACAGAAGAATGATGGCACCCCAAAGCCGCTGGCTGAAGTGAACAAGCCAACAATTTGCCTTTGTTCAGTGTGTCATCAGAACATCAATTAAATAAATATTCTGTTTCTCTTTATGTTCCTTGTCAAAATAATGCAGAACTTTGACTTACCAGGAGCAGATTAAATGCAACACTTCTATAGTCTGTTGCTTGGATGACTCATCTTTCTAAATCAGATCTGCTGGCTAATTGTCTTAGGTGGAAACCAGTGAACCTCTAAAAAATGGGTCAAAAAGGGTTGAGAGTTAAGCAGGCTGAGAATTAATTCTCTGGCTGAGAATTGGGCAGCTTCCTAGTACCTGCCCTGAGATTGATTAACCCAAATCTGTGCCACTTTTTAGGGCTATGCATATTCCTAGTACTGGAGGTATTAAGTCAGTGGGTACCAGGGGCTCAATCTGATTCCAAGGGAAATAAAAGGAAACTATTTCTCAGGTGGGTTGCTCTAGAAATAGCCAAGAGCATGTGGAAGAATCACAGAGTCATTTAGGTTGGAAAAGACCTCCAAGGTCACCAAGTCCAGCCTATGATGGATGCCCACCTTGTCCCCCAGCCCAGGGCACTGAGTGCCACGTCTAGTTATTTCCTGGGCACCTCCAGGGATGGGGACCCCAAACCTCCCTGGGCAGCCCCTTCCAAAGCCTGAGAAAGGAAAGAAAGGCTCTGCCTGGTTATCAAACACTGCACTAGCACAGTCTTTTGGCCAAAGCTTGTTCAAAGAGCAGAGGAGACAGGGAGAACATTAAAGAAATCACGAGTTTACATCAATTCAGGATGGAGGCACAGTTATCTCCAAACAACAAAAAGATAATGTTGCTAAGTGGAGATTCAAAGGTGACTTGGCTGTTAAACTCACCAAGGAAGGAAGGATTAAAATCTTAAAAGCAAAGATAATCACTGGCTAATATTGCAAAAGCAATTGATGTGCCAGCTGTAACTAATCCATGACACACACCCCAATAATTTCTTCCAGGATGTACCATGCCAGAGAACTCCCTCAGCAAATGGGATGCTGAGGGAGGGGGTTCTCAGGAACTGTCCTGGCCAGTCCCAAGGGACCAGTTCTGGTATGTCCCCTAAGCCCAGGAAAACAGGGATTGGAGGGGGTAAACCACTGAATCAAAATGAGTGATGCTTCCTGAACAGAAACTGGTGAGTAGTTCACAGTGGAGCAGGCCAGGGAAGGACAGAGGCTCATTTTAAAAAGCAATCATTTAACCTGATGGTGAGAATTCTTGTGGTATGTTTCAACTGACCCATTCAGGTCCCATTAAAAAGGTCAAAACTGCACAGCCTTGCCCAGTTCTTTGATCTTGTAAGTGCAGTTTTGCCTTATTAAACAAAAGACCTTCAGTTTAGTCTAAACTATGCCTGGACTTGGTGGCTGACCTTCTCATAGGCACCAAGCCCTGAGCTGCTTCAGCTGGTAACCATACATGCTGGCAAGAGTCTCCTGCAGCAAATAAAATCTGATGTTCTAGGGCTTTTAGGACACTTTTGCAATTCTTGAGTCCTTTGCCACAAACGAAGGGGACCAGAAAGCCTGTTCTCCTGGCTGGGAAGCAGAAAAACATCACCCAAGCTCTAGTCAACAAATCTGGTTCATGTGTGGAGTTTAAATAAAGGATGCAAAAACTCACACCTCTTCCAAAAGCAATACTCCTAGTGCTTTACAGAAGAGCTATTCTTATCTAGACACCAAATATGAATGAACGTGTAGGAAAAGGCTTCTTGACAAGATCAGAGGTGGCAGCAACAATCCAGACTACTGCCATTTGGGAGAGATAGGATTGCAAGGAGAAACCAGCAGTTCCCTGAGCAGCCAAAAGGATGGCATTTAATTTCACGGGGATTTTGTGGGTTTAGTGCCCAAGGATGTAACATTTCCAGATGATATGTGGTATAATTGGGCATTTATTTATAAGGGCAGTTTCTTATGCAGGTTCTGTACTGACTGGCAAGGTGAAGGCTCATACTGCAATTCTTTCCTCAGTAAAAACACTAATCAATTTTCTCTCTTCTACTTGGGTACTTATTTTCACAAAACCTGTAGAGTCTTAATTACCCTCAAAACCTCTACTGAGAGCACTGTCCAAACATTTCTGGAAGGCTTTGGGCTGCCCTGTCTTCTAAGCATCTGTCATATGCTCCTTTGGGCACCACTTTTCCAGGCTCAGGCTTCCAACCTCATTTAATCCTTCCAATCTCATTTAATCCTTCCACTTTACTGACAATCTTTGCTTTGTTTCTGACCCTTTCAGTTCTACCATGTCTTTTCTGAACTGAGAGGACCAGGATGCAGCTTTCAAGGTATACCACAGATTCATTTAGTTTTCCTTTCTTAATGATGATTCCCAATATTCCCATGCCAGGGAGCATTTGAAGCAGAGGTCTCCAGAAAGGATGCTGCAATCTGTGTTCCTGAAATGCAAGAAACAAGGGGTGAGCATTTTGCAAGCAATAACTAACTACCCTTTCCCATGAACAGTTTCAGGGACAGCTGTGCAAACAGATTAACAGGAAGTTCAAACTCTCTCTTACCTTTGAAAACCTGAGTTCAGGTTCAGCTTCTCTTGTAAAGCACTGAGACAGATTAAGGGTCATTACTTGGTTACCAACATCATTAGGTGCTCAACGAGTTAGAGCCTGCATCTGATGGTTTGGAATAAAATCTACAGAGACAAGGTAATTAAACTCATGATTTCCACTCCCCATGTTGGTGTTGGGGTCAGGGCAAAGCATCGCACAGTGGTTTGGGCTGAGTAAATCACTTTCTGCATCAGGTCCCCCCAACGGTGTCATGACCTAAAAGAGAAAGGATTTTCTCCAACAGAGCAGGAGAGAGGGAGGCTTTTCTGCCCAATTTATCAGCCCGAGAAGCTCCAGGATGGGCACAACAGAGCAGGATTGGCACAAGCAAAGCAGGCTGTGCCACCCAACTTCATGCCCAAAGGAGTGCAGCGGTGCTGTTGGGGGGTCCCACAGTGCCCACCCACACCCAGGTGCTGTGTCCCCACCACCTCTGGTCTCCTGTAGACTTGCACCATGGGGATGGCTCTCCACGGCTGTTTGAACCTGCAAACCCTGTGCCAGCTTGTTGAGCAAACCCACCTGCCAAGGGCGATGACAGATGATAAAGCTGCAGGTGCTCTGCCTTGTTTGTCCTTAGCCGTGGTGGAAACGTGCTGGCAGAGCAATGTTTGACACCCCCATCAGCGGGCAAAGCCACTCTCGGGGCACTATTTACACAAAGGGCTCATTTCCCTTGAGTGAGTTTGCTTTGACGTTGTTGGGAGACCTTTGGTGGCCGAGAGTGACACGTGGCCAACCCGCTGGGGCATCCTCCGAGCCCACTGGGCACAGGTTGGGGGCCCAGGCTGCCAGAATCAAAAAAGAGCCCTTCCCACAGCACCTTATCAATTTGTGGTGCTGACTGAGCAGCGTGATTACTTTTCCATAGCTGGGAAGGCTGACTAACCTTCCCTGAACCATAAATCTCGGGACAGTTCGAACCAAGAGGGGTTTCTGCAAAAATAGACCACAAAGAATGCATCAGAGACGGGAGGCTTTGCGTCTTTTACAGCTTCTTGACCTCTTCTGGCTGGGTTTTTTTACCAATGGGAAGGATTAAAGGGAGTACCGTGGAGCCTCCGAGCAACACGATGAGCAGTTTGCACAGCTGTCCTCAGTCCTGTCTCTAAAGGAGACAGATTTTTTTGGCCTTTCATGGATTTATGCTCATTTTTCAGAAGCTTGGCTTCGCTGGCACCAGGCTGGGATAAAAAATGGAGGAAAAGGGCAAGAAGGGAACACCCGAGAAGACAACTGTTTTGCCAGGGTTTAACTTTTGGTGATCAGTTGTGGTGGCTGAGCTGGGTCCAATAAAGCACAATACCGAGTGGTGATTGCACGCACAGCAATGCAAGATTCATGACAATAAACCAAGTGCTAATGCAACACATCCTGCAATACCAACAATAGGAAAACTTTGCCTCAAGCCAGGGAAAAAGCCTCCTACTGTTCAAAACTGTATTTGTTTTATGAGGTTGTTTCTTTGTCAGGTATTTTGCCTGATAATATAAGATAGAATTTTATATATTATGTAAAATAGCTTTTACACTGTGGGAGAAACGCACTCAGTTTACCAACTGACTCTCAAAAGGCTTCATAAATTTACGAACTGGACTAGGAAAGATTGCAGAATGTGAAAGTGGCTCTTGCATCAGGGTGAGTTTAATAATCAAATAATTCTTCATCTTAGATTACAACTAATCACATATCGGGGTCACTCCCTTTATGCTCATACACTTTTAGCTACATCATCATATTCACTGTTAATTGGAATGAAACTGCAAGTTTGCTGAAGTGCAAATACTGTTGTTAATTTAGACACAGAGGGGATTCTAGTTTTGCATCCCATTCTGATTTTTTGTGCGTGTAAACCTCGGTTGTTCATGTGCTGCCTGTGCAGGGACTTGGTTGCAAAGGTGAAGAAAACACTTGTGCAGAACCATGTTTGGACATTGGTCCAATGAACACAGATCCATTGTTGCGATTTTGTGAGTTTTCTGTTTGATAAAAACAATAATTATTGGGGAATGCAAGAACAGGGGACTGGCCAAGACACTTTTGAATGTTCACTAGCTTAAATTTTGATCTACTGGAACTGAACCAATGGAAGGCAAGGCAAGGCAAGGCAAGGCAAGGCAAGGCAGGGCAGGGCAAGGCAAGGCAGGGCAGGGCAGGGCAGGGCAAGGCAAGGCAAGGCAAGGCAAGGCAAGGCAAGGCAAGGCAAGGCAAGGCAAGGCAAGGCAAGGCAAGGCAAGG
>JAWWMP010000041.1:56717381-56733902 GCA_035047865.1 Dendrocincla tyrannina
AAGCTGTGGCTGCCCCTGGATCCCTGGGAGTGTCCAAGGCCAGGTTGGATGGGGCTCTGAGTGACCTGGGACAGTGGAAGGTGTCCCTGTCCATGGCAGGGGCGTGGAATTAGATGGTCTTTAATGTTCTATCCAACCCAGACCATTCTGTGATTCTATGATAGTGTTCCCCAGAGCAGTTCTGGTGTCAGCATTAAAATATACACGAGCCTTTCCATGACATGCAGGGGATCACTATTGATCCCTTTGCACAACTTTTGTACTGAATGCTCCTGAGCTCTCAGTACACTGATCGAAAGGAGAAGTCAAAGTAAACTTTCTTTATAAATGCGATACTCATTTTTTGTTTCATCTTTGTCTTTCACTTGTACTTCCAGATGCTGGGGCTCAGCACTGAACCTCTGGCAGGCAGAGCACAGAGCTGCTCTGCACATCTCCATTAGCCCTTCCTGCCCTGCCTTTGTTCCGAGGGGACTGTTCTGCAAATGGATTGTCTTCCCAATTACTTTTTCTAAAGCCACGGCCCACCTGGGAACATTAAAGGAAGCTCAGATTGGCTTAGAAGCCTTGCAAGCTCCAACCTTTTCCATATGCAAACGAGCCAGTGGCAGTATTGACCCTTCTCTATCAATCAGCCCACAGAACAGCCTTCCTGGGCTTGCTTGTCTTAGTTTTTGATACACCCCCATGCCTGTGTGCACATCCAGAGGTAGAGCCACAGATCCCACCCTGACAGCAGGTTCTCCTGAAGGCTTTCCCTGAAGGCAGTGATTGCCAAACATTCCAGAAGCATAAAACAAAAGGTGACTTCGATGACACATATCAACCGAGAAAGCTTCTTACTATTCTGAGGCAGTTAGAAAATGACTCATTCTTACAGACAGCAATATGCATTTCTCATGTCTATCTATTCTAGTAAATGTAGATATCTCTTTCAACCCCCTCTTGCATCCTGACCTCGTTTAAACACTGCAGTACCAAAAAGCAGCCCCCCACAGGCTGACTGTGTGCAGACCCAACGCCGCTCCTTGCTGTGGATTCTCATTTCTCTGCTTCTTCTTTTGTGCACCTGATTTGGAAACGCCTTGGAAATGCTTTCCTTTAGACGAGGGGAAATAAACCTGCTCAGCTGGGAAAGGAATGAAGAGATGGGGAATAAGGGAGATGGAAGTGCTCCTGCAACACTCATGCTGCAAGCTCTCTGCAGAGCTGTGCCGTCAGTGTTCAAGCCTACTCTCCTGCCTATTTTTAGGACCTGGCCTGCCTAAAACCTCCTTTCTAACTATAGCACAGATCAATAAGGTGGAGCACTGATGAGTCACATTTTTACACCCTTGCCTTTTCCCCTAACCCATTGTTTTATGAGAATTGTTCCTTTTAAAGGGGATTTCTTCTCGTAGCATCCGTATTAAAGCAGCAGCCTTGCAGAACTGCAGGCAGCTGAGTCATCCCAGAGGATGCACAGGTTGGCTATAAAAAGAAGGGTTTGTTTTTAAGGAAAATAGGGATATGGAGTGTTTTCAGTGGGGTTATGGAACAACTGGCACCTGGGCAGGGAAGGTGCTGTAAGTCAGGGTATAACAACCCAGCAGGACTTTTTCTTGTCAATATTCTCAGTAGCACGATCAGCTCCTGATGTCCGAAGGGGTTAAGCAGTCCACAGTTCTAGACATAGTGCCGTTTTATTAAGACTGTTTTCAGTTGTCTCCCTTAGTTTGACTTGGTAAGATTTATCTGGGTGTATTTCCAGTGTTGATACCTTTCCCTTGCTGAGAGAGGGAGGGAGGGAAGGATCATGATCACTGAGCATTTTTGGCAGATATTCCATGTCAATTGTATACTATTAAACAGAAGATCACTGCTGTTAAGTAAAACACACCCAACAAATCCAAAGATACAGCTTTTCTTATTTTTTCCCCCCCAAACTTATTTGATTCCTGCAGTGCTTTACCTTTATGATTAAGGATGCATTTGCCTTATGCAGCTAATTACAGAGCAGTGAATCCAAAGCCTTTTTCTTTGCTGTATAAGCCAAGTAACTCTGTAAGCATTTCTATGCTGATACTGCTATACCAATAGGATATATATGTTTCAGAACAGTTTAGAAATACTATGTTATTTTCTGTGGTGTGGGGGTTTTGTTGTTTTCGTTTGTTTTTCCACAAAATATAAAAATAAAAATGTGGAATGAGGATTAAGAGAAAACACCTGCAAATTATCTCTCACTTTAATAGGTTTGTCTTGCCATCTGGGAGATGGATAGATTGTGAAAGGGGAAAGAATGGCACTTTGCTAAATTCTCATCTGAATATTGTCTAGCAAAGCCTTATGTCATCTTCCAAAACTACCACCACGACCTTCCTCACCTGTTTCACTTCCTTATCTATTGCAGCCACCTGAAATCTTAACCAAAAAAAATCCTGTGAAAGAATATAAGTTACATGAATCTTATTCTCCTTTGACAGCCATCCTGAAAGCTTAAAAGAGATTTTTTTTTCCTTTTTATTGTTTGCTGGAAATTGCCCTGGCCTTGCTGCCACAAAAATAAATGTTAAACGTGCACACCCAGGCACAGCCCAGGGGCTTGGTGAGGGCTGGGAGGTGAGAAAGGGGTTTTCTGTCAGTGGGCAGTTGAGTTCAGGTAAAACAAGGTGAAACCCCCAGCTCTGGCAGAAACAGCAGCTCATTTGTGGTGCCTCCGTTTGGGGACAGCACAGATGTCCCAGATTCAGCACAGCAGTGAAACCCAGGCTTTTCCTGCTCTGGGTAGGGCAGCTCACAGCACCAGCATATTTGGGTTTATTCCCTCTTTGTCATTGCTCATCTGGCCACAGGTGACCCGAAGGGGCTCAGGGGGTGCTAATGTCTGGTTGTAAAGCACTCCAAGGCACGTGGAGCAGGCAGGAAAGCATCACCCTGAGGGCCAGCAGGGCTGGGATCTGCACAAAGCCTGGCTCTGGGAGCAGCAATCCCTGCGTCATGACATGCCAAGAGTCCCTTTTTCCATCTCAGGCAGCTCTCTCTGGGAGGCACACGCCCTCTTTGGGGTGGTGGTCACTCGTGTGTCCTCCTCAGGAAGGCTTCATCAGCTCTTATGGGATGGACAGAGGAGACAATGTCCTTCCACTGTGAAAATGTCAGGAGTGGCCACTCTGATGGCTCCCCTGGCCTGAACTGGCTCTGAAATATCACACCTTTCCTTAGAGGTTTGGCCCTTTCTGCAAGGACCAAAAAAAGAAACAACAACCCACAAATGCTTTTTCTTTGCTTTCTCCCTCTTTCTCTGAGCTTGGGCATTTTTGGAAGCAGGTGCAAACTTAAGCTTGTTTAAATCTGGAGTGAAAACATGCCTGAGCAGTCCCCTGAGAACAGCAGCACCTTTTTTGAAGCACCACAGATTGCACCAGAAGGACTCATCAGACAGAGCTCTCCAGTTGATCCCAGCACTCAGTGCCTCCTCCTCCTGTATTTTAATCCTCCACGAAGGAGATCTCTGAGTCTGCACAAAGCCCACTCAGGTCCACATTAAGGCTCTTTCAAGAAAGCAAACTCACTGCCCCTGGCCTTGCTGTGAGTACAATTTAGCAAACCTTTATGGTAAGTAGCTGGCATAGAGGAGATTAGAATGAGTCTTCCTTTGCGTGATAAAATGATGCTAAAGCCCAGCAGGATTGAATGGGACAGAAACACAAGAGATATGAGTCAATGGGACACATTTCTGTGCACACACTGTTTTGTGGGCTCTTTAATTTGTTGTATGTGTGTAAACACTTAATACTTTATATACACACACGTATGTGGGTGGATGGGGAAATAAACCCAGCATTTCACAAAACTGCAAAGCCATTCACTGTTTAGTAGGTTGGTTTCCTAACAAACCCGTTTGTCTGTGGTGGGCTAGAACACGCCAATTAAAAAGACAAACATAATTCTGCTTCATAAACTGACTGCTAACCACAAAAGCTTTGCAGCTTGGAAAGTCTGAGCTGCTCTGCCACAGACAGTATGTTAGAAAAGAAATGTCCCAGTTTAAGCTGAAGCCTCCCATACCCCAGGCAGGAAAATGCCTATTTTAACTGCAGCTCTGCTTTGAGTTTGGTGCAAATGCCAGTACATATTTGCCCCCATTTTCAAAGCAGTGTGCACATGTGTTACGCTGTGAGAGTTTGAATGCGATTTGAGTCATGCTGTGCCTCCAGTATTTTAGAGGAAGAGAGGAGAGAGGCAAATAGATCAATCCCCAAGACTGATGAATAGGATACTTGATGGCTATAGAAAGGAGGAAGCAAGACTGGAGTGCCTGCCCCAAAACACACGCTGGTGTTTTAAAGGTCCACAAAAAGAAATGTTTGGAGTCTTCATATTTCTCATCTTCCTGAGCAATTTGAACCCTTGCACAAAGACCAAAATCTGCCATGAGGCTGAGAGCCCTGGATGGCAGCAGGAGCCCCCTGAGCAAGCAGGAACAGCCCCAGTGAGCAGGGGCACTTGGCACATCCTCGAGTTACTCCCATCTACTTCCCACCCCGATCACCTGAGCTCCCTGAGGACCAAGAGCAAACTTCTGAAGCATTTGCTTGGTTTTCAATCTTGCCTGCACATGAGGAGGACAGAAGTGCCAGCTTGATAAGTGGGAAAGAACCACTGCAAGGTGCGAGGTGTCTCTGCCAGCCTGAGGGTACCAGGGGCAAAAGCAAATAGCAATAGCAAAACCAGTCACTCCCTTACAGCAACAGCAGCTATTTCCACCCAGGATTTCATTTCGGGTGGGTTTCTCCACTCACACTCTGCTGTGAAAAAAAAGAAATCAGTGTTTTTGTCTCTTAATTTGAAATGCTGAGCCACAATTTGCCTCCCAGCTTGGCTTCTTTAGAGGGCAGTGGGATCATTTGCTTTCCCTAAACTTGAAGTTAGATTATTTTCCCATACAGTCACACAATCCCAGATGCCATGGACTTTCAGAAAAATTATATATATATCAATTTCTATTTCTATCTTGAAACTTGTGTTGGCATCACTGGCACTTGGAGTACCTGGACTCTTTTCATGTGAGGATGAATTTTCATGGACCCCATCCTTGATTTCACTCCACACACAATTCCTCCTTTGTTGGCCAGGGAATAGAATAACCCCAGCCCCACAGAATCCAGCATGTCCTTTATTTTCACTGAATGGAGCTGAGTCTGCTCACAAATGGGGTCTTGGCTCTTACAATCATTTCCCCAAAAGCCTAAATGAAGTCTGTGCCACGGGGAAAATACTGAGAAAGACTGGAGACCTCTGCTCTGGTTATATCTGGATACCAGATCCCATCACCCTTGGGATAGCAATATAACAGGAAGACTAAGCATGCATTTTTCCCCACAAATGCCATTAGGGGTGTCAGAACAGAGCCTTTGATAACAAACTAAATAGCAGTAACCCACAAGAATCACAAAACAGCTAAAGAGAAACGGCTATGAGAGAGAGTTACCCAGAAAAGCACTTAATTAAGGGCTAAAAGTGGTCCCTTAGGAAAATCAAAAAGTTGGGGACAGATTATGTGATAGGCTTCAGCCTTCTGTGCATCTTCCCAACTCAGCTGATGGAATTGTATGTCTCTGTAAGGAAATCACTCAGAGCAATGTATGAAGTGTTAGATGATGGTACAAGGAGACAAAATCAGCGTGAACTGACTGGTTAAAAGAAGTGGTCCTTTTTCAATCCTTGTCATTCTTACCACTGGCTCCATTCTGCTTTTACTGGCGTGGGTAAACCTGAGCTGATAGTTTGATAATGACTCTTGGTGCTAATCCCTTCCGGAGCCGATTTCACAGCCCATGGCTGGAACTAAAGCAGTCCATGGAGGGGAAAATGCTTCGCCAAGCACTGTTAAAACTCCTGCAGACCTGAGGATTTTCACATCCAAAATGGTTCTTACTGAGCCAGAAAGGCCAGGCTTGCAGCTGCCCCACTCCAGTGGCATCCTCACAGCAGCCAGCAGCAGCCCACAGCTGGCATGTCTTGCAAACCACGAGAAGGAGTCCCTTTTGGCTGGCACAGAGTTCATTCTCTTTGTAGTAGCTGGTGCAGTGTGGTGTTTTGGATTTAGGATGAGAATAGTGTTGCTAACACACCCATGTTCCAGTTGTTGCTGAGCAGGGAATTTTGAGCTTCCCCTGCCCTGCCAGCAATCAGGGGGACAGCAAGCAGGGAGGGAGCACAGCCAGAACAGCTGACCTGAGCTGGCCAGGGGGATGTTCCCCACCACAGAGCATCGTGCTCAGCATATAAACGGGGGGAAGGTGGCTGGGAGCTGCTGGGAGCTGCTCAGGGACAGGCTGGGCATCAGTCAGCACGTGGTGAGCAACTTGCTTTCCTCGGGCTTTACTCCTTTCTCTCTTCCCATTGCTGTCGTTGTTATTGCAATTATATTTTACTATTGTATTGTACTTTATTCCAATCATTTATTCCAATCTTGTCTCAAGGCACGGATTTGACCTCTTTTTCTCCCAATTCTCCTCGCCATCCCACCGGTGGGGAGGAATGAACAAGCAGCTGTGTTGCTGGCTGGGGTTAAAGCCATGACTTAAGGAAATACACAGTGCCCTGGCAGAAAGCCCGGGCTGGGCTGGCTTCTCCAGGCCACTGGAATGAATTCCTTGCGATTTGTACCACCAGGACAACATGTCACAGGGGAGGAAATGCAGAGCAGTTTCCAAGGACAAGGTCACAGTGCTCACCAGTAGCAAAGGCAGAAATAGGAGCAACACTCCCCTTTACCCCAACACCCTAGTTGTTCTGAATAACTTTATTTTATGAGCGTCATTAGGAAAAAAAATCATGACAATTAAGAGACAACAACCACTGGGATAGAAAGTGGAGAAGATACAGAACAGAGTTTTCAGAAAGTTACAGGTAAATGACAAGTTTAATCGTGGGTGAGACAGGAGCTTGGGCAGGAACTGATCACTCCCCTGAGACCGCATCAATATGAAAGAAAAATCTGCAGGGGAGGAAATTTTAGATAAATGACTCGTTTGGGGCCCATTTCAGGCAGGGGAAATGAGAGGGTGCAGAGAGAACCCCTCGGTTATTTCCCCCACTCCACAGCCACGAATGGTGGGGCTGCAGCTCAGCAGGAGAGACTTGAGGGGCTCAGAATGAAGGATTTCCTACTTTCCCCAAGCATGGCAGAGCCCAAAACGCTGGGCATAACCTCGGGAATAGTGTGAGGTGAAAGTCAGGAGGGGTCAGCATGCACAGCCACGCATGGGCAACTGAAATCAGCCAGGCAGCAGCAAAAAATCTGCAGTAAATAAAAGAAGCAGAGCCAAGAATAGGGAAAGGGGCACCTCTGTCCTCCCCTGACCTCAGGACGAGGTCAAAGGCTGGTGCAAATCTCTTTGAAGTTATGGGGAACAGCTATGTGATCCTAGTGAGCCCTTCTGGCTCCTTTATTTCTAACTGAGCTCTCAATTTAAGCGAGAATAAAGGCAGATAAGGAACAAAAAAAGGACTTTTTGGTGGGTTTTTTTTTGGTTATGCAGGATGCTTCAAAGACTGTTCATGTGAGTGCAGGAAGTAACAGAAAGGCAGCCACTCATGGAGAATGAAAATGTTAATGGCAGCAGAAAACAGGGTTTTAATGAATGCAAAGCATCCACGTGACTGGAAAGCCCTTACGTGTAAAGGGTTAATAATTACCAACAAATGAGCAGTAAGAGGAAAAATCTTCTCTGTGATCTGGAGTGTTCACTCCCCTCCTTTCATGCCTCCTCCACGTATTTAAAACTAAACTGGCTGATCCCTGCTTTCCCTGTTGAGAAAGTGGGAGCAAGGGGAGAGGAAGGGTAATGCTGGAGAGTTTGGACCGAGGATTGCTGGTCCTGACAGTCAGCCCTCCTTATCTGTAGTTCGGCCAATATTCAACCACCAAATAAACACAGCCATGCGCCCGGTCGGGAGTTTTATTTGGTGAGGGAATCATTAGCAAGTGTCTGTCTTTCCAAGCCCTCTCTTACTGGCAAAACCACTTTGGGAGTGTAAGAAAGATGCCTTTGGTATCTTGGTTAATAAAATGCCTCCCAGAGCCACCTCTTGGGTGGTCAAGGGTACTAAACAGCCCCCAGGTCAGCGGGGCTTTAAATATCTGTTTCTGAAGGACAAAGCAGGTAGGAGAGGTTTTGATAAACATCCCTTTTCCCTTTCCTCCAGCTTTTGCAGGAGAACATGCAGGAGGATGCTAGGACTCTCTTTGGTTCACTGAGAGAAAACCAGTGTGGTTTTGTAGAGGCTTCATTGGCTGAAGTGTCCTCTACTGCTTTGCTAATGCACTTCTCACTGTAAAGCCTCACCATCAGTGTCTTACAGAAGAGCTGGGGTTAACAGGCATTAATGGGCAACTATTGAACTGCTTTGTTTGTGTGGCAGCAGACACCTTATATGAGATAGAACTCCATTTTCTTTAAAATCCTCATTGTTTCACATGTGTGCAAAATACGATTTAAATTCAAGTTTATAATTAATATAGAAACCCCTTCCTAAATGAGAAACAAAACACAGAACATTGTCCCAGCGAGTAAATGACTCCTGGGGTTCTTTATCCACACAGCTCTTACTGATCTCCTTTTTTATTGCTTCTTATCCTTCCAAAATAATTCAACATTTTCCCATGTTGTGTGGTTTCATGAGCCACCCTTCCCACTCCAGAATCGGATTTTTTACCAGCTCCTTAAATGGAAATTTCCTTTCTCCACTTTTCCTGTCTCTGTATGTGGAAGCCAGCACCTAAACACACTATGTCTTAACTAAGGGACAAAAATCCCCTGTAAAGGGATGTTTTGCAACTTGCAAAGGTTTCCAGGAACACTAAGTTAAACATAGGGACGTGTTTGTCACTCTCTAATAGCATATAAACTGCTCAAGGTGACATAATGCAATATAGAAGCCAGTTCATATATGGGGCAGGGGGCTTTAATCAGGATTTTCTCCCAACTCTCTTTCAGTTCCACCCAGCAAATACCAAGCATTAAAACCACCAAAGCAATGACACAGTCTACATTTCATTGCCTGCATTAGAGCAAAGGTTCTGTGTAGTCTATAATCAAAGCAAGTTTCATCCTCTGTCACGGGGAACATTTTCAGGAGGATTTTCTAAGACATATTAAATTTTAAATGAAGGCTAGAGAAATGCAAGACTCCATTAAAGGTAAAGGAAAAAAATAAAAATGAAAGAAAAAAAATAGGATTTTTGCTTTTGGGACCTGAAAGTTAAAAAGGACTCCAAAAAGATTAGAAAAACGTGGGGAAAAAAATTAGCATTTTACACCGTGCTCTAACATGCATTTTTTCTCCCGAAACAACAAAGTAAATTTAGGGGGTTTGGTGAAGAGTAAGAATCATTCATGATCTCCTAGAATTCCTTTCTGTACATCCGTGATTCCAACCTTTATAATGCATGAGTAGGAGGTGGAAGGGCTAAACTAATTCTCCCCAGAGCAAAAAAGAAGCACATTAGCCTAAACAAGGCTCTTTCCCTATTTAACATATACATCCCAATGACCTGCAAAAGAGGACTTTCGCTCTGTTAATGACATGTGCAATGGCAGGTCGGGTTATTGACAGGGAAAAGCATAGAATAGTCTCATAGTATGGATGTTTTCCAAGCTTCTCCCTAAAAAGTTACAGATTTCCAAACATCATACATCCCTATTGTATAAAATAATAAAAACAATATATTCCCTTATATAAATATATTTATTATATAATAATAAAATAATATATTCCCTTATAAAAACTGGAGGTTTTATCCAGCTGACACACCCCGTGTGTGTGTTAGTGTGGAAATATTACATGCCTTGTACAAGTTTGCAAAACACAAGCGCTGATTTTGCCTCCCAGCCAGCCTGCTTTGCTCCCAAATAACAGTACCACTCTTTTTTAGCTCAGAGACTTGATACCTGCCCCAGGGGTTGGGGGTGAAGCATCTTTTAAAGATGCTTTTCCCAAGACTCAGCCTGGAGTTAGTCCTGTCATTTGGAACAGCCACGACTCACACACACAGAGCCACAAAGCTGAGGTGGGAGCTGCCAAAGGTTAATCTTCCCTGCGGGATTTCTACCCCGGCGCTGCTTGGCCGGAGCTGCCCTTTGGCTCAGTAGGACAATGAGACTATTAAGCAGTTTGGTTTTGTTTTGCAGGCTGTGGAAACCCTAAATCCCTCCCGGGAGGGGATCTCTAAGAGGAGAAGCTGCTGTTTAGCATCTGCAATCAAGCAGTACAGCCAGAGAAAGCACCCGCCTCTCCAAGGGTAAGGAACTTTGCATCCTGTGTTTCACCCTGCTCTGGGAATGCTGGAGAAGCTGGAATCCTTAAATTAAGTTTATTTAAAAGGGGCACAGATTACTTGACCTGTGTGCACAGAAAATGCTTCACCCACTAGCAGAACCAGTCATACTTTTCATATTCTCTTTTTTCCCCCCTTTTCTGTCTTGTATTTAACAAAAATTGTCATGAAATACATTTTAAGTGAAAACTGACTCAAAAAGGCTGGAATATGAAATATTTCATGCCTGCCATAAAATCAAAGGACATTACTTGCAGAGTGTATAACAAACGTTTTGAAAAGAGCCAAGTCAGGCTCAGTGGCCAAATGCAAACGAGGTCTGGGCAATTCATCCAGCGTTGCTCCATCTGGCATCCAAAAATCCCACGCTGTTCCCAGCCCAGCTCCGACTCCAGGCTCAGGACCAACCCACTGCCTGCCAGGGACTCACAAAAAGTGTTCCTTCCCCAAACTTTCCTGCCCTCAATAATATTGGATGTTAAGTGGTTTCTTTGGTGAATTTATTTATTTATTTAAAATCCACAGCATCAAACGTTTTCTACTAAGGACTGCTGAACAGCCTGCCTGGAATAACATGATTTAGAGGGTCAATGTCGTTCTGCAGTCTCAGAGGAGAAGGATTCCTGCACTTCTGCATGAGCCTGTGAAAGCCCGCAGGGAAACAGAGAGGCTGTGAATGGGGCCAGCAGTGCCAGATAATACAGATAATACAGGTAATAATGACAAATGCGCTCCAGGTCACCAGTCATCACCTCCTCATTACAGGGCTTTTCATTCAGCACCACATATCATCGCATCCCTGCTCCGGTCCCCTTTCTGGGACAAGGGCTGGCTCCCAACCCCGTGCTCCTCCTGCTGATGATGGCAGGATGGTTCATGCCGGGAGGTTTTCTGGCCCTGACTCCCGAACTGCCCTGCAGGAGGGTCAGGTCAGAGGTGCAGGCTTGTCCCCCGGGGCAGGGTTGGTAATTTATGGCGAGGTCTGTGTGGCTGCAAGGGCTTTGCTGGGTTCATCCTCATTAACCCCACACCCTGTGAGGTGCGCAGCCTTGCCTAGCACAGCACCTCCTCTCAGATCCAGCCCAAATTATAATGACCCAGCTAGCCAAGTTGAGATGCTGCAAAGATGGAACTGAGGGAGAGCATCCACACCACCCAGGCTTCACGTGTGTCACCAGCCCCCAGACCAGGGCAAAGCTGCCCCTCTGGGGGATCTCCCCCTCACTGGGCACTGCCCACACCTGCATTTACAGCTTTGTCATCCACACCTGCCCCTGAAACAGGTTCTGTCTCATTCCTCCTGCCACACGAGGGTGGTGTCCGAACAGTCCTAGTGGAAGGACTATTCCTGATGGTGTTAAATGGGTTACTTGGAAGGCATCAGCTGTGGCTGCTGTGATGCAAACCGGGCTGCTACAGTGCTGATCCTCCCAATTATTTTTGTACACTTGGCAGGCTTAGCCATCTACCTGGAACTGGCACAGTAGCGTCAAAATCAAAAGGAGTAGAGATAAAGCCATTAAAGCACAAATATAAACTGCCAATAAGCTTTTCGCAGTGCCAGCGTGTGCCAGCCAGACATATTAAATCAAAAGCTCAAGCTGCTTCTGCTTCTTCCTCCCCTGTGCCACTTAGGTATTTCCCCCAGCCCCAGGCAATCATGGATCTGATTTCACTCACTGAACCTCATCATGCCCAAGGGCAAAAGCTGTTTTATTCCAATTTACTCTTAAAGCTGAATGAGGAATAGTAAATCTGCGTGCAGACAGATGGTACATCAGGGTGAAAATCTGGGGGGATGTTGGTCAGAATTCACATTGCTAAGTACATGTTCATGCTGGAGGCCATCGGGCAGTGCAGGTGTTCTGGCATCCTCACCTCCTACATGGGTTTGGGGGCTCTGAACGTTAAAAAGCTCCAAGCACTGTCTTGTCCATGCAGGAAACCACAGGGCAGAGCCACAGCCCATAGACCATATAGGTATATGGTCCATATAGGTATACGTGTCCATCCACATGTGCCTCAGTGGAACTAAGGGAGCCACGGGCTGGGGGAAAAGCTGGCATTGCTGCTGTCCCTGGGGTTGTGCCACAAAGAACTTGGTCCTGGCCCCCTTAGGCAGCTCCAGGACCCAGATGTGCACCCCAGCACATCCCCCAGCACAGCCCTCACATGCTGACCCAGAGGATGCTCAGTGAAATGCAAATGGAGCTGGTTGAAAAAGAAAACGAAATTCAGAGGGTTTGCACAGGAAACAGGCTGGGGGTGGGGAAAGGAAACTGAATGCCTTTCACTGAAATGCAAAAGGGAAATTTTCTTTCTCAGGAAGAGCAAAAAACCCCGCTTGGGGTGATAATTTCGTTAAGGTAGCAGGAGAATAACTGGTGGCAAACCCAGTGCTGAGTTGGTCCTGAGAAACTGTGTGAGTTAAATCACCCCCTGTTTGCCACTGCACGACACTTTCTGGTTTTGTTGTCACTGCTGGTTTGGAACACACGGCGGAAGGAAAAGTCTATCAGGGAGAGCAGAAATGATGCAAACACGAATCCATCCAAACTGATACCAGCGTGTCTCAAGCACGTGGAGTAACTACAGCCTGCCCCTGTTCCCTGCTGGCTGGAGCCATCCATCTCTCCAGCTGCCTGTGCTGTGCCTCTTCTTGGTGGCTGAACCCCTTGCATACAAAATTAACTCATGCAGAGGCCCCGACTGCAGGATGCTTCACAGGCAACCATCCTGCCGTCCTTGGAAGCTTTTTTAGCTTTGTCAGGCTGTGCTCGAGTGGATTCATCATATCCAGCAGACGGGGAAAAAACAGGGATGGGTTTGAGAGGCAGAAACCAAAGGTTTGGCTTAGTCTGAAAAAGGGAGACGCTGGTTCAACCAGCAGAGAGTCTGAATTCAGCAGGAACCGATGCCAGGGTCTGTCCTGGCACACGTGCCAGCCGTGGGGGCTCGGTGGTATTTCTCCCTGAGCACTTGTACTTGTCTTTCAGACTCCCCTGGTCTCCAGGCACTGCTGCTGGAGCAATAGGCTTCACAAATCCACCTCTCCCCCTGGTTCTCCTCCTCCAGGTTCTGTTTCAGCCCTGCCCTGCCCATGCTCCTGTGCAGCACTGACATTGCACCATCGCCTGTCCTGATTCAGCCTAAAGGACAGAGGGACAAGCTGTGTGGGCAATGCTTTTTTTTCACTAATTAACAAAGTAGTAAATGTCTTTTTTTTTTTTCAGTGATCCCCTTTGTTCTTCCCAATCATTCAGTTTTTGTTTCCACCACATGCTTTTGCCTGTGCCTGTGTGTGGTGGCCCAAACCTTCCCTGCCCCATTCCTGTAATGGCATCATTGCTGTCCTGTGGTGACAGGAGGGACAAAGCCTGCCCATTCTTTCCCTCCAGCTTCTTCTAATTGCCATGCACGCTAAGGAATGCTACAGGCTGCACAAGGAATGCAGTCTGGTTTCCACAATGTCTCCATGGCAGGGATTCTTTAATGGCTATGAGGAAAGCAAGCTCATCAGTTTTCCACAGAGAAAGAAAGCATGAAAAACTCTCTGGTGCTTTTTCCCCGAGTGTGTCGAGTCAGTGGCTTTGAGAACCCAACTCCTCCCTCATGTGCCACTGAAACTGCCCAGAGTTCTCAGGAGATAACAGAGAGACACTCACACACAGGCAGAGTCTGTAAAAAGGGCCAGACTTGGAGCTGTGTTATCTTTTAGGAGACAGGGTGGAAAACAAAGCAAGCACCCCTGGAGAGGAGGATGACAGTTTTTGTCTCCCCAGCTCCAGTCCAGAGGGCTGATGGGAGCAGGTTGGTACCCTGCTCTGTTTGCTGCAGGAGAGAGGTATTTGGCCAAACAGGTTTGGGTTGACTCCAAAAAGCACAGCAATTACAGCCATCCTATAAAGTGCTGGGGATAAAGGTTATCTCCAGCATAAAGAGTGCTGATGTTTCTGGGTAGGCCTTGTTCACAGAACAGAGAGGAATGGATAGCTAAGCAAACTGCCTACAGACTCTGGGGAAACACAGAGGCACTTCAGATTCTGTGTGCTGAGATAAGGCTCCTGGTCAAATTTTAACCTAACCTTGCTCCAGCTGTTTGTTTGCATAGAAAAATCTATGAGTTTCTATGTGAAAAAAAAAAACCCAAGAGGTAAATTTAATATATATATTTTATTTTTTTTTACCCAACTTTCACTTTCTGCAGGGGAAGAAACAAATCCAACTGCAGCAGGTCTAACTTATGTAAGCTGACTTAAGAGATTGGATAAGTTAAAAAGTGATGGCATTCCATTCTCTGTCTTTTCTCTGCTACGACCTTTCATGTACATTTGAGGCTCTCATTCTGCCCTGAAAAAGATGCAGTGACAAAAGCCTGAGTCTACACACTGTTCCTGTGTGGCCATGTAAGTGGAACAACCCTTTCAGAAGAAATGTCAATTGTAGGCAATTAATAACTGGGGTTACATATTTCTGAATTACTAACACTTTTGGATACTCTAATCACACAATACATGAATAGACAGTGCTGTGTTCCAAACACTGTTGATAATTTCTATTTCTTTTTGAAATCCTTTCACTGGATTCACTGAATCCAGGCTCTGGGGAGATAAAACTGCTTTCTGCAGAGACTTTTTTCTCTTGGATTTCCATGTTTAAATTCCTCGGAGCATACAGGCAGAATATCTAAATGAATGGCCCCTGGCAAAAGATAAATATCTGACATGTTAGGGGACATATTAGGGGACAAGTTATTTTAAAAAAAACGTGAGAAAAAGCAAAGACCTGCCTAAACAATTCTGTACTTGCTTTAAGAAGTAAATATCAGAGTGAGTAGATATGAAATCAGAATCACAGAATATTCTGAGTTGGAAGGGACCCACAAGGACAATCGAGTCCAGCTCTGTAGTGAATGGCCCATATGGGGATCAAACCCACAACCTTGGTGCCATTAGCACAGTGCCCTAATGGGTTTTGTTTGTTAAAGAAAAGCCTTTGTATTCGTTTTAAGGAAAACCATAATAGACATTGCCAGCATTGACATTTCCTCTCCACACTGTTGGTTTCCACAGGGGCTCAAAAGCCCCTCTCGTTCTGGCCAGCTTGTGATGCCCCTATCAACCCTGCTTACTTTGCAAGCAATCCCACTGAGCTAAACGGGACTAAAGAAGGACAAGATGCTACCCAAGGTAAAGGAGTTTACAAGCCCCTGAGACCACAGGGTTTCAAAAAAGGGACCTTTGCCCTTGTGAGGGGTCATGTGAGCCAAGGAAGATGGATTTACCTTCCAGAAGGGTCAGGTTATGCAGGCATTGCTTGTGTCAGTGAGCAGTTCCAAATGCCTGAGGTGATCACACCCCTTCAGTTTTAGTACCCCAGCAGGGCTTTGGGGGTTTATACAACTCTCTTTACCTCTAATGTAAAATTACTACAAAACAGGCATAGCCATGAGCTGGATCTTTTCCTGGGAAACTTTTCCATGCTGGGACACCAGAACTGAAGGGTTCCATATGTGGCCAGATCTGCCCAAGGTTTAACCACTGTTCCCTCCTGGTGCTGGTGTTGCTTTGGGGACTCCTTGTCAGGGTGTTGTTAGGACTTTACTACTGTGCATTCCAACAAGTGCCAGCTTTAGCAGCAAACTCCATCCCTCAGCCACTGGTTGCTGCAGTTAGGAGGAGACACCAGAAGGAACTTCTCTCAGCATTTGTCCTGCTTCTTCTATTCCTTTTTCAAAACAAGGGTTGTCAGGGTACTGGAATAAACGACCCATTGCTTTGAGGAGTCCTTAAACCCCACCCAGTGCAGCAGCCTGTCTGTTTTCTGCAAGCTTCAAAGTGCTTTACGCTAGTGGAGGTGCAGGAGTGTGTCTTGGAGAAGGGAAGGGGCTTGCCAGCAGCCTCTGAGCAGACTGACTCCCAGCACTCAGGAAAAGCACACAGACCTCATTAGTTCATTTGTGGGGTCTCTTTCTCTTTTCTGGCTCATTTGGCTCTCATAAACCCCCCACTTTATAATTTTGTGGGTGGTGTTTGTAAGCTGCTCTCAGTCTTTCTGGTAAGTTCAACACACCAGCAATCTCCAGCATGCTCTTGGCTTTATCTATACTCGGCTTCTATTTCCTTTCCTTTCCTTTCCTTTCCTTTCCTTTCCTTTCCTTTCCTTTCCTTTCCTTTCCTTTCCTTTCCTTTCCT
>JAWWMP010000041.1:56752575-56773769 GCA_035047865.1 Dendrocincla tyrannina
CCTGGGAGTGTCCAAGGCCAGGTTGGATGGGGCTCTGAGTGACCTGGGCTGGTGGGAGGTGTCCCTGCCCATGGCAGAGGGTTGGAATGAGATGATCTTTAAGATCCTTTTCAACCCAAACCATCCTGTGACCCTGTGAAATGTGGCTACACCTATTCAATAAATGTGATTGTGGCTGTAGATTAAACCCCGAACTGAAAAGGGCCAATTTTGCAAGCTAAAGTTGCATCCTAAAGGCTACAACTTAGTGCTTTTCTTCACCCTCAGTTTTTGGAGAGCCATAACATAGCCTGCAGCACAGTTCTCTGAAGGCAGTATCAGCTCCTTTTAAGTGCAGGAGCTTGTTGGAGATAACAGAAAACACTGGCAAATCCAGGCTCAGGATAACAAAATTATCCCTTACCTGATTCCCTGACTTTTCTCCATGCTATTTAAAAGACTGTTTTACAACTGTGTAAAATCAAAGAAGCCCATCTGTCTTAGCTCAGCTCCTGTATTTCAAACCTGAAATGGTGCAGCAGAATATTTATGTACACTGGTAGTACTGCTTTGTATTTTTGTGCTGTGTGTGTCTCGGGGAGCCACCTCTCCAGTGTCCCATTGCATTTGATCAGCCCTACACTAATGAAAGCAGAGTTTGGCTGAGCTCAGCCTGCATCACTTTCTGCTTTGAAGTAGCTCAGAATTCCTAGTTCCTTCACAGGAACAGAGAATGAGTCTGCCTGTAAGCTTTCAATAGGAAGAGGGGTGCAAGTTCCTCTCTTGATACCCTAACTTTGCAAGTTGTTACCCTCTTACTCACATAAATAAGAGTAGATTTCTTGAAGGCAGAAGCAAACACTGATTAGTGAAACAGCAAATACATCCTTGCTGCAGCTTTGAGTAAAATGAGTTTTAAAAGGCTGGACAGCTAAGATGTTCCTTTTTGCTAGAATTTGAAGTTTCTGACTTCAGAGATGGCTGTCTGCACCTTCCAAGGTCTGGAAGTTCTGCTGGCACGTGTTACAATCAACTTGTTCAAATGCCAGTACTAAAATAGTCTCATAATTGACACCCAGAGTGCTCAGAATTAACTGCAGCTAAAGGAAAACTGACAATCTGCCTCGAAGGTTATTGTGGCTGCTGCTGCTTATGGTTCCACTTATTTGAGATAGGAAAAAGTGGAGGGGGAGTTGCAAAGTGCCGTTGAATCTTACATCCTCTCCCTGTTCCAGTGGCTGTTTGGAGTGGAGTTAATGTGGCAGGAGTTTGTCTCCAGCAGCTGAATCCTGCCATGGGAACTGACAAAGACCCTGAGAACTGGAAGGAGGTCCACAAGCAAGTGGTTGACAGGTACAGTGACTTGAGGAGTAACATGGATATATGTGATGCTGAAAATAGCTTGTCTGCATACTCTCTCCTGTTCTGCTGCAGCTTTGATGCCCTGTTAATTTAGAGGGCTGCATGAATAGGTGGGACTGCTGGTTTAAACCCAAAAATGCAGGGTTTCAGCTGGTAAGCTTCATTATCCTGCAGCCAACAAGCTATTGCATAACATGCCCACTTAAGGGCTGCAGTGCTTAGAGCTGTGTGTCTACTTGTTTTCTCACATGTAGCTTCTTAGGTGGTTAACTTGGTTCAAAGGGCACAAGGCTGGGGAAAGGGAGTGTGTTTCTGTGAGCAGAGTGGTGGAATTGGGGAAGATTTTCTTTGCTGATGCAGGAAAACTTGTTTATGTGTTACTGGATCGTTTGTCTCCCTTGTGAAATGAGTGCACTCTCCACAGATGTTGGCTAAAAACACCAGGGGGGTGTGTGTAGGTAGTGCATGGCTTTGATTCTGAAGGTTTATCTATTCCAAATGCACTCAGGATGATCGTGCAACTGATTAAAACTGAGAACTTATTAGAGACAGGTGTACTTTTGTATTTAACATTAAGAAATCTTCCTAGATGGAAGCTAATTTTCTTCCCAGCTAATCCTGTGAGAACAACAGGGATTCTTTATTATACATATGGGATAATGTAGACTTTTTGCTTTATCTTCTAGTGCTGAAACACATAACTCTTCTACCTTGATATTTTTATTGCAAACCTTAGAATGTCTTGCAAGAGTTTGAATTTTTTTTTAAACTGAGAAACTTCCACTGCTCTTAATACTTGTATTTCACACAGCGTGTTGAAGGCATCTTAATGCAATTGTCTTTGCATGCTCCCTTAGTGCCTATGAGGTGATCAAACTGAAGGGATACACAAACTGGGCCATTGGCCTTAGTATTGCTGAGCTCTGTGAGACCATCCTGAAGAACCTGCACCGCATTCATTCGGTCTCAACACTGGTTAAGGTGAGAAGTGGGGGCTCTTGGGGTGCTCTCGCTCATTTTGTTGTTATGGACAAGCTAAGTAGTCTCAATTAGCAAGGGGCTGAACAAAGGAGGCTTTGTAAAATACTACTTGGAATTTAGAACGGGAGCTTACTCTTGCCATTCTTTCTAGGCTGACCTCTTAGCCTACTCCTCTCACGAGTACAGAGCTGAAAATAAGTTCTCTGTATTGTACTACAATTTTTGTACATTGTTTGTGGCTTGCAGATTGATTGGAAAGAGGTTTTGGTGTAAAACTGGAAAACTTCATGGGGGCCCAGCTGCAATTTCACAAACCACTGCCTAGCAAAGGTGCTGGTGTGGAGAGCAGTGTCCTTTCATAGCTGGTGGAACTGGCGGCTCCCAGTCTGGACCAGCTCTGCCACCCCTGGGGCAGCAAGGACTCTGGGCAGGTTGAAGTTCCTGCTGCCTCTGTAGCAGGAGGGATGACCTGCCCTAATCCCACATCTGAATTTTGTCAGCTGCTTGCTGGATCTAAATAAAACAGAGGTTTGAAGGTGGGGGTTCTGCAATCAGCCCTGTTGGGATGGCCAGCCATTTGGTCCCAAACAGCTCTATATTGTTTGTGACTGAACTCTTTGTGCAGGCTGTAAAATGATAGTTTTTAGCTTTGCTCTCAGGAGGGTTCCTGTTACATACACCAAATGCAGGTCTGGGCTGATGGGCTCACATCTGATGTCTTTTGTCTGTGGCAGGGCATGTATGGCATTGACAACAATGTCTTCTTGAGCCTTCCTTCTATCCTAAATGCCTCTGGATTGACAAGTGTCATCAACCAAAAGCTGAAGGACGACGAGGTGACTCAGCTGAAGAAGAGCGCGGACACGCTGTGGAACATCCAGAAGGATCTCAAGGATCTGTAACTCCTGACTGTAGAGTCCAGCAGTAGAAATGCTGGGGGCAGATCCGGCCTCGACTCACTAGACACTCTAAGGTTAACATTAAAAGCTCTTCCCGACGGTTCATGGTAGCTCAGCTTAGGCTTGCTGTAACGCACAAATAAAGCAATTTTCAGGCCTCTTCTGTTGTCCTGGTGGCTTCTCTTTGGTCTGTCATTATCTAGCTCACTCTGGCATCCTCCTTCAATGGTTGCCACAGACTACAGGGAAGTGTAGGCTTGGCATGTCCTTTGAAGTTGGAAATAATGTAGTAAAAGCCTGTGGTTGGATTTCACTACCACCACCTTAGTGGAAGCCTTTTCTCAGTCCAAGTGCTGCCTAAGTGTAGCTCTTTCTTGGGTCTGATACAGTCATTTCTATTTTTTTGCTGATGGGTAGAAGAGTGGGGATTTGCCTCTGAGCCACCTGCCAAAAATATGCCAACAATAAGGTTATGCCACTGGCCTAAAAGAGTCCTGTAGCTACATCTCTCTCCTGGGTTAACTTCTTTGCCTATTAATGATGCCTGCTTTCTATAATGTTTGGAACAAACAGGATTATTTTCTGTTTGATAATCAAAATTCAGGGAGCTTTTTCAGTGTTAGGCTGGAATGCATGGTGGGAGTTTTGTTTATTAAATAAGTCAGGTTGGGTCTTCCATCTCTACATTTCAGCATGATTTTTTAAGTGCTTACATACTTGGAGGGGAGAACAGATTTGAAAAAGAAATCCCAAAGTTTATTTCTTAATCACTTACAGTTATGGATATTAACCCTAAAATGGCTCGAACTTGCTTGGCATGCCTAGAGTTGATCAATCTGGATGTCTAGGGGACAAACAGTATTCTATTTATCTTAAATCACAATTCAGGGGCCTTCAAGTTTTTTTTCATAACAAATGGTCTGAGACTAAGTTGGAGGAATTTAAAGGACTTTTCTGTCTCCATTAAAATGCTTTGTGGACTGAATCAGTTTCACAAGCAAGTAGCTTCATTTTTGTTGCTCCTTTTAAAAGGAAAGATCAGGCAAGTTTTGTTCTATTACAAGATAACTTCTGTGATTTAATATCATGTAGTTTTTGAAATACCACGTGTGGGATGCTGCTGACAGCGTTTTTTACACAGGATATCCCAGGGAGGCCTTGGGAGGTGTTTTATTCTCAGTCACAGGCTAAATACCACAATCCTTTGCCAATAGGAGATTGAAAATTATAGACTCTCATAATTTGGTGTGGAGATCTTACTGGAAGCTTTCTAGCCTGGATGGATTAGCTGAAGTTCCTGCTAAGAACTGCTCATGATCAGCTGTGGTAAATGGCATAAAATGCTGCTCTTGGCAGGACACACCCACTAAGAATATTCACCTGAGCACATTCAGGACAGGAACCTTGTACAGTTCCTTCCTGGCTTTGTTCTCACACAGCTCTCAGTTAATGAGAGAACTCCCAGCTCTGTTATCTTGATGTGCATGAAGGAGCCCTGGAGGACTGGGAGTGGGGCCTTTCCCCTTCTGATGGTGAATCTTGATTTCTAAAGGTCACTGGGCTACAGTAAGGCAGGTTTCTCACATTTTTACCCATTAAAATGTAGGGTCACACCTTGTTCTGTGGTCAGCAAACAGCCCCAGGTCAGGTTGGTGGGTTTGGAAAGGCACGTGGGCAGCGTGGGAAGCTGCTGGCACCTCGTGTTTGTCACCTGCTCCTTCAGTCCCCTCCAAGTCCACTGAGAGTTTTTATATTTTTAGTCATCATAGACTTAGCAGTACAAGATCTCTTGTGCCTGGGCATTAAACAACCACAGAGCTGAGGGCAGAACTGTGGTCTGTTAAAAGAGGGAGGGGATAGGGATGAAGCAATAAGGAAAGAACATTGCTTTGCATGGTGGGCACTTTTTCTTCAGCAACCTTGCTCTGCTTCTATTTTTTTTTCCTCTATTTTTCTTAAAATTTATTTTCAGCTTCTGCTTTTGGGGAGATGATATCATAAAAGAAAATTCTAAAGAATTTCATCAGCAATGCCATGGCCTTGTGGATGTTACAGGGGGTTGAAGTTGTATAGCAAAATCTCAGGCTGGAGGATTTTGAGATTTTATAAATAAGCTCTTCAGGTTATTATTTACATTCACTGATGTTTGTAAGCCCTATGCAAGTACATGAATTATATTGCAATAATTTTTTTGTTGTTGGGCACCTTCTCACACAGTGTTACATCTTCATTGATGCTGCATGGCTGTAGAAGAGCTTCCCTTACAGAACACCAGCCTATCACCTCCAGTTACTTGGAGTCAATCCATAATAGGGTCTTACATCAACCAAATAAATTCCTTACTAACTGTATTCTCATAGTGCTTAAAAAGATAGCTGTGGGTTTTTCTTGGAACACAAGAGACTTGTGTTTATCTTCTATGTGTTTTGTCCAGGCCATTGACCTTGTTATCCCTTGAAAGGCAATGCAGGATTTTAGCCACGTTCCTGTGTGTCAAGAGGTACCTTTGTCCCTCCTTGGTCAAACAGAAAGCTTTGGGGTGCTCTTGGACAGAGCAATAAGAAGCAGCACTTCAGAAAGCAGGAGGCAACTTGTTCCACTCACCAGCCTCTCAGAGCAGCTGAATGCATGAATGTCTTTAGTTTCACCTGTCCTGGAGCCCACACACTCCCTGCCTATTAATTTTGGACAAAAGAACCAGCTGTCACTGAGAAAAGTCCATGGTGCCCCATCACTCCATCACACTTGAGATGTTTCAGAGCCCCCTCTCCCTCCTGGCCACTTCCCAGGGTCACTGCCCACTTCTCCCTGGGGGGAACAATTCCCCACTCCTGTGACATTTGGAGCATTTTTTGGCCTCAAAGCCAATCACTTCACATCTGGGCTGAGCTGAACTTGCTGGGGTCAGGCAGGCAATTAGGGCTGGCCCTGGAGCATCTCTGAGCACCTCCCTGATTATCCCTAAATTCTGCACTGACACAACATCCGTGTTAATGCCATCAGTGCCACCTACTGCTCAGGATCTAAAGCACATCCTGTGTGCATCAGTAACTGCTACAAACCATGGTGTTCCCTCCTTTAAAATGTCTCTGAGCATTTTTAATATCTATGCCTTATTTCCCTGCACTTAAGGCAGGGAAACCTTAAAACCCCAGTCCTTTTTGTTCAGTATCCTTGCGAGCAAAATTATTTCACCTCTGTGGGCTGAAAAAGGTGAGGTAACACCTGGTGTGTGGCAGAGTTGCTGCACAATGAATAATGTATTCCCAGAAGGCATCTGCACAGTCAGTGCTAAAAACAATATGAGAACCTGGCTCAAAACCAGTTTCACTGGTTTCCAGATCTCTGTAAGATATTTTAATCAATGTTATATTTGAAAAGCTACTCTTTTTGGTACGTTTCCATCTCCCCACTGCAGCAGTTTTCCTCTGTTTTGGTGAAAAAGGAACAAACTGGCCAATCCTAATTGCAACTTTCCTCTGTCTCTGGGACCAAAATGACAGTGTAGTGTCAGCAGGAATCTCCTTTTCACCCCTCACTGCACTTCACATGAAGGCCATTAAATGGTTGCCCTTCTTAAAATCAGAATAAAGCTTTTCTAACCTGGCAAGTTTTTATTTCATTTTGCTGTAGGTGCACAGCCACACACGTGACCTCCTTTCTGGCCATAAACCTGGATAATTCCAGGTGCCCCAGATATCCCACAGGTAATCCTTGCTGGCCATAAATATAAGGAATAGGGTCCTTTGCCCTCCAGCAATTAAGAGCCTTTACAGGGATGAAGGTTTCTGGAGTGTCTGATGGAGCCAGCCTTTCCTAGGCACTTCACATGCTTTTCCCTCACTGCTCACAAAAAGCAGGAATTTGGGATGGCTGCTGTGTGAAAAAAAAAACCCTCTTTAAGACATGCAGATTGGATAAATGGAATATCCCCAGAATACAAGTGAATACTAATGTTCATAGTGCTACTGAGCACTTTATATCAGTTAAAACCCCCGTGAGTTACCTCCCAATTTGTGAAGGGTGTTCTGTTCACCCAGTGATGGGAAATTAGCTCGTATCTGATGATCCTTTCAAACTCATTTGCCAAGGTTTAAGGAGTTAGATTATCTTTTGACAAGGTTTAAGGAGTTAGATTATCTTTTGACATGGGTTAAGGAGTTAGACCATCTTTTGCCAAATTCAAGAAGTGAAAGAAGTATCCTTTTACTGCAAGCAGAAGCTGGAAAAACATGACACCCAAGAATGTGAAAACCACAGACTAAAGAAGGAGCTTCAAAATTTTGTTATTACAACTTCGGTTCATTGTTGTGAAATGATTTGCATGTTTTTCAGGCTTTACAGTGCTTAGGAGAGTGGAAGTCCTCACCTGAGATGGCCTTTTGTGAGCCTTCCAGCCTCACCCTCAGGCGGGGTGTCCAGGAAAAAGGGTGGAAATGTAACTTGGGAAGATTTGATGCTCAGAAATGAAGGGAGCCTTAAAATATTACTGGCTTTTCCTGTAAATAACATGATTTTTAAACTGTAGGATGATCTGGTTTCCTACATAATCCAGGTGGGAAAAGCCACAGCTGCTCCAAAAAGAATGATTTTTATTTTGCTTTTGTAAACTGGTAAATGAGGCAACTCAAACCACTGAGACGAAATGACACCCAGACAACAAACCCCTGAATCCTTTCCCTGATGCCCAGCCCAGCCCGTGTGTGAAGTGGCTCCAGAGGCTGGAAAGGGCAGGCAACCTTTGCTCTCACCTTTCCCATCTCTGATCCCAGTTGTGCTGCTCCATCCCCTCTCACCAGGCTCTTCTCCGAGGCAGCTCTGCTTCCCAACTTGGCAAAAGAGTTTTCCGTGTCCTCAGGTAAGTTCAGTGAGCTGTATCCATCAGTCTGACTGCCCCAAATGCAGGGAGGGCATGGCAAGTGGAGTGGCAGAGCAAGTCTTTTGGGGCTGGGTAGTCATCAAGGCAGGCTCAGCTGTATCATACATTATGTATTATGTCTAAGAGGCTTTTATGCAGATGGGCTGCCTGTCTCCCAAACCAACTGCCTTGGACTTGCTTTGCCTTAAGTGAGCTCCGAGCCTTCCCCTCTGTGCCTGCTGGTGCAGTGCTGCTCTCCACAGTGCCAGACATGTCCTGGATCCCACCTGGAGCTTTGCTCACTGCTCAGCTGGGGATTTTGGGCAGGTTGTGCTCCGAGCTCAGCATCGGATTGAACTTCCACAGCTGTCCCAGAAGCACTGGCTCCTCAACCAGGTGTGGAAGCAACATAAGCATCTTCCAGGCAGAGAAGCTTTGAGGATCTCAGGCTGGGAGGTAGGGACCAACATCTCTACATATGAGGGGTACTGCCTACAGCATCCCTGCTCTGTGCTGGAGCAACACAGGGGCACTCTGTGCCCTGGCAGTGCCCACTAAATTCTCTGGGTGGAGGCCAGGAAAGAGCTGTGGGATAGAAAAAGAGAAGTCAGGTGGAAAATCAGGGACCAGGACTGCAAGGAGGGGCAAAGTGAACGGCAAGGTAGGGACAGAGCCCTGGTAGCTCTGTTTGTAAAAGCTGGCAGGGCTGCTGGGGAGCAGAACGCAGCCAACAGCTGGTGCAGAGCCCTGGGAAGGAGCTGGAGAGAACTGTGGAGGAAGGATGTGGACCAAACGAAGGCTCTGGCAGGCTGGTGGACTGGAGAAGAACAGGTAACAGCATCTAACCTGGCAAGTAACCCGAGAGACGTGCCGTGGAGTGGCCAGCAGGTAGAGAGGCTCCCTGGGTGTCAATGGGAGGGTGTTTGTGGAGGGGAGGACTCAGGGGCTGGACTCAAATCAGGTGGTGAACTCAAAGGGTCCTCCCTGCTGGAGTTTGCTCAGGGCGGTGCTGGATTTACAACCCTCCCTTTCAATTGTCCCTGAGGTGGTGGGAGATCCTGAGAGCTGTGGCTGGGCAGCTCAAAAGCACTTTTTTACTTCCCTCTGAAAGAAGAAAAAGAAGGGGCTCTGGCCCCTAAACAGTCGAGACCTTTCTCAGGTCAGTCTTAAATTCTTACCTCTCCCAGCAGCTGCTTCTCAAGCCCTGAGGATTTCACTGAGCCAATTTAATGCTGGTGGTCAGACAGTTTAAACCCATTAGCTCCCAGCTATCTGAATAATTTTCTCCTGGGATCCCAGCACCCCAGCAGACCACTCTAACCAGGACTGCAGAGAACCTTTCCTGGCTGCTGTGACCTGTGTGGTGAGCACTCAGGGGCTGAAGAAGATGCCACTGGCTAGATCACTGTCCATGACATCTCTGAACGGGCTTCCTCAGTGGGAGGATGAAGACCTGCCAGTGGAGGATTTGTTGCTCTTCGAAATTTCTTGGGAAGTTACCAACAAAGGTTTGTGCGACACTCGGGAGCTGGTAGGGCTGTTTTCAAGGGTTTGGGCAAGAAAGGCACTAAAGGAAACATTAGGGGAGGAAAAGTGGGCTGCAGAAGGAAGGAGTGCATGTGGTGTCAGCGTGTAACCCTGCGTGTGGTGTGTGGGACCAGCACACTCAGCTTGCCTTTATGTGTTTCACCACCAGGGAGAGGTTGTTTAAACACCCAAGTGATAAGTCTGGGTGTACAGATGTATAGAAGTTGTTCTGTACTTACAGATGTTGTTCTGTGCTTTACCTTCCACGCAAATCCACTTGGGGATGCCACGCGTGAAAATGGGCTGTGAAACGTGTATCAGATCCAGAGCAGTTGAGAGTGTTCTGTGATTGTCCCTCAGCCTCCTAGAGCAGCAGGGAGAAGAGGTTTAACTTGACACAGCTGCTTTGCAGCCACGAGAAACGTCAGTGACATTCCCAAACTCTCGTGGAGTGGCCTTTGCAAACACAGGCGGTGCTTCATGTGTTCATTGCACACCCCTGGGCAGGCAAAGGGCACCTGCTGGGTGGGCAAAGCCCTCCCTGCCTCCGTTTCTGACCCACTCTGTGAATTGTCCCCTTTCAGGTACGTGTAGTCCACTAAGGGGGAACGAGTTTGGGGTTTTTCCAGCACAAAAACGAGTTAGGATGAGTAAATGATTGACCCAATGTGTGCTATTGTCCTGGCAGATAAAGAGAGATTAATCAGGAGAGGGGATCTGTGATCTGTTCAGGATGTAACTTTAAAGGGGAAATATGTGTGAGGGGAGCAGGCAGTGCTGGTGTTGATCCCCATGAAGAGGGAATTGCTATCCTGTGATAGCTTGTGGTATTTAATCTGCATTGCAGTGCAGCTTCACGTTGCTCTTCTTAAAAAGCTGAGCTGCATCAATAGCTAAAGGTGGTCCAGAGTAGCTTTTGCACTTTGAATGCCTGTGGGCTTCTTTTTCAGTGGCTTCACTCAGGCTTTTTGAGTTCATTTATTAATGCCAGACCCTGGAGCATGCAGCATTCCCTCCTGCAGTGTGCAGGAAAAGTAGGGCTGTGGCAAGCAGATGGCAGTAGAAATGTAGGAAATTCAGGTGTTCTCACTAAGATCTCTCAACTCCATAGTATTTATACATTTCCTGAGTCCTCTGGAGCCAGTGCTTGTGCCTATCACACAGTATGTTTAAGCAAAAGTCAAACTCTTAGTTTTGTCTGTCTTCCTGGGTATGCACAAGATGTAGTGAATCATTTCATCATCCACAGAGCTCTTGTTGAGGCCCAATCTACTGACACAGCTCAGATTTACTATCCTCACGATTTATGAGGGAATATTCATTCAGTTAGTTTAAAAATAAGGTGCCTTGAATTGCACCACTTGCCAAACCCATATATCTGAACGGGGCTGACAGAGCTAGTCATGGAAAACCATTTCTTCAGTAGAATTGGATCTCTGTGCAAAGTTTCCCTTAACCAGCCTTGACTGGAAACATCTGTGCAAAAACTCCTTAATACGCCTGTTTGGGCTTATTTTTCTGGAAAATTCTTGATATTGAGGAGGGGTTTTTTCTGTATCTTCCAGGCATTTGAATGTTTAAGTCACATGGCAAGATACTGTTCCCTGGTGACCTAACTTTTATAAACAGTTCTTGGAAAATGTTAGGGCACTGTGAGAGAGTAGCCAGGGAAATACAGGGAGAGTCATCCCAGAAGATATATAGGCTTAGGAAATAATGGCTTATAGCAGGTATTTCCCACCTCCTTAAGCAGAAGGCTGATCTGACATAGATTTAGCACTTCTGCATGTTTAGTCTTTGTGTTGCTGTATATGTTCCTAACATAGAGGGCCAGGTAAGAATTAGCTGGATTTATTGCCTGGCAAGTTAATTTTGAGCAATTTGTCACAAAGGTTTCTTTTTTTTCCCTTTCTGGCAATGTGAAGGTGTGTCAGAGTAGCAGTGGTGATCCACAAGCATCCATTCTTTCCAGAGTCCCATCACTTCTTTGGCCACAGCTGGAACAGTGAAGTTGTTTATTTTTTTAAAGTCTAGATCATTTAATACGTGCTCCAATCAGGCAGAGCTTTCTACTTCTCCATGTTTCCTTCTTCTGATTGCTGTCCTGGCTGCAGCCTGTGCTAAGTGACAGCCTCTGACATAAGTGTTGGAAAGCACTGGCCTCTCAGTTCCTCCTCTCCCTCCTCTTCTCTGTCTGCAGCAAGCAAAGATAAGGCAGCTGAAGGAGAGAATGAGAAATAAAAAAGGCTCATTTGCCAGTGTCACTCTCCCTCCCATTTCCCCCAAGTCGTGTGGAAAAGAACTTGCCACCTAAACCAAGCCCAGCATTGAAATCCTCTTGCATTGAAAGTCCTCTGCCAGGGAAAGGAGAAGAGTGTGGTTTGTTTTGCAAGACTTTCCTTGCTTCATTTTGCCTTTCACTGATGGGAAAGGCCCATCCCGGGAAGAGGACCTGCTGTGTTTCTGTGGCAGAAGGGGCAAACATGCAAGTGGACAAGGTCCCCAATGCCCTGCAGTGCCACATGTCTGGTGGCAATGATGGGTAAGTCCAGCATTTTTCCCCCTTTCCCTTCTCTCCTGACCATCAGAGCCCAGTAAAACCAGGTCTGCTCATACATGGAACAAAAGAGCTGGTTTTCTTTCCCCCCTGAGGTGAAGACCAATAAAAACTTTAAGGACAGGAGCACAAATGAAGTGGCTACAAATCATGTAGATCTTGTGTCTGTGCTGGGCTTGTCTGTAGTGGGGTTTCTGACACATTAATGAGAAGGGCTGAGAACGCTCAAGGTCTGGCCAGTTCTCCGTAAAGATGCCTTTAAAATAATTCCAGTGCTATTTCGATTGGCATCCCCTGCTGCACCACTAACAGCTTTTAGATAGGAAATAGAAGAATGCTTCAAAATGCTGGGCAAACAGCCAGCTTGTGTCATCATTCAGCTGGGAACAGATCAGCTCAAGAGCCACTGGGAGATGAATCTTAAACATTTTTTGTCCCTTCCCCATTGAAATGAGGACTGTGCTAAAACCCAAACTCGGTTGAGCAATCCCTGGAGCAGAGATCCCTGTCCAGTTCCTCTGGTGGGAATCTGGACTCTTGGAGGTTCAATCCTGAATCCCCTGAAATCCGTGGGACCATTGTTTTCCCTGTTGGTGTTAAACGCCTTTCCACGGTGAAACCTCCCTGGGGGAAGGTGAACGCTGTCATTTATGGCACGGCTGAAGGAACACTCTTTGAGGAGTGGGGATGTGCTGGCATAAACTTGGCATGGGCACAGCATGAGAGCTCTGTGTGTTTCTACAGTGGGGGGCTGTGTCAACGCCAAACCAATTTCGGATGGAATCTTGTTCACTGGGGATGCTGCACCCAGAAACAGCGTCTCAGTTGTGGACATCTGTCAGAAATTGAAGTGTTTCAGCATTATTTCCAAATAATTGCACAGAACACAGAGAACTTCTGTCCTCTGATGAGTCCTGGCCACAAACACAGCCAAAAACCCCCCATGACAAACATCTGCCATCTGAAGATTCTGTTTTCCTTTGGTTTTGGGTTGGGGTTTTTTGTCACCTGACACATCTTACAACCTTCTGTAAATGTTCCCCAGATATCTCAACAGGCCATCAATCCATCAATAAATAAAATTTCAGTGCCTTCACACTGACCTGGTCAGGCAACAACAAAGAAGCTGAAGAGCCCTGGAATTATCCTGATCCTCTGGTGTGCAGGAAAAGTGCGTGGGGAAAAAGGTCAAACTGCTCTTCAATTAAAGAGATCCTTCTTTCCCAAACGTTTGAGCTCCTTTTTCCATGCCAGTTTATTTTTTTTTTTCCTTTAAAAAACTCAGAGGAAGAATGGAAAGGAAATAAGTGGGGGAAAGGATTTTTTTTTAAGTTTGTTTTTAACTTAATTTCGTTTATTCCGGTGGAAAAGTTAACAAAAAATATTTTGAAAACAAGTACTAGAAGTATTTTTCTTTCAAGGGCTTTTTAAAATGAAACTTCACATACTTGAATGAAGCATTTTGGTGAAGAGCAGAAAATTAAACTGTCTCTATATCCATGTTTTCCTGCTAATTCCCTTTGTTTGGGATGTTCCACGCCAGTTCCCTGGAGCTGATCCCTCCTGATTCTGCACCTATTTCTCATTTTTTCCTTTATTGTTCATTTTAGAAGCAGTTTCAAAGAGCCAGGATACAGAGACTTGCAATGTTTTGGCACATCCCAGTTGTTTGGGAAAGTTTTCTGGTTATAACTTGGCCTTAAAACATCTTATTGGAGAAGAATAGGCAGGTTAACCCAATTGTTGGAAGTAATTTGAGAATCCCATCAGATTCCCTGTCACTCAGTAGGATATTCCTTACTGGCACCGATATTTCCAGGGAAGCCAAAGTTATTAGCATTTATAAGCTATTTCTTAACGATATATAATGTGTTCCTTGAATTTGCCATGGAAAAGTGTAGCTCCCAAAGTCAATGCATTATTCTAGGCGTTGCTCTGTGCTTCTCAAGATGTCTTTTTTTAAGATATACCCAACACTTCCCACATCCATCCTTTCCCTTGCCCAGCTTCCCTCCCCTGTCGATTCAAGCTCCTGCACAGACATGCTTTGGGAGGCAGATTTGCACAGCAACAGGGGACACAAAGGCAAGTTTGGGGACCAGGGCTTAGATCACAGCTATTTTCTGAAGAGTTTTTACAGTCTCTAAAATCTACCATTTTTATAATTTTTAGATGTATATTTACCAAAAAAAAAACTAAAATAATTAGGATTTTATCCTAAGTGCTTTTCACTGCATTTCAGGAGAATCCATGCCCCGAAATGTCTTTTTACCTGGCTGTAAATATATGATATTTGCAATAAAAATTGTAAAAGAATTAGGATTTTATCCTAAGTGCTTTTCACTGCATTTCAGGCAGATCAGTGCCCCGAAATGCTTTTTTACCTGGCTGTGCAGCCGATTTTGATGGCAGAGCACAGCACACCCTCCACCCTTTCCATCACAGGATCCCTTCCACACATCTTTGGTGCTTTAGGGCACGCAGGGATCCTAAACAAAACCTTATGGAAAGAAACCATGACTGTGATTCCCACCAAGCCTCGGGTTTATCCATATTGGATTGAGGTCAAATTCTAGGCTGAATTTTCTGACTTGCCTCAGAGAGTTAAAATGTTCTGTTTGTCTCCACCGAGGCTGTTGGAGTAGAATCTCTCAGCTTTGTGAGCAGAGGGACTTGGAGGGAATTTACAGGGCCACTTAGCTAAGATTTCTCTAAATCCCTGTCCAAAGCAGCCATGCAAGAATATGATGACTGTAAATTAGTTTTTTAATCTTTCTGGTCCTCGTGAAGGGCAGAATAATAATCTCATGCATAAAATTCCCTTCTGCAGTTCTGTGTCTATATGACATGGAACTCTAGAACTGTGAGCTTGATTTAGGGACATAGATCTGCAAGGTTCCTGTCTTCCTAGGTCTTGAATTACTAAGGGAAATAATTTATTGGACTAGTTCTACGGCGCTGCGTTTGTTTTCCTTTGTAAAATACCTGAAAGCCTGACATAAAAATATCAGGGCTAGGGATCCTCCCAGCACTCAAAACAAATGGGGTATTTGTAGACAAAAAGAAATTTAATGCACAACTTCTTTTCTAGGAGCATCGTTAAAACTGCAGCTCTGTCCTTGGGTCCCTCAGAGCTGCAAGATACCAGGCTTTGCAGAAGGCTTTCTCTAGTTGTCAGGGGATACAGTTTAATTAATCTGGGAACTAATCTCCCAAAAAAACTTCAGCTGCTGTCTTGGTTGTGGCAGGTTTTTAAGGAGAAGTGGGTAACGCCTCAAGATTCCTGACAAAGGCACTGGGATGAGGTGCACTGGCACCTCTGGATATCCCAGTACCTTTGAAAAAGTGAGCCTGGAGTGCCAGCTGTGAATCCCTGGCAACTTTCAGTGCTGGTTCCATGTGTAATTTTGATGTCCTTACTGAAAGGGGTGGTACAGTCCTCTTTCCCTGGAGCGTTGCCACGGACAATGCAGACATTTATACTGACATTCATTCCAACCTTAATAATTCTTCAGAATGATGATGGAACAAGACACCTTGTGCCAAATTTGAGGATACTGGTTTAAATCCATTTTTGTAGTTAGTAGTCACTGAAATCTGTCAGTCCCTCAGCTTCTCTCAGTGTCTGGAAGTGCCAGCTCAGTCCTTAACACATAATGAAAAACGTGTTTGAAAATTAGAACTACAGCAATAAAAAAGCAGAAGGCGGTGCTGGGGTGCAGCAGAATGGAGATGGGGCATGGCAGAGTGGAAGGGTGAGCCCCAGCATCTGAACGCCTCAGCTGAGCTCTGATACTGTTCAAGAGACTGAGCTTCTGTTTATTTGATAGGAGTCTGGATTTCGCTTCAAATCTACGCGTGCAAAGTGGTTTAACTGGAGGTGTGTCTGATCCACAGGTGGGTTGCAGCTTATTACAGAGACCTGGGGGCTCTATTTTCTGTTCTTCGTGCTCTTCTCTTGCAGTGGGAGGCATTTACACTGTGATCCAGACTAAAGCCAAGACCACGGCAGACGAGTGGGGTGACAACTACTTTCTGATCGGGCCCTATTTCGAGCAGAACGTGAAGACCCAGGTGGAGTTCTGTGAACCTCCAAGCCCTGCAATTAAGAAGGCCATGGACACCATGAAAAGCCAAGGGTGTCAGGTAAATCAGACGTGCTGCTGCTTCCCGGGGCAACAAAGCTGCCTCTGAGCAGATTAGAGTTTTGGTTAATGCTCTTGCCGTTCCACTTGACACAGCAGTCCTGGTCAATGTCACCATGGGCAAGGCTCAGAACCCGCTCTTCGAACAGCACAGTCAATTCATTAAAGGTTATTTTGGAGGAAGAGCCACTTTATCCAATTACAGGTTTTAACTGCTTAATTGGATGAATGGCTTATTTATCCAGTCTCAAGGTACGGTGAGATTTCAGTCGATATAATATGACCTTACTTCGACTGAGCCCTTGCATTTCACATTCCTGGGCTGGAGGGAGAAGAGGGTTCCACCTCGAGTTTTCTTATGTAGCATTTTATTGAGTTGAAAGCCAGAAAGGGATTTAAGAAAAGGACCCAACTGGCAAAGAATCTGCTTCCTCAGCTCATTGCACCTAGTCCTAGGGAGCTGTGGGTTCCCTGGGAAGAGAGGTGAAACCACAACACCAGCAGTGAGTTCAGCTCAATTTTTAACACCATTTAACACAGGTTTTTAACCCGTGTTTTCTGTGTGATCTCAATCAAACCTCATGGCCTTTCTGTGGCTCAGTTTCTCCAACAATATACTAGGAATAAACTTCTTCCTATAATGATGGGAGGGCTGGAATCTGCTGTGTTGATGGGTAGCTACTGAGCTGCAAGCAGCTGCAGCCTTGGGGACAGCTGATGACCTGAAAATGGGGGTGGAGGATGACACATGGTTGGTTTGAGCTCCTTCCTTGACAGTCCTCATCAGAGATCTCAAACTCCCCTTCACCCTCATTCAACCTGGGGTCCCTCAGGGGTGTTAGAGTGCAGGAAGAAAAATTGGGTGCTTATAATGTGAGCTGAGGAGATGTGACAAGCCTCGAGAGCCCACGGCAAGGAAGCATTTTTACAAGTGTCTGTGGCCAAGGGGCATGGCACACTTTAACCCAGGAACTCGTGGAGTTCTCAGCCTGCCACCAGCTGTGGCCCTGGCGATGTGTTATCTCCCTGAGATAAAGAGCAGCTCTGCTGTTAGGAAGATTTAATGCCCTCTTGCATGTTCTGCAGATGTGTATTGTTGGATGAATGTGTGCCACAGCTTGGGAAGGCGTTGGGGACACGAACGTGATGCTGGCATTGTTCAGGCTCAAACTAAAAGGCCTAATCTAACTTCTTTCTATCAGATTTTGAAAGTGATTGATCAAGGTATGCAGGTGCTTATAAGGAGACGTCTCTGCAAGGTGTGTAGCACTCCTTTGTTTGGAAGAGAGCTGCAGCCTTGTGGGGCAGATGAATTGCAATGCTAAATATACATTTCGTGCTGTTCCAGCAGGACACTCAATTCAATCAGCCAGCTCTGCCAGGCTAACATGTGCACTGTGCTGCTGGAGTATTCATATACAGCAGCAAATCTGTCCCAGGGACGTCAAATACAGCTTTGATCTCCAATACTGACGCTGGACTTGCCAGGAGCTGCACTTATCCTATTAACATTCATGTCTGGATTTTGTTTATGCCTCGCAATGGGTCGTTTTAAACCAGGGGTTCCAAACTTCTCAGGTGTGTCCCTTGCCACCACCCGACTGCATATTTCGATGAATAAGCGAAATTTGCCTGGGTTCACAAAAAGTCCTTGCTTTTTAACCTCATTTTCCTGACTAACAAATCTGGATGGCCTGAAAGAAATACCTGAGGAGCAAAAAGGAGCAAACCTCTCTTTGTCACGCCCTGTGTTTTTTGTGCAAACAGGCCTAAGAGCTTCCAACTCGCTGGTTTTCGAGACCTGACCTCTATTCAGTGTGTTGTAGCACCAGGGCTGGGTTCAGCCCCTGAGGTCCCAACCAGTTTGATGGTGGAATTAATGTGAAATAATTTGACTGTGCAGACTGGGACGATCTGATGTGTGGGCCCAGCTGGGTTGTTTAAGGCAGTGAAGTTCTAAACTCTTTGGGATGTAGGAAAGCTGGGTTTTCAGCCTGATGTGGGTTTAGGGATTTGGACACCTTTGGGTTGATCCTCCCACTCTGCCAATGGGAGGAATGAGGAAATGCCATGGTAGATACAGAGCCCCAAGCACCTGTCCTACAAAATGTATTCCCAGGGATCTGGCAGAAAGGGCAAAGGATTGGATACAAATACGACTGAGAGAAAACAGTAATTTTGAAATCAGAACAAAAATGGCACAGATCCTTCAGTAAGAACATAAAACTTCATTATCTGAACTAGAGAAGTCCTCCTAAGCTTTTTTCTTTCCCCATGAAAAAAAGGGTTAATATTGCAATGAAAATATGAAATGAAAGTCTTAAAATGTTTCTAAAGATTGCAGTTTCCTTTGTTCCAATATTACTCCGTGTATTTTGCAGGGAAAATCACCAGTCGTGGGTGTGCAGGACTGTGGTCACCTATTCCTTGTGTGAAATACTTAAGATGTGATGGATGACAATAGTTGTGCTACTCTGCCTTTACATTCACTTTACCATTTCTTGTTCTGTGCTTGCCTCTTTTCTGTAGGTCTTTTTTGGAAGATGGCTCATAGAGGGCAGCCCATATGTCTTACTGTTTGATATAGGATCAGCAGCTTGGAATCTGGACAAGTGGAAAGGTGAATTTTGGGAAGTCAGCAACATAGGGATCCCCTTTCATGACCAAGAAGCCAATGATGCTGTGATTTTTGGATCCTTAACAGCCTGGTTTTTAAAAGAGGTACAGTTTTCAAATCTAGACATTTTTAAACCTGAGCCTTGCCAGCAAAATGGCTTTGGGATGGGGTTCCTGTTCTCCAGTTTAAAAACTATGATTTTAAGGAGTTTGATACCTGATGTAGGTCAAATTTATATTTAAGTTTTAAAGGTTAAGTGGTCTTTTAACTATATTTTTCTGGGAGAAGGCCGGGGGGCTGCCCTATGTGAATTCTGCGGTGTCTTTACTGTCACTTCCCACTCTGTTTCTTCTCAGCTCCCTTATTTGTCACTGGATTTTCTTTACAAGCAGCATCTCAAACTCCCTTTTTCTCTGCTATGCAAGTCAAGTCGTCACACCCCCCAAACTGTCTTCAAAAGGCAGTCAAGCCATGAGATACTGCCCTGAACAGGGAATACAGACAGGCAGACAGACAGAATTACTGGTGGCACTTCAGGTGTCACTGCCACAGCCTCCCTCAAGAGAGGAAACTAAATTAACCTGCAGGATCCATAAGAGCTCATGATTTTCTTACCCAAAAGAGCTGCAGAAGAGCAAGTGAAAGCAAATCAGGGTGACTGTGCTTGCCAGAGCAAACTGGCACTGGGGGAAGGAGGCTGTTCTGGGGCACCAGTGAGGCACATCCTTGGGCTAAGGGTTAGGGCTGATGGGAATCGAGGCACGTGAGCACTTCAAAAGTTGTACTGTTTTGTCACAAGAAGGAAAGCACTCAAAAGGCATTTTAATTAAAAAAATAAAGGTTTTTGGGGCTGTCGTGGTGGGCAGGATAATGTGTGTTTCATGGGCGTTATTTCTCTCTTCAGCTTTCGAGTCAGTTTGAGGAGAAGCCCAATCTCATTGCCCACTTCCACGAGTGGCAGGCAGGAGTGGGGTTAATTCTGTCCCGATCTCAGAAACTTCCAGTTGCCACAATCTTTACCACCCACGCCACTCTGCTCGGGAGATACCTGTGTGCAGCCAGCATTGATTTCTACAACAATCTTGACCAGGTAAGAGGCATTTTTCTCATCCCTTCCTTTATTTTTAATTTGATTATTCAATCACCCCCTGGTTCCTTTTCTGTTTGCTGGGCTATGCCATGCACTGTGTTTCCTCTCTTGTGATTGACCCACAGCCGAGTGATCAGTTGTTGGTTCCAGAGCACAAGAAATGATGATTGTAAGACCATGAGGTGTCTAGGCATGAGTGCCTTTGTGTCATCTGATAGGTCTTAGAGCTCAGTGGAGACTGGGATACTTGCACTGCCCTCAGTGAGCTTGGACTGACCAAATTTGCACTGCAGAGTGCTGAGCCTCATTCAGCCTCCAGCCAGGACAGTGCCTGAGCCCAATCCCCAAGGAGTAACAGTGCAGCAGTGGGGAATTGCCAACAGAGACTCTTCACCTTCTTTTCCAAGGCTGGGAACACTTTTCCAGAGCAAGGGTAGCATTATGGGCCATCAGGTGTCCTTGAGAGTCTTCCCCTTTGTGTTGAGGAAGGGCATCCACTGCCTGGGGGGGTTGCTGTGGTTTGGGAATTACTGGGAGCAGCATGAAAAGGGGACACACCTCTTCGGCTCCCTCACCACCTGGCCCTTCAGGTGCAGCCTCACAACACTCTTCCTTAAGAAAGACAGCGGGAAAAATCACCAGTAGCTCTCCCCTTACTGAAAATACCCTGGAATGGCATTAAATGATGTTTTTTTGTTCTTTTCCCAGTCTGCTTCTTAATTCTTGCAAGTCGTAGTAAGTCCTCCTAATTTCAAGCATTTCAGGTTAGGCTTAATTTGTAACTGGCAAACGTAGGAAGAATTTTCTGAGTTCAAAAGGCCCACATCTCTTTCTTGGAGTTTTTGTTAGCTGTCTGGTGGATTTGGTTTTCACTGCTCTCTTTGCACTCAAAGCATAGACCAACATTTCGAGGACCCAGTTGACTTTAGCAAGGGACAGCAGAGGCACATTGCACGAGCTGGGGTTTCCAATAAAGTCACAGAGAAAACTGAATTCAAGAGATTTTTACATTCCAGCACTTAGCAAAGGTAGAGGTAGTTAAAAGAACTGCCTTTTTCATTGTCCATGCATTTCCTTGGCTAAAATCAGTGAAGAAAATTATCTCCAACCTGGCCTGGGACACTCCCAGGGATCCAGGGGCAGCCACAGCTTCTCTGCCCAACCTGTGCCAGGGCCTGC